>CM055737.1:12806458-12844460 GCA_029465975.1 Dallia pectoralis | reverse complement strand
ATGTGTTCTCAGTCAACTAACCTGGTAACTCAAATGCACTGTGATGTCCGTGGAAAGCCGTGCACAGGACCATATAGTACTGTATAGTGTTATGCACATGTCTGTTCTGGCATCTCACGCTGTCATTATCTTTACAGTAGTGTAGCATGGCTGTTCTGGCATCTCACGCTGTCATTATCTTTACAGTAGTGTAGCATGGCTGTTCTGGCATCTCACGCTGTCATTATCTTTACAGTAGTGTAGCATGGCTGTTCTGGCATCTCACGCTGTCATTATCTTTACAGTAGTGTAGCATGGCTGTTCTGGCATCTCACGCTGTCATTATCTTTACAGTAGTGTAGCATGGCTGTTCTGGCATCTCACGCTGTCATTATCTTTACAGTAGTGTAGCATGGCTGTTCTGGCATCTCACGCTGTCATTATATTTACAGTAGTGTAGCATGGCTGTTCTGGCATCTCACGCTGTCATTATATTTACAGTAGTGTAGCATGGCTGTTGTCCTAGCATCTCACGCTGTCATTATCTTTACAGTAGTGTAGCATGGCTGTTCTGGCATCTCAGGCTGTGATTATTAGTACATTGTAGTTCCGTGGCTCCCCATTACATTCTGGTACTTCCTGGCTCCGGTGACGCTCTGGGAGCCACCAGACAGGTACCGTAGCCCTTATCAAAATGAACACATGGGCACACATCCCATATGTAACGTGACTACACCAAGGCCATTGGAAACGTCAAACTTTCATTAACACACAAATTACTTCCTTGCTTTTTTCTGGTTTTAGGCCCGTTCTCCGCCTGTCGCCCTGGCACTCGGATCGTCACACACTGAACATGATTTGGCATCGCATTTTCATGCAATAAATAGTAATGCATTTTATAGCCCCATCCTTGAACCCTATGACCTGTTATGTTTTAGAGGGTGTATGCATTTTTACCCATCATGCACCACTCAGCCAGGCAATAAGGATAGAACAATCCAGAGGTATTATTCATGAACAGCTACTGTGTGTGTGTGTGTGTGAGTTCACCTGCTCGACTAGATTGCATGAGAGCTGCAGAGGCCCCAAGGACCTCACCCCAAAATCTTCCACCTCTCACTTTATCGCCCGCTCTATAGGCCGGGGAGAGGAGGAGAAGGGGAGAGAGGGAGTGAGAAAAATGAAAGGAAAGGACTCTAAGAGGAGAGACGGGAGGGGAGGGTAGGCGAGAGAAACAGAACGATAGAGAGAGAGAGAGCGAGAGAGAGAGAGAGAGAGAGAGAGTAGCCCTGGCCCCTGATCCATAGCAGTCATTGCCTGTTACATACATTTCAGGATTCATTCAGGCTATGAAGATAATGGAGGCAGTCGACAGGTCCCCCCGCAGCCCAGTGGATTTATGATAGCACTGTCAAGAAAATGAGGCGAAATGACACAGTAGCTGACTTTAGCTGCAAATAATGTGATAGGTGGTACAGTGGTGTGGCTGCTGCCGCTGTCATTGCAGGTAATAGGCTATAAAAAAACAGCCTGATAGCAATACCTGTCATTTCTTAATGGCTGACTTCACTGAAGAGCTTTTGTGGCCTTTAACATGGAGATAATAGAAGATACAACAAATTTTACAGCTCCTGCGTTGCATCCATAATTTATCTCCAAAGGCCCCAGCACAACAAGGACAACACGCTGTCTGTGATAGGGGAGTGTTGGAGCAGCGGGAGTCTGGGCGGGGTCCACGCGGCTCAGGGGAATGCTCTCCCTGCTGTCTGACTCTCCACATCCAACTGTAGATTTAACCTCTTGTAGGAAAGGTGCTCTACCTTGTTCATTGTGATAGGACTCTATTGTGAGAGTCAGGATCACATCAGGATAAAGTTCATAACCAAAGTTCAGAAAGTTTTAACTCCACATGTCTGAACGAGGCATATCAGTTGAGCATATGACATTTTAATCAGAATGTTCCAGGATCCAACATTATACAGATTGCCGCTTGGGGTTTCACATGTTCTTTGTCAGTAAACATTGTTCTCCCAAAACATTGGCATTACCAACCAAAGCCACCCGGACATTTTGAAAAACACAAACTATTGACCAAACGCTCAGTGACAAACATTCCTCCTTTTACTTTTGACATTTTTTTTTATTATTTTGAGAATTGTCATGTGACGTCTGCCGTCGTCGTGCACTTGTGTCTGCACGTGCTGCGTGTGTTTGAGACCGCTCCAATCCTCCATCAGTATCATTCATTAAGAGCTCCCCCAGACACCCCCCCCCAACACCCCCCAACCTACGTAAACACCAGGGCGGAGGCCACAGCCGCTCTTTCACCTCGCCGCGGAGAACTTCAAAGTCACTTTTCCTGGCGGAGCTGATGAATGCTCCCCGTCTGCCATCCTGATGTATGTTCCCCGTGGCCGGGTTGGCGATGGATACAGACGTGGTACCGTCGTGCAGCTGGAGTGCGAGAGAGAGGCCCATTTGTTAGCTTTAGCTGTGTCTCGTAGACCTGGCTTTAGCTCTGTGCCGGGGACATCAATCGTTTTAATACAACACTTTGTAGAGTGGTTCTCCTGTGTTACTAACGCCATCTGTTAGCAACCCTATTAAAAGTGTAATGCAATTTAAGGAGAGCACTAAAAGTGGGTCATTTGTTGCTATTCTATTAGAGTTAATCCTCAATTTATGATTCAAATGATAAACCATGGGAGGCAGTACACTAAATGGAATACATAAATGACACACACACACAATATACACGCTCACCCAGCCCATTGAAAAACACACCTGCTGCACTGCCATCTCTAAATAGTGTCCTCGGTTTGATCTCAGACTCGGTTTGTCACTTGAGACCTGAAATATCCAGCAACAATCAGCGCCTTAATGAATGGGCTTGATGAGAGGGTTAGGGTTAGCACTGAGTTTGTGTTGGGCTGAGTGTGTGTGCGGCTGAGTGTGTGTGCGGCTGTGTGTGTGTGTGCGGCTGTGTGTGTGTGCGGCTGAGTGTGTGTGCAACTGAGTGTGTGTGTGCGGCTGTGTGTGTGTGCGGCTGTGTGTGTGTGCGGCTGAGTGTGTGTGCGGCTGTGTGTGTCTGCGGCTGAGTGTGTGTGCGACTGAGTGTGTGTGCGGCTGTGTGTGTGTGTGCGGCTGAGTGTGTGAGCGACTGAGTGTGTGTGTGCGGCTGAGTGTTTGTGCGGCTGAGTGTGTGTGCGGCTGAGTGTGTGTGCGGCTGTGTGTGTGTGCGGCTGTGTGTGTGTGCGGCTGTGTGTGTGTGCGGCTGTGTGTGTGTGCGGCTGAGTGTGTGTGCGGCTGAGTGTGTGTGCGGCTGAGTGTGTGTGCGGCTGTGTGTGTGTGTGCGGCTGAGTGTGTGTGCGGCTGAGTGTGTGTGCGGCTGAGTGTGTGTGCGGCTGTGTGTGTGTGTGCGGCTGTGTGTGTGTGCGGCTGAGAGTGTGTGCAACTGAGTTTGTGTGTGCGGCTGAGTGTGTGCTCGGCTGAGTGTGTGTGCGGCTGAGTGTGTATGCGGCTGTGTGTGTGTGCGGCTGAGTGTGTGTGGGGCTGAGTGTGTGTGCGACTGAGTGTGTGTGCGGCTGTGTGTGTGTGCGGCTGAGTGTGTGTGCGACTAAGTGTGTGTGTGGCTGAGTTGTGCGAGCTGATGGAATTTCCCTCACTTCATGGATGGCGCTCAAAAATTAGGGTCCAAATGTGGAACAAAAATGAGGAGGATACAGTGAAAAAGATATACATATATACATATATACATAATATATAACGATACTGTATGTGTCAGGTTAGCAATTAGCAGGTAAGCAGGACACATACAATACACATATATACATATATACATAATATATAACGATACTGTATGTGTCAGGTTAGCAATTAGCAGGTAAGCAGGACACATACAATACATATATACATATATACATAATATATAACGATACTGTATGTGTCAGGTTAGCAATTAGCAGGTAAGCAGGACACATACAATACATATATACATATATACATAATATATAACGATACTGTATGTGTCAGGTTAGCAATTAGCAGGTAAGCAGGACACATACAATACCCATATATACATATATACATAATATATAACGATACTGTCTGTGTCAGGTTAGCAATTAGCAGGTAAGCAGGACACATACAATACATATATACATATATACATAATATATAACGATACTGTATGTGTCAGGTTAGCAATTAGCAGGTAAGCAGGACACATACAATACACATATATACATATATACATAATATATAACGATACTGTATGTGTCAGGTTAGCAATTAGCAGGTTAGCAGGACACACACAATACATATATATATATATATATATATATATAATATATAACGATACTGTATGTGTCAGGTTAGCAATTAGCAGGTAAGCAGGACACATACAATACATACATACATATATACATATATATACATATATACATAATATATAACGATACTGTATGTGTCAGGTTAGCAATTAGCAGGTAAGCAGGACACATACAATACACATATATATACATATATACATAATATATAACGATACTGTATGTGTCAGGTTAGCAATTAGCAGGTAAGCAGGACACATACAATACACATATATACATATATACATAATATATAACGATACTGTATGTGTCAGGTTAGCAATTAGCAGGTAAGCAGGACACATACAATACATATATACATATATACATAATATATAACGATACTGTATGTGTCAGGTTAGCAATTAGCAGGTAAGCAGGACACATACAATACATATATACATATATACATATATATACATATATACATAATATATAACGATACTGTATGTGTCAGGTTAGCAATTAGCAGGTAAGCAGGACACATACAATACACATATGTACATATATACATAATATATAACGATACTGTATGTGTCAGGTTAGCAATTGGCAGGTAAGCAGGACACATACAATACATATATACATATATACATATATACATATATACATGATATATAACGATACTGTATGTGTCAGGTTAGCAATTAGCAGGTAAGCAGGACACATACAATACACATATATACATAATATATAACGATACTGTATGTGTCAGGTTAGCAATTAGCAGGTTAGCAGGACACACACAATACATATATACATAATATATAACGATACTGTATGTGTCAGGTTAGCAATTAGCAGGTAAGCAGGACACATACAATACACATATATACATAATATATAACGATACTGTATGTGTCAGGTTAGCAATTAGCAGGTAAGCAGGACACATACAATACATATATACATATATACATAATATATAACGATACTGTATGTGTCAGGTTAGCAATTAGCAGGTAAGCAGGACACATACAATACACATATATACATATATACATAATATATAACGATACTGTATGTGTCAGGTTAGCAATTGGCAGGTAAGCAGGACACATACAATACATATATACATATATACATATATACATGATATATAACGATACTGTATGTGTCAGGTTAGCAATTAGCAGGTAAGCAGGACACATACAATACACATATATACATAATATATAACGATACTGTATGTGTCAGGTTAGCAATTAGCAGGTTAGCAGGACACACACAATACATATATACATAATATATAACGATACTGTATGTGTCAGGTTAGCAATTAGCAGGTAAGCAGGACACATACAATACACATATATACATAATATATAACGATACTGTATGTGTCAGGTTAGCAATTAGCAGGTAAGCAGGACACATACAATACATATATACATATATACATAATATATAACGATACTGTATGTGTCAGGTTAGCAATTAGCAGGTAAGCAGGACACATACAATACACATATATACATATATACATAATATATAACGATACTGTATGTGTCAGGTTAGCAATTGGCAGGTAAGCAGGACACATACAATACATATATACATATATACATATATACATGATATATAACGATACTGTATGTGTCAGGTTAGCAATTAGCAGGTAAGCAGGACACATACAATACACATATATACATAATATATAACGATACTGTATGTGTCAGGTTAGCAATTAGCAGGTTAGCAGGACACTCACAATACATATATACATAATATATAACGATACTGTATGTGTCAGGTTAGCAATTAGCAGGTAAGCAGGACACATACAATACACATATATATACATATATACATAATATATAACGATACTGTATGTGTCAGGTTAGCAATTAGCAGGTAAGCAGGACACATACAATACACATATATACATAATGTATGTGTCAGGTTAGCAATTATCAGGTAAGCAGGACACATACAATACATATGTACATATATACATATATACATAATATATAATGATACTGTATGTGTCAGGTTAGCAATTAGCAGGTAAGCAGGACACATACAATACACATATATATACATATATACATAATATATAACGATACTGTATGTGTCAGGTTAGCAATTAGCAGGTAAGCAGGACACATACAATACACATATATACATATATACATAATATATAACGATACTGTTTGTGTCAGGTTAGCAATTAGCAGGTAAGCAGGACACATACAATACACATATATATACATATATACATAATATATAACGATACTGTATGTGTCAGGTTAGCAATTAGCAGGTAAGCAGGACACATACAATACACATATATACATATATACATAATATATAACGATACTGTATGTGTCAGGTTAGCAATTAGCAGGTAAGCAGGACACATACAATACACATATATACATAATATATAACGATACTGTATGTGTCAGGTTAGCAATTAGCAGGTTAGCAGGACACACACAATACATATATACATAATATATAACGATACTGTATGTGTCAGGTTAGCAATTAGCAGGTAAGCAGGACACATACAATACACATATATACATAATATATAACGATACTGTATGTGTCAGGTTAGCAATTAGCAGGTTAGCAGGACACACACAATACATATATACATAATATATAACGATACTGTATGTGTCAGGTTAGCAATTAGCAGGTAAGCAGGACACATACAATACACATATATACATATATACATAATATATAACGATACTGTATGTGTCAGGTTAGCAATTAGCAGGTAAGCAGGACACATACAATACATATATACATATATACATATATATACATATATACATAATATATAACGATACTGTATGTGTCAGGTTAGCAATTAGCAGGTAAGCAGGACACATACAATACACATATATACATATATACATAATATATAACGATACTGTATGTGTCAGGTTAGCAATTGGCAGGTAAGCAGGACACATACAATACATATATACATATATACATATATACATGATATATAACGATACTGTATGTGTCAGGTTAGCAATTAGCAGGTAAGCAGGACACATACAATACACATATATACATAATATATAACGATACTGTATGTGTCAGGTTAGCAATTAGCAGGTTAGCAGGACACTCACAATACATATATACATAATATATAACGATACTGTATGTGTCAGGTTAGCAATTAGCAGGTAAGCAGGACACATACAATACACATATATATACATATATACATAATATATAACGATACTGTATGTGTCAGGTTAGCAATTAGCAGGTAAGCAGGACACATACAATACACATATATACATAATGTATGTGTCAGGTTAGCAATTATCAGGTAAGCAGGACACATACAATACATATGTACATATATACATATATACATAATATATAACGATACTGTATGTGTCAGGTTAGCAATTAGCAGGTAAGCAGGACACATACAATACACATATATATACATATATACATAATATATAACGATACTGTATGTGTCAGGTTAGCAATTAGCAGGTAAGCAGGACACATACAATACACAATTATACATATATACATAATATAATATATAACGATACTGTATGTGTCAGGTTAGCAATTAGCAGGTAAGCAGGACAGGACACATACAATAAGCAGGACATATATATATACATATATACATAATATATAACGATACTGTATGTGTCAGGTTAGCAATTAGCAGGTAAGCAGGACACATACAATACACATATATATACATATATACATAATATATAACGATACTGTATGTGTCAGGTTAGCAATTAGCAGGTAAGCAGGACACATACAATACACATATATACATATATACATAATATATAACGATACTGTATGTGTCAGGTTAGCAATTAGCAGGTAAGCAGGACACATACAATACATATATACATATATACATAATATATAACGATACTGTATGTGTCAGGTTAGCAATTAGCAGGTAAGCAGGACACATACAATACATATATACATATATACATATATATACATATATACATAATATATAACGATACTGTATGTGTCAGGTTAGCAATTAGCAGGTAAGCAGGACACATACAATACACATATGTACATATATACATAATATATAACGATACTGTATGTGTCAGGTTAGCAATTGGCAGGTAAGCAGGACACATACAATACATATATACATATATACATATATACATGATATATAACGATACTGTATGTGTCAGGTTAGCAATTAGCAGGTAAGCAGGACACATACAATACACATATATACATAATATATAACGATACTGTATGTGTCAGGTTAGCAATTAGCAGGTTAGCAGGACACACACAATACATATATACATAATATATAACGATACTGTATGTGTCAGGTTAGCAATTAGCAGGTAAGCAGGACACATACAATACACATATATATACATATATACATAATATATAACGATACTGTATGTGTCAGGTTAGCAATTAGCAGGTAAGCAGGACACATACAATACACATATATACATAATATATAACGATACTGTATGTGTCAGGTTAGCAATTATCAGGTAAGCAGGACACATACAATACATATGTACATATATACATATATACATAATATATAACGATACTGTATGTGTCAGGTTAGCAATTAGCAGGTAAGCAGGACACATACAATACACATATATACATATATACATAATATATAACGATACTGTATGTGTCAGGTTAGCAATTAGCAGGTAAGCAGGACACATACAATACACATATATACATATATAGATAATATATAACGATACTGTTTGTGTCAGGTTAGCAATTAGCAGGTAAGCAGGACACATACAATACATATATATACATATATACATAATATATAACGATACTGTATGTGTCAGGTTAGCAATTAGCAGGTAAGCAGGACACATACAATACATATATATATATATATATATATAAACATGCACCAGGATGAGGCATAACCGGACACGACAGGACAAGACCAGACTGCATTCATGTATGTATATAAATACGGTATATTCATACAGTATATATGTATTCACATATATATATATATATATATATATATAGAGAGAGAGAGAGAGATAGAGAGATCACTGTGAGAGACAGCTCACCCAGGTCGGAGCATATTGAGGGCAGCAGGTGGACGAGTTGCACAGTTAATTAAAACGCCTGCCTTAATGTGTCTGCCTGTCACTCCAAGGGGATCCAAGCCGAGTCCGGTCCAGAGCTGCCAGCCACATATCTGGGTCCAACCCAAACGCATGTCAGACAAGCCCCATGCCATGACCCCGCACCCCAGCCGGTACCACTGGAACACCACCCATGTGCCCCACCTCCGTCCTCGCCGCTCCATGTGCAGACTGACTCAGCCACCCCCCTCGTGTCGCCCGATGATGTTACCCCACTCTACAGTATCCGTTGCCCGCCTCTAGACTTCCAGCCTCACAGCGAAATCTGCCTGCGCTTAATAATTCATGTAGCATGCAGTCTGTACACTATGTCTGCAGTAATAGGGGATGTTCTGATGTTTCTATCATTGCCGTCTAAAGCTGTGAGTAAATCGAGCGGTTATCTGATAAACATTCCTGTTTCATGCCAACCGCGGGCTTGACTTTCATCAGCAGTTGGGTCGGACATTTATTCAGGGGAGCTGCAGCCCTGCCGTACAGTACAAATAGTTCCCATCTTCTGGACCGGAGTGGAGCTAATCCACAGTAATGCTATGTGTCGCAGATTTACAACACGGCTCGGAACACGGCGTACACGTCGCCACGGAGATGAGTCTCACAGGAAGATGGTGGCGTGCCTCCGTGTTGAACCGCATAGCTGTCATGATTAAAAGAGGGAGAGGGAGAGAGAGTGAGAGGGGTCGAGCGAGAAATTGATTCGGCGAGGGAGTGGTGGCGAGAGAAAGTGATAGAAAGACAAATCCGGAATGGGGGAGAAATAGAGATAGCAGACAGATGTGGAGAGAAAAGGCATTCATTCAGGTGTTCCCAGCTAGTGAGGGACTCCGGTGTTGTTCGGCTAATGTTTTATCCGGGCACGCTGTATCACCCTGGATTGCTTTGTTAATAAACTGCCCACCCGCTGGCCGGCCCAAATCCCAGGCTGTCAGGCTGACTGACAGACAGGAGATGGCAGATAATTCAAAGAAATTGGAAGTGTGAAATCTTTTAAGGGCCACTTCTTAACACAGCAAATGCCAGGGTATCTTTCCATCAGTGCCTGCTCGCACAAGGCTCAACATTGTTCATGGTGGCCTGTCTGTCCATCACGTCGCTTCAGGAGGGATTTATCCCGGTTGGACTCCTTATCTCTTTCTGCTGCCATCCTGTTGTGTGTGTGTGTGTGTTGTGTTGTGTGTGTGTGTGTTGGGGGAATATGGCAGAAATTTGGGTTGTGTTTGCATCATGTTGAGAAATGACAATCCTGTTACTGAAAATAGACTTTGTTGAATTCATTGCATATTAGTATGTCACTTAATTTAGTGATCAATAAATTGACAAGTTCATTCCCATTCATTTATCTAACTTGTTGTCTGTCACATACTGGACCCATGTAAGCTCCACAGAGCCCAAGGCAGTTCAGCCGGCTTATCTAGCTTCCCAGGCTAATTTAGCTGTCAACACCAAGTTGATTCACCTCTGATAGTGACCATGGTTTTGCTGTTCACTATGTCCTTAAGGTGCAGCACCTTGTTCCCATAGAGACCCAGTCTAAATGGACATTGTCATTCAGCGTCTTGTGAAGGCTGAAGGGCAGCTTTAAGCTCTAAGTGCTCAGATTTTTTTCCACTGACAGATATAGACACTTCTGCTTATATATGCATGTTAGTCTCTAACTAGCCTAGCGTGGCACTTGCCCATCTGGGAATGTTCATTTGTGATCAAGGTATGTACGAGGGTCACCGCAGATTACATTTCCTGATGTATTTGAATTGTAGAGTATATTTTACTTTAAATTCTGAATTAATTGTTGTTTTAACACTCCTGAGATCCAATATGTACTGTATATTCACACATATAGACACACATACATACATATACACACACACACACACACACACACACACACACACACACACATACACACATATAGACACACGTATAGACACACACACATACCCACATATATACATACATACACACACACATATAGACACACATATAGACACACACAGACGTCCATGCACACATATTAACTGATATATTTGACACATGTATTGTTGCTCTACTCTGTGGGAGTGGTGCAGAATTTTATTTCTCTCCCAGGAAGTCGGAGAAGTATTGGTGGCATCTACGAACTCTACGAACATCTTCTATGAATTCGTTCATTAATCAGATCTGGGGCAGTCAGATACCTATTCCCTTGAATTAGACACCGTCCAATTTTGAGACCACACTAAAATTAATTTGAAAAAAGAAGTTAATTATTAGTTTGATAATTAGTTTTATGATTAAGTAGTTAATAAGAGAAACAAAAAGGTGCTATATTTGAATCTTATAAAATACATAGGCTAATCGAAAAGGTTTTTCGTCAGGCTTTTCCAATGGACGACGTGTGTCGTTATGAAAAAGGAAAAATATCCGTGTGTCAGTCATCATCGCAACGTTAACATTGTTCTAAAACGTTTCATTATCTATCCTACTGTGGCAATTACTCATATTCAGTAATCTGTGGAAGTGGAAGTACAAGATAATAAATTAATTAGCATCATGAACGGGAGCAATTACCAAGATGAAACTCTTGAATGCTACCGTTTGTGTGTTTTCTGATCAGACACTGACTGGTTTAACCTACTGTACTATTTTAGAGTACGAAGCCTGTGGAAGAAAGCAGGCCTGTTTATATATTTACTCATGGGTTTATCCTCTAGGCCAGTCATATGGGTTATGTTATGTCTGTCTGTTATGTCTGTCTGTTTGTTATGTTTGTGTCTGTCTGTCTGTTTGTCTGTTATGTCTGTTATGTCTGTATATTATGTATGTTTGTCCGTTATGTCTGTCTGTCTGTCTGTCTCTCTGTATGTCTGTCTGTCTGTGGGCATTACAACGCCACAGTCATGAAGAGCTGTTAACAGAATGATTAAGTGCATGATGAGTGGTGTTCAGACACACACACACACACACACAGACACACACACACACACACACACACACACACACACACACTGCCTAACACTTTCTCAGGCCTGCATACTGTCACTTAGTCAGCCAAGACCAGATGGGGTACATTCAGTTGTATACAATAGAAGTGAGGGGGATACAGGCTGTAAGAAAGGGAGTGGGCGAACAGAGGAAGGAAGAGGAGACGGTGAGGAAAGAATTGATCTTACACATCTGTTAATCCAAAGAGGCTTAGCCTAAGAGACTGTCCTCTATTTGTGTGTACAGAGGGTGCTGTAGAGGGGGGTAATGGGGTCAAGACCAGGGGAGGGGGTTCGAGTGAGAGAGACAAGCCATGAGAGAGAGGAAGAGTGACCGGAAGAGATGGATGGAAAAACAGGGAGAGAGGCGTGTTCTGTATTTTTCTGCCGCTGAAACGTTGAGAGCCTCCGCCAGCCCTCACTGTCACTGAGAAGCGCTTCCCAGGCCGACACATTTCAAGCTGTTCAAATACCCATTAGGATGTTTTGTTTCCCACACGCATCCAGCAGAAGAAATGTAGGGGTGGGGGGTGGGGGGTTGTTCTAGGAGAGACGGAAATGTATCAAGAAAACTTCGGTGATATTTAATGATCCTTGTACAAGAGGAAGACCACCAGCCCGTTCTACTCTGCCAAATACCGATCCCCTAACTTAATTTCCTGCTCAATTGCTGTTCTATAGTGCATAGTGCAGCGATACAGGCTGGTAATATAGAAAACAGATTGCCTGTGCGGCGGAGTGAAGAAGGCTGGAGCTGCGTTGCCGAGGACCTGGAGTCTCTAGGGGGGTCTTGTCGGTGGGCTTCACAAAACCAACAAAGCCCATCTTTCCCTCCGACTGGCAGCAGCTGGCGGGTAGATCTGCAGGCGGTGGGGTGGGGTTGTGTGTGTGTGTGTGTCGGTTACAGTGTCTGCGAGGCTTTGTAATGGAGAGTGTCACAGTTTTCCATCTCTTGTTTGCTCCTGTGCAATGACTCCCATCCACTGAAACACACAGGCCCAGGTAGCAGCCATCAATCAGAAGCCAGAGCACTGAGGAGGGAGGAGCTACTGTACTGCACACACGCACGCACGCACACACACACACACACACACACACACACACACACACACAGACACAGACACACGCACACACGCACACACACACACACACACACACACACACAGAAGCAAACGTACACACACCATCAGGGAAACGTGTACCTGGCTCACATTTTATTGTCTATAATGTATGAGAAGACGTGCCAAATCCCACCGGACCCATCTGCTCCAAACACACACATGCTTCCGCTTACAAGATGATACAAGGCGTCCAGGGCCTTATAGTCACTGAAGGAGGGTGGACGGGCGTGTCTGACCTGCCCACTGAGGCACAGTCAATCCCCTGCTGCTAATCAGGCCCACAAACACACGTTGTGTGGGAAGAACTCTGTCATACACGCGCGCCACGGAAATGTAGTCAACATTTCGAAAGTTGGTTTAGAAAGTTGTTTGTGATGCCGGCCGTGAAGCAAGACCAATCAATCAGATGCATTTGATGAAGCCCGTTTTTACAGGGACAGTTGTTGCCAAGTGCTTTGACAAACACCCAGCCTGAAACTTGACAGCGAACGCATTAGCAAGGTAATACACGGCTGCTAGGGAAAACCCGGCCATTAGGGGTGACCAGCTCCCTTCTGGTTATGCTGGGTGAATATAACTATTAAATCCATGTGCGTTATGTCCAGAGTCTGACACATGACTAGGTGAACACGGACAATCAGGTGTCAGAAGGGTTTTGTTAGCTGCTTGGCCTGCAACGCTTCCAGGCGGCCCATTTTAAAGGGTCAGCTACATTTCCTTATTGCCCCAATGTGTTGTTCATGGGCTCATGTTCTCCTAAGTGTAAATGGAACAAGACACAAGACTGACGAAGTCACTGCAAAAATGAAGTACACAAGTTGGTTTGCTGTTATAGGCTGTTAAGCTATACACGTTATATAAGACACTGCATAAACTAACCCCCCACTAACTGGTAAACAAACCCTCTCTGTGGTAAACTACCCCTCTCTGTGGTAAACTAACCCTCACTGTGGTTAACTAACCCTCACTGTGGTTAACTAACCCTCACTGTGGTTAACTAACCCTCACTGTGGTTAACTAACCCTCACTGTGGAAAACTAACCCTCTCTGTAGTAAACTATTCATTACTGTGGTAAACAAACCCTCTATGAGGTAAACTATTCATTACTGTGGTAAACAAACCCTCTATGAGGTAAACTATTCATTACTGTGGTAAACAAACCCTCTATGAGGTAAACTATTCATTACTGTGGTAAACTAACCCTCTCTGTGGTAAACTATTCATTACGGTGGTAAACTAACCCTCTCTGTGGTAAACTATTCATTACGGTGGTAAACTATCCATTACTGTGGTAAACTAACCCTCTCTGTGGTAAACTATCCATTACTGTGGTAAACTACCCTCACTCTGGTAAACTAACCCTCTCTGTGGTAAACTAACCTTTTCTCTGGTAAACTAACCCTCACTGTGGTAAACTAACCTTCTCTGTGGTAAACTAACCCTCACTGTGGTAAACTAGCCTTCTCTGTGGTAAACTAACCCTCACTGTGGTAAACTAACCCTCACTGTGGTAAACTAACCCTCACTGTGGTAAACTAACCTTCTCTGTGGTAAACTAACCCTCACTGTGGTAAACTAACCTTCTCTGTGGTAAACTAACCCTCACTGTGGTAACCCTCTTTTTGGTAAACTAACCCTCACTGTGGTAAACTAACCTTCTCTGTGGTAAACTAACCCTCACTGTGGTAAACTAACCCTCGCTGTGGTAAACTAACCCTCACTGTGGTAAACTAACCCTCACTGTGGTAAACTAACCCTCTCTGTGGTAAACTACCCATTACTGTGGTAAACTAACCCTCACTGTGGTAAACTAACCCTCTCTGTGGTAGTCTATCCATTACTGTGGTAAGGTACCATTGCTGTGGTTATCTCTCCCTGACTGTGGTAAACTAACCTTCAATGTGGTAAACAACTCCTCACTGTAGCAAACTTCTCCCCACTGTGGTAAACTACAATTTACTGCTCAACATGTCCCTTCACTCTTGGAAAATACCTCCTATTGTAGTCAAATTAACCTCACTGTAGTATAGTACCTCTACTGTGTGTTTGTTAAAAGAACGAATGCAATCCAGAAGGCCGAGTTCACTAACAAGCAGTTAGAGCACATTCAGAGTGTTGTGTTTAAAGTGTGAACCTACTTTGACCTGTCAGAGTGACTGGGTGTGTTGCATAACCACCTTGTGTAATGAACTTCCTCCCGTGAGACGTCATTAACAACACCAATGTTTGTCTTCCGCTGGTGTTGAAATAAATATTCAGTTATTATCATCTCTGCTGCTTCGTTGCTGCATCCAGATCTGATTCGAGCATTGGGTTTCACTGCTACCCTCCTGCAGATATGTCAGCTGGGTTTTCTTTACAGCTTTTTGCTAAACACTAGCTTTGTTTTGACCACTTTTTCTTGTGACAACCAGGGCCACTCTGTCAGTCATCCCAACACAGAGATGTGTTTATATCATCCATGAGATACTACAACCTATTTTTTCTTACCAGATTTTCGTATTTGCTTTGACTAGTGTTCTGTAATAGGCCACCAACGACCGGTAATGACACTATTTGGGTTTTGGGGAATCGTCAGGTCTGAGGTCTGCTGATAAGATACAGATGAGATAGAGTCGTCACAAGGATTTCCACCACACGTTGGGATTTTGGGGCATTTGAACAAAAGTCTACTTTGAGAAGTTGACCCCAATTGGATATATTATCAGCTGGATCAACACTGGATGGTTCTCATGGCTCCTCTTCATTTCCCACGTATAAGGCCCCACTGGGATGTGTGTGTGTGTGTGTTGGGTGGGGGGTTGTGGGGGGGGGGCTATATTGCATCTGGAGGAATGTGATGATTATTTGAGTTCCCCTGTTGATTTTAAGCAGGACTTGGGTGTTCAATCTGGCACCATCCAAAGTTGATCTGTAAATTCCCAAAATATTGAGGTCCAGAGGAGTGAGAAATGGGCGCGAATCTGTGAAGGGACGACTCACATGCATCATCTGATGATTACACATCCTCCATCAGATCAGTAAATATACTTCCAGGAAGCAATGATTTCTGCTCCAAATTATGGGGATGTTTACTCTGTTCGCTAAGGAATATTTTTTTGGATCAAAGATTGGAATAAAATAGCGTATTCATATTCGTATAATAGTGGGAAAGAGGAAATGGCTTCTCCAGGGAGACTGATGAACATTGTAAAACAAACCTTCTCCAACTACACACACCCATACAGTGCCTACAAGCCCTGACCCCTGACCCCTGACACATTGCCGTGCTCACCATTTCTCCGGAACCATGAATCTTCCAGGGAGCAATTTGTCGACCTCTTCTCCCGTCCTTCTTTCTCTCGTTCTCGCTGTTTTTCCCACCAACGTCTGGGGGGGGGCACACCGTATGTGTCATCTCTCCAAATCCTGTGAGTTTAACACAATAAGGGGCACTTCAGTGTTCCACACGAAGCTGGAGAGCTGGCCGGGTCTCCTGACGTCATGTGGCTCGTTCAGCCCACCTCCTCGCGGCCCGGCGTGGGAAGAACCTCCCCTGGGTCCGGGGCTCTGTTACACGGGGAAAGGACAGTACCATTAGCCTACAGACACTTATTTTCCGTTCCCAGTGACATGGAGCTGTGTGGAATGAAGACAAGTGAGTTCATGTGTCTTGTTTTGCATTAGAACAAGCTCTTGTTTATCTATACTGGTTATGCATTGTCTCTCTCACTAAACAGGACCATATAAATGTACTGTGTGTTATCTACTATTCATCATGAAGTGGATATAGGGACCAGAAAGGCTGTTGGACAATTATATTCTTAATAGTTTGTTTTTCATATGCATATGCACATATGCGGTACATATGCAACATAATATACATATATATATATATATACTGCTGAGCCAAAACTTTGTGATCATGTAGGATGCATGGAAATGTCCAGGAATAAAGACATGAGCGACTTCGACAAGGGCCACATATTACTTTTACATTTTGCGCATTTAGCAGACGCTCTTATCCAGAGCGACTTACAATAAGTGCAGGCATTTCACATATAGCTAAAACACACATCAAAAAGGCAATAAGTACATTGTTCCCGGGTGGGAGCAGGGGGAAGTGCTAGAGATAGAAGGGGTGCTAGGAGAGGAGGAATGGGTGATAATCGTAGAAGAATGATTCGGTAGTGAAGTTTCGAACAGGCGAGAGTTGTGGAGCTACTGGAGGTACAGTTTGAAGAGGAATGTTTTTAGATTTTTTTTTCGTTTTTTGAAGATTGGTAGAGAGACCGATGATCTGATCTCCAGAGTGGAGTTGTTCCACCATTGCGGGGCAAGCACAGAGAACAATTTAGACTGAGCAGATCGGGAGTTGCCCTCCCGTAGGGATGGCACTACCAAGAGGCCTGAGGTGGCAGAACGAAGTGCTCGCGTGGGTGTGTACGGGTTTATTAGTGACTGGATGTAGGAGGGAGCGGTTCCTCTTGCTGCCCCATAGGCTAGCACCATGGTTTTGTAGTGGATGCGTGCTTCGACCGGGAGCCAGTGTAGTGTGCGGAACAGCTGAGTGACGTGGGAGAACTTTGGTAGATTGAAGATCAGGCGGGCTGCTGCATTTTGAATGAGTTGCAGGGGTTTGATGGCGCACACTGGGAGACCAGCCAGAAGGGAGTTGCAGTAGTCGAGACAGGAGATGATAAGTGCCTGGATCAGCACTTGTGCAGCTTCCTGCGTAAGATACGGCCTTACTTTCCGAATGTTGTAGAGCATGTACCTGCAAGACCGGGACACCGCCTTGATGTGTGCAGAAAATGAGAGGGAGTTGTCAAGGGTCACGCCAAGGTTTTTCCCACATTGGGTAGCAGGGACTGTGACGTTGTCCACCGTAATGGACAGATCCTGGAGAGGGCAGGCTCTTCCTTTGAAGAAGAGCAGTTCAGTTTTACCTAGGTTGAGTTTCAGATGGTGTGCAGACATCCAGGCCGAGATGTCAGTCAGACATGCAGAGATACGGGATGCTACCTGGATTTCAGACTGTGGGAATGAGAAAAATAGTTGGGTATCCACTGCATAGCAGTGATAGGAGAGGCCATGTGAGGATATGACAGAGCCAAGAGACCGGGTGTATAAGGAGAAAAGGAGAGGGCCTAGGACCGATCCTTGGGGGACCCCAGTGACAAGGGGCTGCATGTTCAATGCATATTAGTGGCAGAACGATCCGGTCAGAGCATCTCTGAAGCGGCAATTCACGTGGGGTGCTCCCGGTCAACAGTAGTGGGTATCTACCGACATTGATCAGAGGATGGACAAATCACAGGGTATTGGCGCCCATGGCTCATCAATGCACATGGACAACACAGGCTATCCAATCGGATCCAGACTGTCAGAAAGATACTGAGGCACAAGACACCAAAGATTGTAGTAATTACAGGAGGAATGTGCTGCGTATGGGGCTGTGTAGCCGCAGTCTGGTCAGAATGCCTTTGATGGTCAACTGCCACCGTTGCTGTTTTGGTGGCATATAGGGGACAAAAAATTGGTGTCAGAGCTCCCTACGAGGCCGTTCTACCGCCACCTGCAGGCAGGTTCTGGCGGTTGTCTTCGCCGGCCTTCTAGCTACCATCGCTGATCCTCCCCCTTTACATTATTGTCCGGTCTCGTCATCACTACACCTGGTGCCCATTCCCTCATCAGTAGAGTATTTAGGTCCCCTGTGTTTGGTCTTGTCTTTGTGTGGAATTGTTACATGTTACTTGTCGATATTGTGATATTGTAGCTGTCTCATTCTGTACAAACATTCACTTCCATTTGGATGTCATTATTGTGTTCTGTATATTGTTCTAAATCGGTAGCACACCTGTGAGTGCTTGTTGAAAGGCTTTCCCCGTCAAGTGGGGATTTCATTACAGTAAAGTGTCCACTACAGTACTCGTTCCTGCGCCTGGCTCCATCCTTCCCTGCTACACACACACACACAGACCGTGACAATTGGTCATAATGTTTTGGCTAAACAGTGTCTATACATAACATACGCTGTACATGTTATATTTTACATATCATTTCATTCTTTGTGTTTAAATTATTAGTCTAGTTTTGTGCCTGACCATTATTAGGTACAATTAGATTTCTTTTTGGAGGTGCCTCTATGCAATAGAACGGTGAGCTTAAAGTCTATGTGTCATGTGAACTGACAATCCTAATGGGCACGGATTTATTGTTTCAAAAAAGTGAAATAGTAGGTTCCTTGTTTTTGGCCAATCCAGGCCAGTTTATTAGATTTGTACCCTTCAGTTGTAAAGTTGCATTCTTTATGAGTCTGTAGTTAACTACAGGCTGTATTAGGACAGTGTTCATATCCCTGCCTTCAAAATGCAAACAAGGAAATATTTTCCATTCCGGCTTGTCATACTACGCTGACAAAATAGCGTCCAGACTGCCAGGATTATCTACAGTACAGTGGACTTGGGCTCTGCCTGCTTTTACCTAACACCCCCCCAAACTCCATCGATAAAACGGTTCCTGTTCCCGCTCGCTCCTTTTCCGTTTCCCCCTATGAATGTTGGAAAAGTGCACAGAAGGAGATTTGAAACCGAGGCCTGAACTCAAGGCAGAGGTTAATGCTATTCCCCGGTTTTCCTTGTTCTTTTTTTCTCCGGCGGGCCCAACCACCCACTTAGCGTAAGGTCAGCTAGCCAAGGCTGGAGCTGTTCACTGGGGCCGATGCAAACTTGGCATCAGCGCGATCAGGCTCTCCACTGCTCCACTAGACAGACCCACCTGCCAAGTCAAATAACACATTTAGTGAATTGAAAATAAGTTTTAAGTGGGCCAGCACAATGCGGCCAAGCCTCTTTCACTCAATCCCTCCCTTTTTGTCGGCCGCGATGAGAAAACTCCACTTGTTAATTAATAGAAATATAATCCGAAATTATATATATATAAATAATAATAATTCCTGAACTGGAAACTAGTCAGTTGAGTATTGTTGTTAAACTCCCCCAACTAGGATGAGAGAAGTGTCCAGGGTAAAGGTTGTACTGCCTTCTGCCTTTCTTCAAACAAAGTCAAAGTTGTGGTAAAAATAAAGTTTAAATGTTTCTTTTTCTCAGGCCCTCCCTAAACACTATCTTCTCCCACCCTATATCTGTGTATCTCTCCACCTTTTTACCAGTTCTTCTCCTCCCTACGTGGATAAGAAGCCCTCCAAGGAATTCCACCCCCAAGTTCAGGCCCTTGAAGTGACTGGCTTTGATTCCAAGTCATATGTCTCCTTTACTTCGTTTGCCTCCTCCCTTTCTAAGCAGGATACTCCTAGTTCTCTGAGTCGGACTCATTTTATAATATATTTCATCCTCTTGTCTTTATCTTGTCTGTTTCCGACAAACATGTAATTACAAACATGCAGTGATATATGATGCTGGAGTAATGTAGGCCCTATGAGTTGTTTTATAGATTTACAGATTATTCAAAAGGCAGCATAGTGACATAAATAAAATAAAACATACATGTTTTGATGAAAATGCATCTTAGGCATGTTTTGTCAATCACTTACTACGATTGGCAAACCGTTTCCCCCTCAAACATGATGAGGGCAGCGCTAGCCGCCATGTATAAATGAATAAACGCACACTAGCGTGCCAGGTGAGTAACCGTCACCTCACAAAACACGTGACACTGGCTTGTCTGTGATTGGCAGGCATCTAATGAAACCCCAAACAATCGTCCTCTCTCCCGGCTACGTAGGCGTTCACCCACGGCGGCCCCGGTACGAGTGGGGCCCGCAGTGACCCCATTGAAAACATCACGATTAATTAGCTCACTTGTCATGCCTGCCTGTAACATTTGCTAACGGTGTGGTAGATATCACAGTGCGATGCACCGCGGTTCCGAGGGCTTTGCGCACTTCTCGCGCGTCACTTCGGAGGGCCAGTGGGCGGGATGACTGGGAGGAATCTTCCTCAACATCCTAACACATATGGGCGAGTTTGTCTGTGCCCACTGTTACAATAACAACAAAAATAAATCTGATTTCAGATACTTTCATTAAATAACTGATTACTTCCTGGATTACTTTTTAATTAAAAAGAATATGTGCGCCAAATAACTTGAACTTTTTAGCATTTATTTGTATTTATTGAGTATCCACAATCTATAATGTTCTACTTTGGACAGAGGATGTAATATTTTTTTCTTACAAAAAATATAAAAAAGGTATGCCAATCTATGACCTTGTTAGCGTAAATGTCTCTATAGTGCCTGGTAACTAACTTTAATACAAACGTCTTGTATTCTTATCCCACATTACAGATGTTGATGACAGGAGCTCTTTGCACTTCTGGCAGCAGCATTAGAGTTTTTTTTGCCTGAAAACAAAAACGACAACACACGGTTTCTCTTTGATTCAACTAAAACATCCTCACTAGGCTTTCACATTCCCTACTGTACATTCGGTGACCCTGTGCGTTCGGGGGCAGACCGGGGTGTTGGATGAAAGCCTGCCTGTTGATGTGGTCAGCAATGGTAAATCAGGGACAGAAACCAGGGTGCTGATGTAACACCCCAGTAGTGCCACGGAGAGGTCACGCTCAGGAGTGTTAACCATGTGTCTGGCCATGCTGCCAGGCGTCTGAAGTGGGGAGCCATGGTCAATGTTCAGCGGGTAACCAGACGCATGTTCACCCAGAGACAGGGGGAGGGAGGGGTAGAAGCCAGGCAGCTCTAACAGTCCAGCTGCTCCAAAGTATCCAGGGTCTACTTCAAGGATCTCTCTCTGTTTCAACACATTCTTCACTCTCTGTCTCTTTCTCTCTTTCTCTTGTTAACTCTCCCATTGTTTATTTACTCCCCTACTCTGTTTTCTATCATCCATTCACCATTCCATCCCTTCCTCATTAACTCTTTCTCTCCCTCTGTTCTCTCTCACTTTACCCCTCTTTCTCACCCTTTGATCCATGGCTCTGTCGTGATGAGTTCCTCTTGGCAACAGGGGAGGAGAAAAACAGTATACTCAGCAAAGTTCAGATATTCTGTGGGAGAGAGCAACTCCTGATAGGAGAACACGAGTGAAGATAGAAGATCCATCTGGCCTCCTTTCCCTTGACTTTGTCCTGAACTTATTGCCTTATTGTTAAATGGTTACAGATTTAATAAGGACGTTTATATTTTCCACGTTGTCTTCAGCACAGGAAACAGCCCTGTGACAAAGTCACCACATGTATACTTTAAACGTTAATGCTCGGAAAGAAACACTCCAGGACGTTAAGCTTAATACCATTATGTAGAAATTACACGAAAGGACAACAAAAAATGTGCATTATACCACAGCCCTGGAATGCATGTTAGACAGATGATTAAACCGTTGCTTAATACAACCACCACTGAAAAGCGTCACACTATCTCTTTAATAATGCAGAAACACGTCCGGACAGTATGTGCAACTTCTAAACCACTGTCATTTATCCGGGTATTCTGCCGTAGCATTGGGCGGTGCAGTCAGCTAATTGGCCTAAAGACGAGCGACTCCAGTGTAAAAGCCACTCTCGGTCCTCCTCTATCTGTTAATATGAACAGGTTATGGTGCAGTGTGGATTAAGAGGTCCTACATGGTTTCTGCCTTAGTGTAATGTGATTAGCCTCCATCACGCTTGTTTACCACCCCTTATTGTTGGTGACTGACAGTTTGCTCCAACACACCGTCTACCGCCCACACTCACTAACATGTACAGAACACACACACACACACACACACAGACACAACACACACAACACAATCACATATTAAGCTGCACAAACAACAACAGGATGCAGCTACTAACTGTCAAACCCATAGCTTTCAGCTACGTGCCCACTCTGTTACTATCAACATAGACCTGTCCTTGTTGCAAAATATCCTCTCTTTCTCTAGTCTTTAGTCCACCCTAACCACACACAATACCGATAATACACAATACATGTATAATGCAATAGGTTTTAAATAAACTCACAAAAGTGAGAACACCCCTCACATTTTTGTAAATACTTGATTAGAACTTTTCGTGTGACAAAACTGAAGAAATGACGCTTTACTAGAATGTAAAGTAGTGAGTGTACGTATTGTATTACAGTGTACATTCAGTGTACATAACTCAACACACAGCCATTAATGTCTGAACCGCTGGCAACAAAAGTGAGTACACTCGTAAGTGAAGCCATTTTTCCTCCCCGGTGTCATGTGACTCGTTAGTGTCACACGGTCTCAGGTATGAATTGGGAGCAGGTGTGTTAAATTTGGTGTTATCGCTCTCACACTCATACTGGTCAACAGGGCACCTCAGGCAAAGAACTCTGATGATCTGAAAAAAAGAATGGTTGCTCTACATAAATATGGCCTAGGCTATAAGAAGATTGCCAAGACTGAACTGAACTGCAGCATGGTGGCCAAGACCATACAGCGGTTTACCAGGACAGGCTCGCCATGGTCGACCAAACTAGTTGATTGCGATACTGTGATATTCACAACTGTCTACTATATTTCGTACTTTTACAAGTTACTACTCTGGAACCGTTTGCACGATGCTCATGAAACTTTGGATGTAGCAGCCGTTTGCCCACTTCTATAATTGCTAAATATTTTTGCAGTCTAGCTAAAACAATTTGGCCATTGTGAGCCAATGAGCTGGCACAAAACGTATTTTCCCCGTCCAACAGTGGCACCTCTATATCAAACAAAGGCACACATTTGAGTTAGGGTAGACTTATATACCATGTGTATGCGTGCAATATTTCCACACTATATAGCCAATGGTAATGGACATTATAAAACATGGCTTTCATAGCGCCACCATGTGGTCGATCTGAAGGTTGCCGCAGAATACAATTCACTGGTCAGTATTGGCCAAGTTTAATATATTCTAGTCTGGTATACATATCATTATTAGAATGTTATTAGCTACTCACCAAGTCACAAATAGATCGGTCACTGAGGAGTATGGATCTAAATGGATTTAGCTTTTTACGTTTTTGAAGAAGGAAAAATGAAAAGGTGTAAAAATCCATCATGACGAACTTCACAGGTCGTCGAGGCAAATGTGTTTTTGGTGTAGAGCCGGACATGTGAACCAAATGCTACAACTCAATGTCACACAGAGTGAAGGGGTGAGATCCTTGGAGAATCTCCGACTATATTGCTTTGTATTGCATGTGACCAATTGACATGGATTTGTCTGAGACGTCATAGACCACTGCCATTTGTGTCTTTGCCAAGATTTACCTTTCAAAGTCTTTCCATCTCACATCAATTTGCAATGACATTTTTTTATGGGGGAAACTGAAGAGAATTAATCAACGCTAACATACAATAGGGTATATTGTATGATAATAATAAGTACTCTAAACACACACGCCACTTGAAGGGAGGGAGAGTAGAGAAAATGAGATGGAAAGAAGTTGAATCACCAGGTTTAGAGACAGTTCAGATTGTGACTCCTTAGATGTGATAGCTACTCAGAGAACAGGGAAGCACAGCTGAGTGGCTAATGGTTGCTCTGGCACGCCGGGGAGGGAAAAGGAATAATCCTCTTTCTCATAAATCATTTTAATATTCAAATTTTCTTAAAGACAGCTTACTGTCAATCATTTTTAGGAGGGTAGGGAATATATTTGCATATTCATAAGTATATATATATATATATATATATATTTGTATACGCTTTTATTGATAGAGGTAATGGGAGAGACTGAGGTAGAAGAGTGCGTTAATGCATGTGGGCCAGGTTCAAACCCGCGGGTAGCCGCTCCGAAACACTTTAGAACCTTGGGCCACAATGTTCTTGTCATGCTTTGATATGCAGTTTAATGAATCCTTTGCTATTACAAATGAATCACAGACCCTGAAACAAATGGACTAAACCAGTGGTTCCCAAGCTTTTTTATTTATTTACCACCAACTGTATGTTGTTCAGCTTGTCCTATTGAAGTGCTCCCTCGTGTTCATTTTACTGTTAAGCATACGGCCTCACGGGTCTTCTCAAGTACCCTCCCTCTGTTGATATGCCAGGTACCCATAGGGGCCCAAGTCCCCCTAGTTGGGAACCACTGGTCTAAGCAACTGCCTCCGTTGCGTTTGTTTGGCCGTGGGTCTCATGGCATAGACGATCTCTTTTGTCTTTCCACATACATATAAATAAAATGCCTAAAAAATAATATCACTGTGTGGGGGCTGCACAGTTCAACCCAGACGGGAGACAGCGGTGGCCATCTTTGGAGGCAAGCACCTTCTCATGAACTTCAGGTAGCTGTTTACACTGGCAGCGGTCCGTTGTCTGTTGAATTTGCCCCGTTCTCTGTGTGGCCCGGGGTCAGTTGAGACTCGTGTGATTAGCCACTGATGTTATTGGTTCATTATCATCCAATTAGCCCGTTATCACACACAGTATTTTCATTACCGCCGAGCCTTATGATCCAACAAAGGCCAACGCACCTGATTAAACAGGGTTTGCACGTTACGCGGGCTTTCTGAACGCAGCGTGAGAGTGAAGCCCGATGGCGTCAGCGTACAACAGTTCAATTAGGGGATCATTTCAACCCTTTGAAAAGAACTTTTGCGCTAAGTGATTCTCTAGTCTAAGTGATTCTCTAGTCTAAGTGATTCTCTAGTCTAAGTGATTCTCTAGTCTAAGTGATTCTCTAGTCTTTGCACGAGTGAGCACACAAACACACACACACATCTGGAATCTCTTCTTTTGGGAACGCAAAGTTAATGGTCAAAATATTATTTTCGTTGTCGGCAATAGCCTGATAGCCTGATCATTTCCACTTCTAATTCTGACGTTAACCGCGATTGTAACATTTACTGCGAGCCAATTAATACCGTTTTCCTTGTGGAGATCAGCATAAGGTTAAGTTTTCCTTGTTTTACTATTGATGTGGGGATACACATGCGGGCACGCACACACACACACACGCGCTCACACACACACACACACACACACACACACACACTCACACACACACACACACACGTAATCTAAGTGTGGTCCTACATAAATACCATAGTTGGGTCTCTTTGAGGATCTTCTAATCAGCCTTGTGTCTTTAATCACCCACAGTGGGTCAGGCTGCGAGTCAGAGACACAAAAGACCATTCTCAGGTGAATCATAATTGGTGAATAAAGTCCTCTGAATGACAGGCCTAGAAAAAAATAAAAAAATTATTCACCGCATTCGTCCTTCAGTTTGACCATGGAATCACCGCTGCAGCTTCTACTTTTTCCCTAGTTGCTCCACCTTCTTTAATTAATAACCTCACACATTCTCAGAGCAAAGTGAGTTACTGATAAAGTAAAAGTCATATTGTATCCACTTCTCTGACAGCCACTGACGGTTGGTATTGGGTTGGATTTGGGTTGGTATTGGGTTGGTATTGGGTTGGTATTGGGCTGGGATTGGGTTGGTATTGGGTTGGTATTGGGTTGGTTTTGGGTTGGTATTGGGTTGGTATTGGGCTGGTATTGGGTTGGTATTGGGCTGGTATTGGGTTGGTATTGGGTTGGTATTGGGTTGGTTTTGGGTTGGTATTGGGTTGGTATTGGGTTGGTATTGGGTTGGTATTGGGTTGGTTTTGGGCCATTGGGAAAGGTAGCTTCTGTCACCTCTTACTGAAACAATTATGTCCACAATAAACTTACATCCATTCACATGCTCTTTTAAGCTTGAGAGATTATTTTCAGTTTTTCACCCCATTAACTGAGAAAAGCAACAGCTCTGCCCATTTGTGAGTGTGTGTGAGTGTGTGTGTGTTTGTGTGTGCCTGTGTGTGTGGTTGTTGGCGTGTGTGTGTGTGGTTGTCTGTGTGTGTGTGTGTATGTGTGTGCCTGTGTGCCTGTGTGTGTGTGGTTGTCTGCGTGTGAGTGTGTGTTGGCCTTGGCTTCGTGCGTCTGTTCCCGCCTGTTTACTGGTCTGGGAGGTTAGCTCTGTGATCCGTGATGGCTCACAGAGTGCCAGCCTGGTTATTAACTCCACATCGCGGCACAAAGTTCTTCCCCATCACTGCATAAATGGCTCTTAATTGAGGTGAAAGGCTCCTTAGTAGGGCTTCCTCAGTCGGCTCCGATTAAAACATAATTTTACAGCCAAACAGAACCACGTTCCTCGTTCCCAATCACTGCCCTTGAATTATTGTCCTGTAGCTTGGGGCTTGTATTTAAAGTCACTGAATAATTGCAATCAGATTATTCTAATCAAGTGCTGGAACAGTAATTACAGGTTTCAGTCATTTAGGCTGCTCTGCAAGTCCCATATACCGCTGGTGCGCATATTAAAAGTTTATGTCTGGAGATAAAATTAATGAACAGGATTGTAATCTTTTCACTCTTAGATAGGTGTCAGCCAACATGTGGCAGGAGTGAGCGACGGGCGACGGGCAGGAGGATGTACCCTGTGGCATCTCATGTCCCGTGCCACCATGAGAGTGCCAACGCACTACCCAGCCGCTCACAACAGGAGTAGACTCGTTTCCATCATCCGAATGGCATCTCGGGGTACCAGCACTGCCCCCTTCCCCCCCGTCCCAGTAACCTTGTTGATGCCCGGGTCTGCTTTTCATGTCAAGGCAGACGTTAGGTGACTTAACGCCGTGCCAAGTTGTCAGGAAGGCCAGTGAATTACAATCCAGAGGTCTGTGTGACAGTAGAACCGCCTCCCTAATCCTGTTTATGCACGTCCGCATCTCTCCCTGTGACAAAACACAAACAGAAGGGCGTGTGTGTCTCCGTGTGTGTGTGTGCGTGTGCGTATGTGTGTGGTGTTGGGTAGGGCATACACGTTCTGAATGTTTAATTCAATATGACTAATCACACCGTCCTTTGCCAACCAGGCAGCATTGACTGTCAGCCCAGCGGTAATTCGATAAGGTTACAATGCACTAGAGCGGAGTGGAAGAAAGGCTACCTGGGATACCGTATCTGTCGGTTGGTTGGGACGCAGTCCGCGCAGCTACAGCACCTAATCCCCATTCAGCAAGTTTGGCTTCGGAGCCAACACCTCCCCCCCGCCGTTAATCACCAGGCGGCAAGAAAAAATGCAAACAACGGAGCTGGAATTTTCCAATAATAAAGATGGGGAATAAAAGCAGCACCTATGCTTTATTGAACACACAGGGCTTACGTAAATCGATCATAACGGCCATTCAGCGGCGTAACTGGCGCTCAGTGCGACGCTTCCAGGTATTGTGGAAAAGCAGGTCACGTTTTAATCTTCTTACCGTGCCCATGCCGGGTGTAATCCTAAACACGCTGGTGGGGAAACGGCGTCGGCCCATTTACATCAGACTGGCAGATACACTGTGCACAGGCACATGCTTCCCAGTCGTGTCCTGGTAATACAGTGGTACATGGCAACAGGATGGGGGTGCCACTTACCGGGCGGGCCCACGTGCACTAAGACGGGACGCGCTGTGGTAACCGGGGTGTTCCGCGGTTAATATAAGTGTTACAGTGGTTACATTGCATTATAATTACAGGTAGGAGTTGGGACAGTATTACTACGCACAGTTGTGGTGTTGCACGTGAACTCCATCAGTGCTGAGTGCTGACGTCATTCCCCGGTGACCCGGTCTTCGTTGAAGTTACGGTGTGACTCTGGTTCAAGTGTGATGTCGAGCTAATTGTTCGTGGTTATGGTTTGGACGTGCTCCCGGGAATGTGCACAGGTACATTTCACTCAAGTTGACCTTGGCTGTGTTTTCCTGATCTACTGATCTCCGTATTTTACTAAATGATCCCTTCATTTAATGTCTTATCAAACGGGGGCGACGGGGTGAAATAAGGTGGCGCCGGAGACGGACGTTTTGAAATGTTAATCATCCCGCACTTAACCGCCGCCCATTGTGTGTGAGGTCACCAGAAGCGCATTAGCTAATTGGAGATTGCGGTATTTCTAATTAGTTGTGAGGACGACAGGAACTAAGCTACAGGTTTTCCACACCTTATTCATTTCACTCCCTTTGTGCACTCGCGCTTATAGGTAGGGAATGTGTGGAGGGAATGCAATTAGCTGTTATACAGAGATCTGCCCTAATGCATCTCTCAGGACTGAGATACAAAATGGAGGCAGGACAATGCTTCAGGCTATCAGGCATTTTCTAAGGAGGCGGATGGAGATATATCTTCAAGGCCATTAAGACTTTATCTCCCCTGTTGTGTCCACGCTCTTGTCGATCCGATGTCTCGGACAGGCTGGGTTTTATCAGAGTACAAATTAAAGGAGTCCACTATGATTGGTGTTTTTAGGTTATCTCAGTCTAAAACAATTATTCAGCCTGTCTTCTGTTAAGGAAATCTGGACAGATGGGTGTTGTCATTGAGTCCAAAGGAATTGGGATTGTGACGGTGATGTTGTGGAAGTTTAATTAATGAAAATCTCATTTGGTGCATTCTAACTGTCTATCAATATCAATATTAAATATTCATCATCATATGTCTTTAGTAACTTAAAGCCAGGAATTTTATCCTCAAGGGGTATTTCCTCACAGAACAACCGACGACCAAATGTTCCTGAAGAGAAGGAAAGAACAAGGTGAGAAAGAGGGGGAGAAATGTGAAGAAATAGCAAAGTGGACAAGTCATGAAATGGTCTAGATAAAACTGGCAGGTTATTACATATTTCCATTCCGGAGTCAAATATAAAAAATTCGATTATAAGGACAATTAATTACCCAGCAAAATGGCAAATGTGCATCCTTGTCAGGGAGACTGTACTCTGATGGCCTTTCCTCAAACAGTGAACCTGGAGATTTGATCTCTTCTAATGGTTCTGCAGGAAAGGGTAATTATGCCATGGTCAAAGCTAATTTGCTTTCTGCCAGATGAACTGTTGTATTTTATTGTAGGCTGACATTTGAAAGTAATTATGGCACTGTTGACCCCAGCCAATTCCAGCTGTAGCATTGTCTTGTGCGACCCCACTCTCTCTCTCTCCTGCTCTCTCCTGCTCTCTCTCTCTCTCCTGCTCTCTCTCTCTCCTGCTCCATATCTCTCTCTCTCTCTCTCTCTCTCGCTCCATATCTCTCTCTCCCCTTCTCCTCCTCTGGCTGGCAGTTATTGCAGTAACTAGGTAATGACACGGACGGAGAGAACCATATGGGGCCCCTGGAACCCCGCTCTACGGCCCAGGGAGGAGGGGCGAAGGTGGGATTATCAGCCATCATCCCTGCATCATTATTACCCAGCATGCATTTCAGATGGACTCCGGATCACAATTGGAATATATGGCACCACTGCCAGGAGGATCTGAGCGAGTGTAATATGTTTTGTTCTTTCATAAGCCATCTCTCTCATAGATCTATGTATTGATATCGATGAGCAGGTAATTATGTGGCTCAGTGATCATCTCCTTGTTGCTTTATTGCGCAGGAATTAAATAGGCAAAGGTCATTTTCTGCACCCTGCAAAATTGCCTGCACAAAGTCATATGGCGATGAGAGAAATTATGGATTTTCTGCGCCCCGCTTCTCTCCTTTGTCAATGAACATTTGAAACGGATGTCAATCGATGTGCTTCTAGAACCTCATTATTTGTGTTCCTGAAAAAGAAACTGCTTTCCATCTTTTCTCTTATTCACACACACACACACACACACACACACACACACACACACACACACACACACATACACACACACACACACTCACACACACATACACATACACACACACACACACACACACACACACACACACACACACACAGACACACACACACACACACACACACACACACACACACACACACACACACACACACACACACACACACACACACACACACACAGACACAGACACAAACACAAACACAAACACACACACACACACATACACACACACACACACACACAGACACACACACACACAGACACACACACACACACACACACACTCACACACACATACACATACACACACACACACACACACACACACACACACACAGACACAAACACAGACACACACACACACACACACACACATACACACACACACACACACGCACACACACACACACACACACATACACACACACACACACACAGACACAAACACAAACACACATACACACAAACACACACACACATACACACATACACACACACACACACACAGACACACACACACACACACACACACACACACACACACACACACACACACACACACACACACAACACACATGGACACAAGCACTCAGTGACATATAAACTCTTAAGACAAAGCCGTCTGTGTATGTTTAGAACAACGTGAAAGGCAGACCGAGCAAACTGCATGAATAAGACGGCTTTAAACTGTATAACTGATCAATAACTTATTATAAAACAGGTGGTTTTAATACTGAATGCTGATTGCCTAAACGCTGTGGCTGATGAGACAACACAGCGCCCGTATGACATCACTTTTTATACTTCCAGTTATGCAACTGCTTTACAAAAGGCATAGGTCATGTTGGGTTAGGGTAAGGGCATATATATATACATGCAATTGGGAGGTGATGAATCCCATTGTGGCAGAATGCTTCCCTGGTCCTGTCACATGATGTCACAATGACCCCAGGCCTCTCCAGTCATATTCAAACGCGGCATATGTCTGTAAGCACCAGATAAATCTCCCCTCTCCGTCCTGTCTGAGATGAAACATGTTAATCAAGCCACTGGCCCTAATGGCAGACATATCGGGACACAAGTTAGCCACCAAGTCGGGCATGAGAGAAACGCGACAAACCCACTGGAAAACCAGTGGAACATTCTAATCCAAGGTGGCCCTTGCCAAGTTTTTCTTAATTTCCGAAGGGGCGCGGGTCGAACGAAACTTATTTTTCCCAATTCACTTTTCTCCTTCGCCGCTCCTGTTTGTCTGAACCCAGTAAACGCTGGCACATGGGACATTTCAAACACGTCAGGCACCAGAAGCTCGCCGGTTACAATGGAGCTGTTATCCCTGCACATGTTGATGATCATGCTGATGAACACGTTGATGAAGAGGCCAGAACACGGCCAGGCAGCACAGCAGGTGTATCTCTCACATCCTCACACATCCTCACACAGCCAAACACTCCCTCTCGTTTAGACTGTGACAGCTTACAATGATACAAAAAGCTCTTTACTGACGACTTGCACAATGGCCCCAGCCCACAGACTGGCTGGTAGCTTTGTCCTGCTCACTGTCATTTAGCTGCACAGGTGGAAACATGAGGCAGATGTATTGTGAGACTATATGGAAAGATGGGGAAGACGTATCGGTAACGAATTAGTGAAATGCAGAGTAAGAAATATATTTTATTTTGTGTGTGTGTGTGTAATATCAGCAGGTAATGGATTGAACTCACTCTTTAAATAATTAGAATTTGCTCAGTTGTAAATTCACAGCCCACTGTACATCACATAGTGACCCTTTCTCATTCTCTCTTAAAGAACTGCTTGATTAGTTTTAATGCTTTTTACGATTTATGTACAGCAAGACACCCAGAATGTGTTAAATAAAGTCAGATTTAGATATATTTGTTTATATTTAGAAAATGTGAAACTAGCAAACTGAAATCGGTGGTAATCAATATTTGTATGTAAAGCCGTGTAAATTAAGGGAACGTCGACGTGAATGTATTGAGGTTGACATCCGTTAAAGAATTGGACCTGTTTTTTCCCTCTAGAATCTAGATGGTGTAAAAACCTGAAAGTCTGCTTTTCATATGGAAGTGGGGGGCAGTGGGGGGAGATTCAGACATGTTTCCATTTAATACTCACGTGTTTTAGTCAAGTTCAATTTACCTCTGTATCACACAGGCAGTGAATCTACAGTAACAGGGCAGCATCGAATAAGAATTAACATCTCTCACAATTACTAGGTTTTGTAAATTGTAATATGTCGATGGCCTTGTTATTGCTGCGTTCTTTCTTCCTCATTCCCGTCTTTCATTCCAGACAATTGCAAAAGCAGACTAATTTTGGCAGACAATTTTCCGGGTATGCTGTGCAATGTTTAATCACCTTAGTGTATATATATAAATATACCTCCATTCATGTATGGATTTGGCTCCCTTGGATCTCGTCGTGTCGTTTCACAATTCCTCCCCCCCCCAGACCTTCCGGCGTACGGACGAATATACATTTAATTGAATAGTGACACATAGCCTCTCGTTCGCACACGGCCGTGGGGTCAGGAGGGAGAACGTGGAGGGTCTGTGCTGGGGTCAGCCCAGGAGCAAGGTGGTCAGACACCATATCGATCGGTTACACGATTATTTTGTTATGAAATGATTTATCTTTTCATTCTAGCTCTTCCAGTCTGTTGTCGCGGGTGCTTGTGTCTGTGTGACTTGTCGTGGGGGATGTTGAGGCATTTATTTTATCTGTGCCGGACGATTCTGCAGTGAGAGAGAGAGAGAGAGTGAGGGAGCAGGAGAACGAAGTGTTTGCGTCAATAATGAGCTCCGTTCCATTGCACTTCCACAGGAACCAAAGCTTCTGGACTGAGCTGGCATTTGATCTCTTTTTGACTTTTGAAATCGCACTTCCTCAGAAATTGGACCCATTTCAATATCAAAGGATTTTATTGATTATTTCTCCTGTTTATTGTAAACCTTTTTTCAATAGATATGAGCAGGCAAGGACTCTCCCCCCCCCACCCAATTGATTTGGTGGATAGCCTCTACCGAGCTGTTTTTCAGAAGTTCATATTTGTCCAGCTACCTGACTCCTCTGGGTCCTTTTGAGGCCAGGGCTTTGACAGGTACAGGGAGAATGAACTGTATATGTTTGTGTGAGTGTGTGTGTGTGTGTGTGTTTGTATGTAGTGTGTGTGTGTGTGTGTGTGTGTGTGTGTGTGTGTGTGTGTGTGTGTGTGTGTGCGTGTTCCTAACAGAGCTGCGGAACACCTTCCTGATCTCAATAGGATGAGCTGTGCCCAGAGTATTCACTGGAAATGTCTCCTTAATTCAAGCAATCAACCAACCATATAATTTAAATACTTCTCTGGGAATTAGTGTAATGTTATGATAATTGCTATACAATTCGCAATAATAATTTATCCCTGGTTAAAATTACTTGAATTTGCACCGTAAAAGGTATGTAATCTAAGGATTTTAATTGCTTAATAAATTCTCGGGAATAAACGGCAGGGTGTGTGGGGTTGTTGGTTGATGAAACAAGCAACGGGTTAAATAGCTATCTGTTCCACATTAACAATGCATTATCTTCCACATACACCCAAATGTGAATAAATCCTGTCCCTGGATGTTTTTCTTCTCCTTAAAAAAGGGAAGAATACAAAGCGATGACTAAGCCACACGGCACAGTGAGGAGGAGGATGTGATGAAGGCCAGACGATGTTTAAATGCATGCGGCTGTTAGACGAGGCTGTGTAAGGTCAAAGATCAGGGAGGGGTGTAGGGGGAAGCAAAGAATTCAATTTCCGGTTTTCTACATTGCTTCTGTTTTACATCCAGGTCTTCTCCCGAGCCCATCACCGGAGAGATAGTGTGTGTGCCTGTGTAGGGAGTGTGTGTGTGTGTGTGTGTGTGTATGTGTCTACGTGTGTACGTGTGTGTGAGTGTGTGTGCATGCGTTGGATGTAGGGTTGGGGCCGCTTTCACAGCCCATCACCTTCGCTTCCACACCCAATTTGTCACGAGTGTCACGGGTTGGGGTGAAAGCTGAGGAAACCACTGGCAGAAAATGGCTGCCACAATATCAGGGAGGTGGTGGTGGACAGAGGTGGTGGTGGGCTAAGATGAGGTGGTGGTGGACAGAGGAGGTGGTGGGCTAAGATGAGGTGGTGGTGGACAGAGGAGGTGGTGGGCTAAGATGAGGTGGTGGTGGACAGAGGAGGTGGTGGGCTAAGATGAGGTGGTGGTGGACAGAGGAGGTGGTGGGCTAAGATGAGGTGGTGGTGGACAGAGGAGGTGGTGGGCTAAGATGAGGTGGTGGTGGACAGAGGAGGTGGTGGGCTAAGATGAGGTGGTGGTGGACAGAGGAGGTGGTGGGCTAAGATGAGGTGGTGGTGGACAGAGGTGCTGGTGGGCTAAGATGAGGTGGTGGTGGACAGAGGTGGTGGTGGGCTAAGATGAGGTGGTGGTGGACAGAGGTGCTGGTGGGCTAAGATGAGGTGGTGGTGGACAGAGGTGGTGGTGGGCTAAGATGAGGTGGTGGTGGACAGAGGTGGTGGTGGGCTAAGATGAGGTGGTGGTGGACTAAGATGAGGTGGTGGTGGACAGAGGTGCTGGTGGGCTAAGATGAGGTGGTGGTGGACAGAGGTGGTGGTGGGCTAAGATGAGGTGGTGGTGGACAGAGGTGCTGGTGGGCTAAGATGAGGTGGTGGTGGACAGAGGAGGTGGTGGGCTAAGATGAGGTGGTGGTGGACAGAGGAGGTGGTGGGCTAAGATGAGGTGGTGGTGGACAGAGGAGGTGGTGGGCTAAGATGAGGTGGTGGTGGACAGAGGAGGTGGTGGGCTAAGATGAGGTGGTGGTGGACAGAGGAGGTGGTGGGCTAAGATGAGGTGGTGGTGGACAGAGGAGGTGGTGGGCTAAGATGAGGTGGTGGTGGACAGAGGAGGTGGTGGGCTAAGATGAGGTGGTGGTGGACAGAGGAGGTGGTGGGCTAAGATGAGGTGGTGGTGGACAGAGGTGCTGGTGGGCTAAGATGAGGTGGTGGTGGCAGAGCTGTAGTACTCGAGACCGGTCTCGAGACCACTTTTTTAAGGTCTCGGTCTCGTCTCGGTCTCGGTTACATTTGGACTCGGTCTCGACTCGGTCTCGGACAGTAAGGACTCGTAAATTCTTCCGAGACCAGTCGAGACCAGCGTAGAAATTATCGCCCACAATTTTTTCTAGCAAAATATTTAAGTATGACATGTAGAGGCTGTATTTCCATTGGCTGTATTTCGTCTAGAGTCAGACTGTTTTTTTCTGATGTGGCTTATCCCGCCAATGGCTATCTACTTTTGAAGAAAAGCCCACCCCCAGCGTCGCTAGAGCGTGCACCCATTCACGTAGATACTTCAATCTTAAACATATGCTCGATCATGTCTGCACAATCTGCCATTAAATTCGTTTTGCCTATATTCAGCACATTAAGCACAAATAAATAATTTGTACGAAAACACACAGCGGTTAGTAATTAAAATACATATATAATTTTGAATAGCTACAGCCGACGTCCTTCCATGACTTTTCCTAAATACGTGCATTTTACCTTGTCCCGTTTTCAGAATCGCAAAATCACAAACCGAACAATATATAAAACTACTATTTACATGTTTTTTTATGCCTTCCTGTCGCCAAAATCCCACGCCGCTGGGCGTTGGTACCCTAATTGCGGTACCCAGACACCGATCACACTTCACTGAGCCTATGATGGCAATGGTTGAATGGGCGATACACAGACAAATACTACGAGAACACATTAAGACAATAGTCTGATTGGCGTGGTTGAACTACAAAAAAGAAGTACGGTTATAAAGAAATATGTTTCACTAAATAAACAGAACGAATTCCGTCAATTACATACAGTCCCAATGTGTCATGCGCCTATTGCGATTAACGAATGAACCACAGTGTATTCATATAGCCTACAAGAGACTTCAACAAAATATTGTTTTGTATCGAAATTAAACGAATATAAACAATAATTATTAATAGGCTTACTACAAATGGGCGATAAATGAAATTACTCATGAACACAGAAGGACGTGGGACATACATAAGCCCGGGGGGCATACGGCAGAAAGAGCATAAAACTGGACCGGTTATGGTCCGATCTATATAACTGGACCCGTTTTGGTCCGATCTTTATTAAACTGGAGGGTTTTGGTCTGATCTATATGAACACTGTGCGCAGTTCAACCGGGTTAGTTTGCTGCTGTCTCATGTGCACTCGTAACAATACTAATGAACACTGTGCGCAATGCAACCGGTTCGTTTGCGTGTCCTGCTCAAGCAGACAAACAACTGAAGCTGCGTGCTGACTGTGGACGGATAAATAATTATAAATAGATTTGTTTATCGGCCAATCATGCGCAAATCATTTGATTGCAAGTCGCTTGTGATCTAAAATGTGTTAGCATTTACTACATCAACATAGGACATACAGTTTGATGGATTTTCATTTATTCGATTTTTAGAAATTTTAATATCATAGCCTGTGCATTTTAAAATCATGTTTTTATTTTTGTATTTTATGGTTACATAAGACAATAAATAGGCCTACATACTCTTTTAATAAAATGTAATTCATTTCATTCAGGATGACAACACAGTAGATGATCTGATGTTGTTGGTCAAGTGTTTTTTTACATTGGTCACTGGACCAAAAACATGTAATATTATTTAGTGTTGATTTGACTGGTCTCGGTCTCGGCCCCCTTCGGTCTCGGTCTCGTCTCGGTCTCGGCCCCCTTCGGTCTTGGTCTCGTCTCGGTCTCGGCCCCCT
>CM055737.1:12613958-12801458 GCA_029465975.1 Dallia pectoralis | reverse complement strand
CGATTTAATGTTCTCAGGAGAGTGGCAGCCGAAGAAAGGCTCAAAGCATTGCATGCTGGTTTTTGAGTGGGTCACTCCAGCCCTCGCAGCGAATGGGATGTCCCTGTGGAATTTGCCATAGACTCGGCTGAAAGAAGAAGGATTAAGACCCTTTTAAGGATGGAAATGTAACAAAGGAAGCACTTTTATGATGTAGCAGCATAAAATGAGGGCCTCCATTGTGTTACTGATTGCAAAAGATCTTTGAAATGAGCGGCCCGCGATGTACGCTCTCTCTGGGCCCAGTGGGGCTTTAGTGGCTCCTACAAAATGACTTGTCTACATGAGAACCCGAATGCCTTTCGTTTACGGAGACAAAGTAGAAGATTATCGGTGGGCTGCTATTTTCTCCTGCTGCCCTTCTTCGATCCCTCCGTCTCGCCTTGGCGATGGTTGTCGAGGGAAGCCCGCGTTCATATAGGGAGACAGAAAGATGGTGATTAGCATATCCGCAGGCTATGCTAAGCTAAGCTAGCTGGTCCCTGCGTTGTAGAACCCTAGACAAACGTCACCCCGTAGACAAATGCACTACGGCTAGACGACAGGAATACTCACTGTGGCGTCATGACAGGTCCCAAGTTTAGCGCATTGCTACATTGCTTTCTCTCTAAATTTTACTCTAATATTATTTAATTGTAAAAACGAGTCGCGTTTGCTTTACATTCCTCAAATAATGTGTAAATGCTATGTACAGTTCCTTGTCTAATCAGAAACGCTAATTAACACCAAACCAAGGGCTAAACAAGCTGGAACTTACCGTTCTGCATGGACATTCATTTAACATTTACTATCTTGTTTTGTGTAAAGTTACCAGAGCTTTCTACATCAGTGGATGACTGGGGCGAATACACGTTCCTCTTCACAGAACGCCTCAGACTGGGAGAGCTTTCAGACCAGCGCCTTAGTACAGAGGAGGACACGGCTGTGAACACTAGAGGGGGAGCTTATCCATGATGCAGTGTGTTCAGACAGAGACGTGGTTCTCAGGCCCCGACCCCCTGCTCTCCTCCTCACTCCCTCCTCCAGGAGAACTCGAGGGGTCAAGGGTCAGAGGTTGAGGAGAGCGGAGGGTCTTTTTATTGTCCTTCTCCCAGAAAAGCAGGGGGAATGGTGTGTGTGTGTGTGTGTGAGAGAGTGAGAAATAGAGAGAGCAAAAGCAAGAAAGAAAGTGTGATAGACGCGCGGGGGGTGGGGGCTCGTGGTGTGCTTTTGTGTGGGTGGCTTTAGATGAGCATAGCATGTTTGAGCTTATTCAGACTCATATTTTTAGTGTGGATTTTTGTGCTAATTTATTTTTACATTTTTTCGCATGTCTTCGTGTGTTTGCATGTGCGTGTGCGTGCGTGTGTGAACGTGCATGCGTGTGTGTGTGTGTGAGAAATAGAGAGGGAGAGAGAGAGAAAGAGAGAGAGAATGTGGGGGGGGGCGGGTGTCTGAGATGTAAACGGAGGAGAAGTCTTAACAGTCTTCATGCTGAGATATGGAGCTCTTAAAAACCCTCTGGAGGGAGTGTAATATCAAGTGCGGGATTACTCCCCAATCCCCCCCTCCCCTCAGTCCCCTCCCCTCAGTCCCCTCCACTCAGTCCCCTCCCACTCAGTCGGACCAAACCATCTCACCCACCCACACCACATCATTTAAATGTCTAAAGAGTAATTGAATGAATTATCATACAATTTTGAGAAATTCATTGACTCGGCTGGGTTAGTGAGCGAGGCGTTTCCTCCTATTTACCTCTAATAAGACATGACATTTGAGATTAGTTTATGTGCTGGTTAAAGACCCTTCGCCTTTTCCCCCTGGTTCTAGGAACAGAACGCACTAAATGGATGACGGGAACCTTTAAATCTAGCCTGCGAGCGGCGTCTTTTAAGGCAGTTCGGTGACTGCAGCTTTAAACATGGCGTTCATCCATTTCCCTTCGTATTCATATATCAGGCTGCTGGATTCATTTCCCGTTCTGTTTTGACGACGGGATCGCGAACTCAAGACAGTAACAATGCGAAGGGAATTGTTGTGGGGGGATGGAATTGAGCGCCGCACCGACTGTTCACTCTGACCTCGGTGTTGCCACATCAAAGTGCTTCCCCAGCACACTTCCCTCGGTGAGAGCTGTAAAGAGGTCTAGCACTGAGGATTGCGTGCGGGTTCGTGCGGATGTGGGTGTTGTTGTGTCTGAGTGTGGTTGTGTGTGTGTGGTAATGTCTGCACACTGGCTTCATTTTGCCAATATGTGCTGCTAGACGGGAATATCAGGCATTTCAGCCCCTCTCTCAAACTCTGGTTTCTTTCGAGGTACGGAGGGAGAGACTGCTGTTTTAAACATTTTCTCCTACTACTCATCTGTTTTTATTCCTTTTTACACTAACTTTACTAACGGTAGATATTATATATATTTACATGTCACAATTCCAAATAATATTGGTCTCAGTATTTCCTCAGAAAATATGATTGTCAGCCTTTGATGACTGTAGCCTATGTCCCATGTTATAACCCCAGAGTTCAGAGGTCACGTGCTCAGAGGCTCTGCAGCTGTCCCCACCTAGCTCCATTCCCGATCTCTGCTGTCTTTCTGGTGTAATGACTGTAATGTGCTGTTGGTTGGATGTGGAGGCTTAGGCGTTGGAGGCTTAGGCGTCGGAGGCTTAGGCGTCGGCCATGACCAGAAGAAACAGCCCGGCTCCATGCTTCTGTGTGAGGCAACAGCTGAACACATCACCCATCAACACACACACACACACACACACACACACACACACACACACACACACACACACACACACACAATCCCCCACCCCAATCCCACTCCTAGTTCCCCCACCTAGTGCCCCCACCCCAATCCTACACCTAGTTTCCCCACCTTGTTCCCCACCTCGTGTCCCCATCCCAATCCCACACCTAGTTACCCCACCTTGTTCACCACCTCGTGCCCCCACATTGTGCCCCCACCCCAATCCCACACCTAGTTACCCCACCTTGTTCCCCACCTCGTGCCCCCACATTGTGCCCCCACCCCAATCCCACACCTAGTTTCCCCACCTTGTTCCCCCACCTCGTGCCCCACCTTGTTCCCCACCTCGTGCCTCCACCTGGCCATCATCATGGAGTTCTTCTCTTCTGCATCAGTGAATCCACTCACAGGCCAAATGGAGCATGTTATTTTCTGCTCAAATCTGATCTCCCTGTAGTCTGATGGTGACTGCAGCTTCTGCTCCCTGCAAGGAAGAACAGCCTATGGACACACAGACATGCACACACACACACACACACACACACAAACTGACACACACACACTGACCTCAAGGTCTTGCCATCACAAAGCTGCCACTGATCTTCAAATATAGTCCAGCATCAATCAAGTCCCGGCTGTATTTGAGTGTTATTACTCTTCCTTCCTGTGACTTTGTGTTCTTGTCCTTTTAACTGTTCCCGTACCTCTCTCTGAGTCCTCCTACAGGCGTGTGCTCTGCAGAGCTGAGGTCACATTTACAGTTTTATCTCCCTGCCATCCAGATATCAAAACGATTCAAGTCCCAGAGCCATGTAGAACATCCTAATATATGTAACCCAAGCATGTTGTGTATAGCATTCTGTACATATTTGTTTTTCATGGAAATTCCTCTGTCTTCTCTGTGTGGGAAACTTGAATAACACAATCAGTTTCCTTCAACCAAAGATCTTTTGATTGGAATCGTCAGAGAAATATGTTATTCTGTAATACTATGCTTATTTTAATCTCAAAATAACGTAATTGTATCCTTTTTGCACACAGCTTGTGGTAGGCCAAGCCAACAACAGACATATGTTATTACTGTAATGTTTGTTGACAATTTATTTTATCACAGGTGATTATTAAATATACAACTACAATAAGTACTTGTAGTTTGTCAGTATGGTAAAGATATTTACTGATCAATTATAATTTTTCTGATTTAAAAATAGACATCAAGTCTTTTGATGCTGTTATCACAGTTTAACAGAAGAAGTTCTGGGGTTTTACGTTTCCCTTCACAATAGCTGATAATAATGCACGGCTTCGCCGCAGCACATTCACTAGAAATAGAAAAACTATTACACTTCTGCGAATATCCTCTTTTGTGTCAGAGAATTCCGTCCTTGATAATCATTTCGCTCACTTTTTTTAACAGCTCAGTAATGTGCGTAGACGTCGAAGAGTTAATCGTGCGCGACTGTTTATTTTTAGCATTATGGTGCATGAATTAAGGTTCTCTGAAGGCTTCCACATATTCACTGGCAGACGCCGCTCCAGGAGCGCTCGCACGGCTCTCAGCCCGCAGAGCACATAATCGTGTTTACTTGGTTGAGGTCCCAAAATAAGTGTTATCTTAATTAATAAACAAATTACAAGTAATATAAAAACATCAGCATAGGAGTTCATCAATTACCAGGCTTAGCCAGGCAAGAAGCATGTAATCTACATAGAGACATTTATAGGACAACGATTATACCCCGTTCCCCATAAGCCTTAACTGTGATGAAATTTGGAGCAATAAAGCACCTTCCCGTCTCCCCTGACAAATCCTGTGTACTCCTCCTCAAAATCAAAAGGTGAAGCATTACTTCTGCGCTGCTAATGGGTAAAGCTGTGTGACAAATGCATTGCCCTACGCACACGTCTTCCAGTTCGCTGGAGAAACAACGCCCCGAGAACAGGCTGACTGGGAACGAGAGACAGATATTGACAGGGAGAACGGAGAATGAACACAGTCGATGCCTCACTGTATGTCTGAAAACAAGGGGCCCCGGCAGTGAGTTTCATGTTCGTGGGGGCTTTCAAATGTCTGCATAGTGCTCTATTAATTGTGAGTGTGTGTGTGTGTGTGGGGGGGCAGGGTAGTAAAAAGCAGATACATCACCCCCCCCCACAATAATTAGAGCTCTATGCTTCCGTTTTTACATCTGAAAACTATGACCAGGTCCCCTTGTGTAAACGACCATCACCTGGTTGGAATCCAACTGTGTTGCGATCATAAAGCTGCATTGAAAAGTTGAAGAAGTGTTAAAGATGTTCTGCACGTGAACACACCCACAAAAGGAAGACATTCCAACTCTTTTGGCTTCCTTGTCTAAGACTGTTGCTCAAATTGTTATCTTAACACGTTACAGGCTTCACTGACAGCAATGTCTCATCTGGCGTTCGCAGTCCTGCTTCACATCTGGCACAACACCTTATTTAGACTAATCTGTTAATAAAACCTATGGATTAGGAAAATTTGACTAGCACTTTTTGTTACCTAGGAATTTCCAACCATACTTTCTAAGCTAACAGAGAGAGAGAGCGAGAGAGAGTGAGTGAGAGAGAGTGAGAGATGCAAGAAGAAGAGAAGTTAGGGAAGAGAATCTCCATGTCTCTCCTTTGATATTTATATTCCCTGCTACTTTCTAAATCATTTTTTCTTCTCTCTTCTCTAAATACCTCTTTTTTTATTTCCAGCACCCTTCGTCTTTTTATCGAAAATGGTTTTGTGTATTTACGTCGTCCTCCTGCAGCACGGCAGTGACGCGTCTCATCTAATTGAGCTTTGATACTGACTGTTTTTGTAATCTCCATTTTCTAGTGGGTGATGTCTGGATATTTGACATTTTAAATATACATATGGTGTATATGAAGTAGTTGATTTCCCGTTCTGTCGGCACACACTATCCTTCGTTTCATGTCAAGTTTTTCCTCAGAGTGTACACCCGTGGTATTCAACTGTGGCCCTCAAAGCCAGTTCCACAATATGTATTTTAATTGCAACCCTCTAATTAGTGACATATTGAGACCCGAGACCCCAGATGGGGGCAATTAATGATCATGTAGAACAGGACATTGGCCGGCTACAGCCCTCATGGGGTAGGATTCACAAAAATAGATAATTTAGGGTGAATAGAATGGAACATTATTATAGTAAGGCAATATGTCTGGATACCGCCCAAATGATTTTTTAAGATACAGTATGTTGGCTGTTCAGACACCACTATAGATTCAACACTGAGATTGTGTTGTGATTTGATGTTCCAATGATCTGCATAGATACTAGAGTGGGCGATGAGGAAAAATAGTTTGGATATGTCATAGAGGAAAAATCATAAAAAATAAAATTGCTCCATGTTCAAAAAGAGGTGCAAGATTCTACAGAATAATGCAACAGTACACTTCAGTGTGGATACAGCCAACTAAATAAAAGTGCATATAGATATATATACCCCTTGAAAAAAAATAAGCTATCATGAGTTGACTAGTAGAGATGATGTTAAGTGTGCCAGACTATGTTCACTCTTAGTAAGCCACTCCTAGTGTGTCTCACAGTGTCACTACAGGGGCTCCCTAAATGCTAACACGTTCTTTTGTTGCACTCAATTAGCTGACATAAATATTTTTAGATGCCGCTGGAGTTGATTAACTGTGTTGTCATCTATCAAAACAGTTTCAAATGCCCCTTCCGCGAAGAGCGATGGCCAAACCTTTATGCAAACTTTTAAAATGTCAACAAAACTTAAAAGGGTTGTGGGTATTTCTCTCTCTTATTTAGCACAAACATCGTTTATGGAAAACTGAAGTCCACCAAGAGTCTCTCCACATGACATCAGCAGATATATCCAAAGCATCACTGATTCTTCTAAATATGTCTTTCTTTACTATAATATTTGTTTTGTGAATCTTCATCTCTGCAAAATGTCAGTTCAAAAGGAAAGTTGGCAAGTGTGTAACAGTATCAATGCTACGGCTAATTGCTAAATACATAGCTAGCTATAAATTCCTTTTGGCTAATGCGCTAGCAAGGGCATTGTGTAGGTTAGCTCCAACACTGGTGGCTATTATAACAAGTGTAAATATTAACATATTTGTGCAACAACATGTTCAGAAATAGTTGGGCTATTGTAAAGATAATGTAAAATCAGCTGCTAAGCATTGTGGGTCTTAGCCATTTATTCGAACTTGCTTTTTTATACGACTATTAATACAAACTATATTGTTAAAATATATGTTTCATATTTGCGCAATCAATTTGACAATATTTTTGTTGGATGTTCAACAGGTTATACTAATTAAAATGTTTATTATACCTGCAGATATCCTGCAGATATTGTATGTGGACATAACACACAATCTACACAGTGATGTCTTAAAACGAAATACAATAGCTCAAAAAGAAGTAAAATGCTTATCAACAATAGGTACTGGGGTTAAAGCAAGGGATGTTACAGATAAATAGTGCAAGAAAACCTGCTTCGGCCGATGAAAATACGTAAGCTTAAGAAAAAAGTCACTTTGTAGCGGGACAATATTCATTTGTAGGGTTTGGGTACTCTTAAAATCTCACATTGATAAAATGTCCCATTAGAATGACGGATGTTAAGTATTTATGTATTTATGTTTAAATAAGATATCAAACAGGAGAACATTTTGATGTACTTTTGGTAATTCAGTAAAATGCTGGAATTAAACAGGGATTTGAATACATTTACACGACATACTGTATATCTACGATGCACTCGTACGTTCCTCGGGAAAATTAATATTCCCATAGTATCCCCCTTTTGGGAATTAAAAAAAAATGTATATATGCATGTGTACCTACTTGTACATAGCTACAACATGTAAGTGGGCGTCAGAACCTCACTCAGAGACAGCTAATGAGGGAGTAGCTGGAGAAACTGCATGTCTGTATTTATATTACCCTGCCCACCACGATCCCCTTGGGGCCAGATCCAAAATATGATCTATTTAAAAAATGTACTTAAACGCAAACTAATTTATTGTGATGATTCACACCACTACGCCTCACTCACTGTGAATCCCGAAACTCCACGTTGTTCCCAACAAGCAGAGACTTTTCCTGCCGGCATGTTTGGCGCGTTACTGGCAGCACTGGGGTCACAATGCGTTTTTATTAAGCCAGGAAAGTCAAGGGTTTTATTTGTGGAATCCATGTCAAGTGTCAAATCTATAATCATGTTTTTGTTTTTGCATAAATGAAAATAGATGGACATTTTGAACTACCCAAATGAAAGCTGTACCAGGTTAATAGGGCTTTATACTCTGCACAATTTGTACAGTTAGTCCTTTCTAATATAATTAGGGAAATTAGGTGTGAGGTGATTTATTTGTTTATTCATTTAATATAGAATTTAAACTCATTCTGAATATTAAGTATGTATACCGAAGACAAATCGTCGATCCAATTTGCCCGTATAAACTGGAACCTGAATAAATCAAGAAATAAATGTTTTGCATAATGTTAATTATTAGTGTTTTAATCGTTCTGTTTCAAGCCTGGCAGAGCGTGGATGTCACTGCACTGGTCTCCGTAGAAACGGCCTTGGCAACTCGTGGGCTTGAAAGTTACAGATGTTTGCATTCCAATGTCTAATGTGGTCAATTTTTGTGATGTACAAATAATGTTTAAACAGTTATTACATTCATCTAGCCTAACCCCTACTAACCCACCTACCATTAGTAATAAGATACATTGTTATTGGAAACAACATATTTTATTTATATTATTTATCAGTTTAATTCTCTCGATGTAGTTACTTCAATATTTCTACTGTAAAAAAAAATATTTTCACGATATTATAAGGAAAACATTATTTAGGGGTGGTTCTGTACATTTACCGTGCTTATAAAATTTTTACTATTATACATTTTTATTTTTCAGATAAGAATTGGTCTTTATCAGAGCTAAGCATCGGCCTGCAAATATAGTGTATAGTAATACACTTAAACGCAATATATAAATCCTCGATACGCCTCTTTTAACTAGAATGGAGGTCTGTAATTGTCTTGGCAGAGGTATTGTTCCACGCATAATATCAGCATGCTTTTGTGCTGAGAAGTCCCCTTTCTACTGCTCGTCTGCTAAGTCTGTGGCTGAGGAATATTGATGCTGGCCGCTGACTGTGATACAATGGGGGAGATTTGGGGAGCTTCTAAGCAGGGTAATGAACAGTATTTTAACTCGGCAGTTTAACCCCGGAGCCTGTCACAGCTGACCTTTCGCCAACCCCGACCACAGCCCGGTTTTCCCTCCCTCTTCTTTATTCTCCCGCTGACAGTAAGTGTACCAGAATGAAGAAGGGAGAACGGGGGAGAGCGAGGGGGAGAGAGGGAGAGCGGAGGGTAGGAGATGGGGATGGGATGTGTAAGAAGTGTCAGACAGAGATGTTTACATGAAAAGGAGTTAGTAGCTGAAAGACGAGCTATTTCCCAATCACCCTGTACATTTAACCCCCCCGCGCTCCTCTTGCTCTCTCGTTCTCTCTCTAAATCTCTCTTGCTTTTATTAACGGGCTTCATGCCTGGTGAATTGATGTGTGAGTGGGGCAACCCCCACACGTCTGGGCTCCAACTGACTGGGGGCGTTATTGACTCCACTTGGAGCCTACGTGACCTCCACATGACCCCGTGTACACCTGGGGTTGACCTTCAGGGGAGGATTTTGTGCCTCTTTCTTCTCTTTCTGTTTTCATTCCACCATCTCATTCTCACATTTACCCCCTCTTTTGCGTTCTCTTTCACCCTAACCACGCGGTTTATCTTTGGTCTATTTCTCTGTTTCTCTCTCACTGTCTCTCGGCCTGCTTGACACGGCAGAAGGAAGTTTGTGTAAATCACGGTAGGAGCCTTTCTCCGTATGAGGCCCTGATAATGACAGCGATGATTGTAGTGTTTCAACAGCAGCCAAATGAAAGGACGGGGGGAACTGAGGTGATTGTGAGCTCCTTTAGCTACCCCACGCAGATTTATGGGACCCCACTCTCCCTCTGTCCCTCTCTCACTCTCTCTTTGTTTCTCTCCATCTCATTGTCTCTTGTTTCTCTCTCCTCCTCCCTCTCTCTTTCTCTCTCCCTCTCTCTCTCTCTCTCCCTCTCTCTCTCTCTCTCCCTCTCTCTCTCTCTCTCTCTCTCTCTCTCTCTGTCTTTCATACTTATTTTATAACATTTATCAATATCGATTGTGCTCTGCACTTAAAACCCCCCTATGACAATTGCTGTTGCAGTTGTTACAGCCACTAATGGTGTGTGTGTTTGTATGTGTGTGTGTGTGTGTGTGTGTTTGGGGGGCTGGATGAGAGGGACTGAAGTGGTGATTTAAAACAGTTTGAAAGCTTTCAGTAATTACACATGAATAATCCATAAACATCGAGATAAGGAATATCTCTTTAGGACAGCTTTATCTAGGTAAAATCCCCCTCTAATGTCTCGAGCACATCTGTGATCCTGTCTTGTGTTTTCCGTCTGGGCCGGTGTTGGTGTTGATGTTGTGGGCTATGACCAGCTGGCTCTGAGGTCCGTGTGTTGAGTTTGACTGTGTCTGAACCTTGCAACATGAGTGATGGTCATTTATGCACAGCACAGGCAAATGGTATTCAATCCTTGGGGTTCAATCACCTAATGAACTTGACACAGGAGGTTTACTGTACAGACAAAAGGATTTCACACTACTGTTGTCTAGATGTCATCACTCATCGATTGACAGCACACACGCATTTTCAGAGTCTGGCGAATATAATTAAAAGTGTCTTTCTTTAGAACATAATATGTGCGATATGAGTTATTGATTAAATATAATGCTGATATTAGCGGTGAACAGAACCCTTAAGGGCGTAAGGAAGATGTCACATGTAATGAACAGGCACTGCAAGGTGTAGCAAACAGATGCTTTTCTTTGGTGAAAACAGTATAATTTAATTTCCACACAGTTCCCGCGAAATGAGTCGTTCCGGCGCAGTCCACAAAACCACATAAATAATTATGCATGGGTGACTAATTTGGAGAAAGCGTACGCTAAGTACACAAATCCCCTTTCTTCCCTCTACCCCAGGGTTCTCTGGGAATAACACTCGACCCAGAGACAAAGGCAACATCAAGCACACGAAATTAACATAGCAAATGACCTGGAGAGAAGGCACAATAAATAATTCAGATCTTATCACCTCTAAGTACGGAAGACGAGAAGAAAGCAGCCAATGAAAATATCCTCGTTAATCTTCCGTACCCTCGGATAAACTTTTGCCAGGAAGCCATCTTTCCACCAACTCCGTTAGGGTCAACAGGAGGGCGCAGACTATTAAAACAGGGAAATAAAAGTAAGGGGGGGTCTCTGACTTATATAGACTCGAGGTAAACACTGACCTTGGACTCAACTTGGTGTCCTTTTCTTTACCGCCCTGAGTGGGATCTATAAAACTAAGCACGGAGGAGCAACCGTGTCGACAGGGGATATTCAATCAGATGTACAAACAGGCGTGTGCGCGTCATTCCTCGTTTTCGCACCGTTTTTATTAAATTCTTTACCCCCTTACTGCAGTGTATACCTGCCGGGGTGGTTTGGTTGGGAATGAGCTCGTCCAGAAGTTGTCGTGTTTAGGAGGACAGGTAGTTGAGAAGGAACAGAGGACATCAATCACGGTTCCTCTCACCTGCCACCTGTGTCAGGTGTCCATAAGGCTGTCAGAGATACTGTCATTCTTATGCAGAGGTGGTATACAATGTAATCCAAGGTATTTGTATTTATATGTTTGGTAATACCAGGCAGGTTTAATCTGTGTACCTCTGTTTTGTATTCATTATAAGAATGTGGATTGTGAAGAATATCTCCAAGATTTCTGATTTACTGCCCAAATAACTTTAACATACTTAACCTTGTTTTGTCTTTTTTTCACCATCCCATTCTAAGAACATCCCATGAAACTCCTGTCAATTTGACAAAAGTATAGAGTTTATTCTATAATAATACAAACAAATTGCATACTGTAATGCCCCAGGGGACTGCGACCTAACGCGTTGTATTTTTCTATGCTTAACTAAGATTCATTTGTATGACGGGGGGGGGGGGTCTTTTTGAGACCAGCTGATTAATGCAGGGAAATCTAAACCGTTTGTTTAAGTTACAACAACATGCAAACATACATGACTTTGCTAGGAAATACCCATAGGTGGCGTTCCCATAGGTGGCGTTCCCATAGGTGGCGTTCCCATAGGTGGCGTTCCCATAGGTGGCGTTCCCATAGGTGGCGTTCCCATAGGTGGCGTTCCCATAGGTGGCGTTCCCTGTGGTTGTTGACTAGATCTAACAAGTAGCCTCAGTTTGCTGTTTTTAGCTGAGTGGAGTGGCATTTACTGTGGTATTCTGCTGCTGTAGCTCATCTGCCTTATTTATGTTTTGTATGTTCAGAGACGGTTATTTGAGTCACTGTTGCCTTTCTAAAAGATCCAACCAGTCTGCCCAATCTCCTCTGAACGCTGCCATAAAAAAGGCCTTTTTCACCCAGAGAACTGTCGTTCACTGGATATTTTCTATTTTTCTGGCCATTCTCTGTAAACCCTGGAGATGGTTGTGTGAAAAGAAATCCCAGTAGGTCAGCACTGACGTGGCTGGTGAGTGTAGGAGCCAAAACATTTTGGCTAATCTGCTGTTGGTCCTCTGCTTGCCACCAAAACAATAATATCCAGCCGGGACATGGACTCTACTAGACCCCTGAAGGTGTCCTGTGGTATCTGGAACCAAGACATTAGCAGCAGATCCCTGAAGGTGTCCTGTGGTGTCTGGAACCCAGACATTAGCAGCAGATTCCTGAAGGTGTCCTGTGGTATCTGGCACGAAGACATTAGCAGCAGATCCCTGAAGGTGTCCTGTGGTATCTGGAACCAAGACATTAGCAGCAGATCCCTGAAGGTGTCCTGTGGTATCTGGCACGAAGACATTAGCAGCAGATCCCTGAAGGTGTCCTGTGGTATCTGGCACGAAGACATTAGCAGCAGATCCCTGAAGGTGTCCTGTGGTATCTGGAACCCAGACATTAGCAGCAGATTCCTGAAGGTGTCCTGTGGTATCTGGCACGAAGACATTAGCAGCAGATCCCTGAAGGTGTCCTGTGGTATCTGGAACCAAGACATTAGCAGCAGATCCCTGAATGTGTCCTGTGGTATCTGGCACGAAGACATTAGCAGCAGATCCCTGAATGTGTCCTGTGGTATCTGGCACCAAGACATTAGCAGCAGATCCTTCATGTCCTTTAACTTGTGAGGTGGAGCCGCCATGGATCAGACTTGTTGGTGTTCAATCGGATTGAGATCAGGACAAACACCTTCAACTCTTCATCATTGTCCTGTGTGTAGTGTGGCAGGGTACATTATCCGGTTGAAAGAGGCCACAGCCATCAGGGAATACCGTTGCCATAAAGAGGTGTATCTGGTCTGCAACAATGTTTAGGTTGGTGTCACGTGTCAAATTGATGTCCGGGTAAACGCCCGGATATCAGAACATTGTCTGGAGAATTCCATTTCGTCCAACAGCTTGTGTGTCTTCCCACAGTGCATCATAGTGCCATCACTTTCCCCTAAAACAGCCCACACATACATGGCCGTCCACGTTATGTAAAATACAACGTGACTCATTGGACCAGACAACATTCCACTGCTCCTACGTCATAGGCTCTCATAGCGGTCTGAAGCTACACATATGCTCAATATGTAGCAGAGTGCAATGCCTTGTTAGTTATGAAACATTCCTCCTGTAATCATCATACACAGGTTTTGTGGCTTGTGGCACAGTAGAGCTTCTGTCGGTTCGGAGCAGAAAGGAAAGCCTTAGTTGTCCTCCCGAATAGATGAGCTTTGGACGCCCAACTCCTGGTTTGTCCACCTTTGGGCCAATGTCAGTAGGTACTCACCAGTACTGACTGGGAGCACCCCATAATAGCTGACATTTCAGAGATGATCTAACCCAGTTGTCTGGCTTAATGATTTGTGCGTTCTCAATGTTGCTCAGGTCTTCTCTCCTGCACCTATGTTCTGCATCCAACACGTCAACTAAGAGAGCTGATTGTTTGCTTATCTAATCTATCCTTGACATGTGCCCTCTTTTGATTATTATTTTTCCTTTCTCTACACCTGTGAGTGATCATAATGTTTTCTTTATTAACCTAGTCCCGGAGAGGTTCATGTAATTTGCAATCAATGTCATAGATTGACCGGCGTAGTGTAGCAAGCCATTTGCAGAGCCCGATAATCCGTTTCAAACAGGTTTATTGAGGCACAACACAACTCAAAACAAACCACGAACGGCGAAAAAGACTAACTGGTTAACTGAAAAGGAAATCTGCGCATATAGCGACTTACATACAAAACATCACAGAAACCACAATAGTCAAACAACAACCCACACCTCTCTATCATACCGTGACATGTAACAATGCTGAACAAGGAGGGACTTGTTAGCTCCCCTTTTATAGCCCACTATATTACAAACAGCTGAGTGACAAAACGTAAACAAGGAAGTGAATCACCGAAAGGTCTGTGTAGCCACGCCCCCACACCAATCGTGACAATCAATAAAAAGTCAGTATGACAGACATTCTCTTTCAGCAAATGTTTTCATTGTGTTAAGTTAAAGCCAAGGCATGAATGGAGGCAATGTGACAATGCACCTTTTAGTTTGCAAAGTTCCTGGCAAAATATAAAATAAGCCTAGCTCTTCTTCGATTCTAAAAACAAATCCTCTACACAAAAGAAGCCATCAAAAAGCCACATTTTGTTCAAATGCTATAAATTCTTGCATTTCATCTGTGCCGCAGGAACCTTATGTCCTGACATGCCTTTGTGTCCCACCTTCACCGGGTTCTGCCTCCATTTAGGCAATCACATCACCCCGGGTGGACCGAGTCCCCATCCCAGAACCCTGTCCAGCCTCCTACAGCAAGGACAAAGCCGAGCAGACAGCTTCATAGCTAAGGACGTGGAACGGGGGCATCGGCCGACCTGGTTCCCCTCGTGGTGGTACTGGTTTTTATAATAATTTTTTTTCCCACCTCGATTCGTCGTTCAGACGACAGCTCACTCTGCGGCATACACCTTGGAGAGACCTCTGACGGCGGCGAGCTGTGGATGAAAGGGGCGTGGCCAGACTGTCACCGCGGCGGTTCGGGCGGGTCGCTTTGTGTACACACAATATATGTCAGTTGTCGGACTTGGCAACAGGGCCTGGGCTCTGAAGGCCAGGATATAAATCACAATTACCAGGGCAGGAGAGTGACTGGCCACCACGCAACCCTCTCCAAATAAGCCACTCTTCTCTCTACCCTTGCCGAATGACACGAGCGAAATAGTGATTTGTGTGGCCCCTGGTAGCAGACGCGGAGACACGAGAAGGTGGATTTGTGTGTCGTAGAGGCCACGGGCAAAAGCTCCGCTGACGGGGAACTTAGCAGCCGTGCAGCCTAGTTGGCTGGGTGATGTCCTCTGATGGAGCTAATGACCTGGTTAATAATGAGAGTGTGTGTGTGTGTGTGTGTGTGTGTGTCAGAGCCAGGTCCCCTCCTCCATGCCCCCCTGTCGGATGCCAGAGACAGGTATTTGTCATAACCATTAGTGAGCGATTAAGGCAGCCACTTCCTCCCCTGTTTTTATCACCTCGTGTCGCAGTGGATTATAGCATTACAGTGTGGCTGTCAGGGCAAAGAGGGACGCCTGTTGGCAAACTGAGGGAGAGCCGACCTGGGAATAACACACACTGAACGAAGAGCTCAGCAGCTAACACACACACATACACATACACAAGTAAACACACACACACACACAAGTAAACACACACACACACATACACAATTAAACACACACACACACACACACACATACACAAGTAAACACACACACGCACACACATACACAAGTAAACACACACACACACACATACACAAGTAAACACACACACACACACATACACACACAAACACACACACACACATACACATACACAAGTAAACACACACACACACACATACAAAAGTTAACACACACACACACACACACACACACACAAGTAAACACACACACACACACATACACAAGTAAACACACACACACACACACACACACACAAGTAAACACACACACACACACACACATACACAAGTAAACACACACACACACACACACACACACAAACACATAGGTATGCAAACACTAAATATCCCCCCGCCCACAATGCACACACAAATATGCATGGACATACCATATACACATGTCTAAGCAAACCAAACCTGCGAACACACACACACACACACACACACAGACACACACACACACATCAGTTATTGTATTGGTGTCCCTTTATGACCTTTAATGAGCCCGAGGCTCAGGTCATCGAGGGTCAAGGTTATCATTCTCATGTGCAGTGTGAGGCAGTCTGGATCCGCCTGTTAGTTCACTGTAGACAGACCGAGAGAAAGAGAAAGGTTGGAGAGACAGGATGGGAGCTGGGTGGGAGAGACAGGAGGGGAGCTGGGTGGGAGAGACAGGAGGGGAGCTGGGTGGGAGAGACAGGAGGGGAGCTGGGTGGGAGAAAGAGAGGGGGAGAAGGGTGGGATTGATAAATAGGATGATAAGAGAGGTAAAACAACATATAATGATAGCTGATATATTCTTACGAACGGTTTAACATCAATTGTCAATAATAATCCGGTATAAAATGTTACATACAAAATAAGTGCAAGGTGACTAAAAATTCATTTCACTGCTTAGACATAATAAAAAATATCACTTTCCCGTGAATCTTGGCTTGATTCTTGGCCATCACCTGGAGAGCCTCTCAATACACAATCACTCTCTCACTGAAACGTGCATTAAATAACTGCTATCTCAGGATCTGCGTTCTGGCAGCTGGGTGTTGGCCAAGATGAGTTAAGCTTTTTGAATTGACTCACTTGAAACCACTGTATTATTGAGTAACAGGTTGTTCAGTTTGTGGCTTGGTTCGTTCTGCCTGCCTGCCGAGTTCTTTTCTAGTGAAAAGGTGATCTGGAGCAGAAAAAGAGTCATCCGTTGAATTCTCTCCACTGGCCTTCGATCTCTTTTCCTCTCCTGTCTCCTAGTGTTTTGCCTCTTGGCTTCTCGCCTCCTCTCTCCTCCGTCTCCTCCTCTCTCGTCTCCTCTCTGAGAGACCAGACTCTTAATCCATCTAAAGAATATTAATTCCTCCACTTTTTAAACATCTGTATCTTTCTCCCTTTCCCTAAAATGTGAGCATATTCAGCTCTCAAACTAAAATACTGTATACTCGATAATGGATCTGTTCTCCTTCCCTGTCAACTCCTTTCTCTCTTTCTCAACCTCAAGCTATTTCTCTGTCTCATTCTCTCGCTTCTTCCGCTCTCTACAGGGAAATACGAGGATTGTCATCGGGAGCTATTGTCCCCCAAAGCTTTGACTAATAGGCTGTAAGATGTTGATTTAAGCACCTGGAGAGGATGTCAGGAACGTGATAATGTGAGTACACGCTGGTATGGTACATCAAATAAAAGGAGCGATTTACCTGGATTTGCATTTTCAACGCAGACACTTTGGCTTAGTAAACCGAGGGAGGTAAGGAGGAGGTAAGAGGTAAGAACATGCAGCACACACACACACACACACAAACACACACAACACACACACACACACACACAAACACACAAACACACAGATTATAGAGGCACTTTGCTGTGTTCGTGTCTGTTACTTATAATCATTTTCAAATCCAGCACTGTGAAGGTCCTTGGCAACGGAATACTACTTTCTATGAAATGTCTACTCGTTAAATGAGATGTTTTAAATTCATTGTGCCAATTGTTGTTTGTGAGCTCCGATAAAAAAAGGACGTAAAGAAAAAAGTTCAGAACTTTTGGGAATTGGTATTGGCATTTGTCATTTCCATTTGGGCGGATACTGCATAACAGCCAAAGAATGTGAACCTTCTTCTGTAACATGGAAAACATACTGACATGAACACACACAAACACAGGCATGCATTCAACATTTTTCTACACATACATCAATAAGCAGAGACACAAATTTAGACACACACACACAGACACACACAGACACACACAGACACACAGAGACACACAGAGACACACACAGACACACACACACACACACACACACACACACACACACACACACAGTAACAGACAAACCAACACACAGACACAGCAACACACACACACAGTAACAGACAAACCAACACACAGACACACACACACAACCACACAGCAACCGCTCAGTGCTTATGGCACCATCATTAATCTCTGAGTCTGAGTGCTGAGTCACAGCTCAGTTGTGTGAGGTGATTACCATTCGAGTCCACACACACTCTGACCCCCCCAGAATATCATATTTAGATATTTTAACTTCCTGATTCTGTGTATTGACACCTGACCCAGATCAATGGAACCCAGTGGTCCCAGGTGAGCCCAACCCAGCAGCACTGTGTTCTGTCACCATCACCTGCCCCCCCTGCCCCTCTCCCTAGGTAGATTCCCTGGCCATAATAAATGATCTCCCGGCTCGTAAAGGCAAGTCTATTATTTCCGCGGTCAGCCACAATAAGTCTCTGTCAATGGGATGGATATGCACACATGTGAACCGAATCGGTGGGCGAAGTGCTATCAATACGAATGGATCTCATGGTTCACGCCGTAGCTTTGGCGGCTGTTTACAGTGCTGAGTGACCCATCTTGAGGACTAGTCAGGGCTAACCTCTCTCCGCTGGCCAACAATAAGACTGTGATGGAAATATGACGCGATAGCAAACAGGCGGATGTCCACTGTGATATTGTCAGTTGCGATACATTTTTTTTTCATTAGAACCAAATTTAGCTTCAAATGTACTTATTCATTATATCAAGTGGTATCTTAATTGACAGTTACTGCTGTTACTTTTCATTGATTGGTGATGGACGGTCCCACTAGGCTTTAGGTGGACACAGATTAGCCTCACTAAGTCCTTGGTACCCACTTCAACAGTGTCCCTCCACAGCCAGACAGCCAGATATCCAGACAGACAGACAGCCAGATACCCAGACAGACAGCCAGCCAGATAGCCAGACAGCCAGATAGCCAGACAAACAGCCAGCCAGATAGCCAGACAGCCAGATAGCCAGCCAGATAGCCAGACAGCCAGACAGCCAGACAGCCAGATAGCCAGACAGACAGCCAGCCAGATAGCCAGACAGCCAGATAGCCAGAGAGACAGCCAGGGGGATAGCCAGACAGCCAGATAGCCAGACAGCCAGATAGCCAGATAGCCAGAAAGCCAGATTGCCAGACAGCCAGACAGCCAGATAGCCAGACAGACAGCCAGACAGCCAGATAGTCAGACAGCCAGATAGCCAGACAACCAGACAGCCAGACAGCCAGATAGCCAGATAGCCAGAAAGCCAGATAGCCAGACAGCCAGATAGCCAGACAGCCAGATAGCCAGACAGCCAGACAGCCAGCCAGACAGCCAGACAGCCAGATAGCCAGATAGCCAGACAGCCAGATAGCCAGACAGCCAGACAGATAGCCAGATAGCCAGACAGCCAGCCAGACAGCCAGATAGCCAGATAGCCAGACAGCCAGACTGCCAGACTGCCAGACTGCCAGACAGCCAGACAGCCAGACAGACAGCCAGCCAGACAGCCAGATAGCCAGACAGCCAGCCAGACAGCCAGACAGCCAGATAGCCAGATAGCCAGACAGCCAGATAGCCAGACAGCCAGACAGCCAGACAGCCAGACAGCCAGACAGCCAGCCAGACAGCCAGATAGCCAGACAGCCAGATAGCCAGACAGCCAGACAGCCAGATTGCCAGACAGCCAGCCAGCCAGCCAGCCAGACAGCCAGCCAGATAGCCAGACAGCCAGACAGCCAGATAGCCAGACAGCCAGACAGCCAGATAGCCAGACAGCCAGACAGCCAGATAGCCAGACAGCCAGATAGCCAGACAGCCAGACAGCCAGATAGCCAGATAGCCAGACAGCCAGATAGCCAGACAGCCAGACAGCCAGACAGCCAGACAGACAGCCAGATAGCCAGACAGCCAGATAGCCAGACAGCCAGATAGCCAGACAGCCAGATAGCCAGACAGCCAGATAGCCAGACAGCCAGATAGCCAGCCAGACAGACAGACAGACAGACAGACAGATAGCCAGACAGCCAGATAGCCAGATAGCCAGACAGACAGACAGCCAGACAGACAGACAGACAGACAGACAGCCAGACAGCCAGATAGCCAGATAGCCAGACAGACAGACAGCCAGACAGACAGACAGACAGCCAGCCAGACAGCCAGACAGCCAGACAGACAGCCAGACAGCCAGACAGCCAGACAGCCAGCCAGACAGCCAGACAGGCAGACAGCCAGACAGCCAGACAGCCAGACAGCCAGACAGACAGCCAGATAGCCAGACAGCCAGACAGCCAGACAGACAGCCAGATAGCCAGATAGCCAGACAGCCAGACAGACAGCCAGACGGCCATATAGCCAGACAGCCAGCCAGACAGCCAGATAGCCAGATAGCCAGATAGCCAGACAGCCAGACTGCCAGACAGCCAGACAGCCAGACAGCCAGACAGCCAGACAGACAGCCAGCCAGACAGCCAGATAGCCAGACAGCCAGCCAGACAGCCAGACAGCCAGATAGCCAGATAGCCAGACAGCCAGATAGCCAGACAGCCAGACAGCCAGATAGCCAGACAGCCAGATAGCCAGACAGCCAGCCAGACAGCCAGATAGCCAGACAGCCAGATAGCCAGACAGCCAGACAGCCAGATAGCCAGACAGCCAGCCAGCCAGCCAGCCAGACAGCCAGCCAGATAGCCAGACAGCCAGACAGCCAGATAGCCAGACAGCCAGACAGCCAGATAGCCAGACAGCCAGACAGCCAGATAGCCAGACAGCCAGATAGCCAGACAGCCAGACAGCCAGATAGCCAGATAGCCAGACAGCCAGATAGCCAGACAGCCAGACAGCCAGACAGCCAGACAGACAGCCAGATAGCCAGACAGCCAGATAGCCAGACAGCCAGATAGCCAGACAGCCAGATAGCCAGACAGCCAGATAGCCAGACAGCCAGATAGCCAGCCAGACAGACAGACAGACAGACAGACAGATAGCCAGACAGCCAGATAGCCAGATAGCCAGACAGACAGACAGCCAGACAGACAGACAGACAGACAGACAGCCAGACAGCCAGATAGCCAGATAGCCAGACAGACAGACAGCCAGACAGACAGACAGACAGCCAGCCAGACAGCCAGACAGCCAGACAGACAGCCAGACAGCCAGACAGCCAGACAGCCAGCCAGACAGCCAGACAAGCAGACAGCCAGATAGCCAGACAGCCAGACAGCCAGACAGACAGCCAGATAGCCAGATAGCCAGACAGCCAGACAGACAGCCAGATAGCCAGATGGCCAGACAGCCAGACAGACAGCCAGACGGCCATATGGCCAGACAGACAGACAGACAGCCAGCCAGACAGCCAGACAGCCAGACAGCCAGACAGCCAGACAGACGGCCAGACGGCCAGATGGCCAGACAGACAGACAGACAGCCAGTCAGACAGACAGACAGACAGATAGCCAGACAGCCAGACAGACAGCCAGACAGACAGCCAGCCAGATAGCCAGACAGCCAGACAGCCATACAGACAGACAGACAGCCAGCCAGCCAGATAGCCAGACAGCCAGACAGACAGCCAGACAGACAGACAGCCAGCCAGACAGCCAGACAGACTGCCAGCACTCACAGGGAGTAGAGTAGGGATAGGATATTTTTTTACTTCTCTGTCCCCATACAAGAGCCTCCAGATATTTCATGGTGGTTGTGGTTGGGGGGTATGGTGGTGGGGGGGATGTGGAGGGAGACCTCATGGTTTGGGTTGTTGTATATAATCGTTTGTTTTTTGTTTATTTTCTTTTTCTCTTTTTCTCTTTATTCCCATTTTGTTTCTGCTCCTGCAAGCATAGAGTGTAACCGAAGTCAATGAGAACCAGGGGTGTGTGTGTGTGTCTCCTGCCAGAGGCTCGGGGCTCAGGCCCTCTGAGAGTCACATGTGGGGCTAGTAGTGCATGTTGATCTAATATCACTGATCCAGAAGTTCCATTATTAGAGCACGGTGGACACGATGAGAAATCACCAGCTGGAATCGCTCCAGAACGTCCTCAATGATGTACTCATGGTACGGGCTTACAGACAGGACCGTGCAACGATGCAGCACACACACACACCCACACACACACACACACTCACGGTGAGAAACAAAGCCCCTGTCCTCTCCATTGCTCCACCTGATACATTCTGCCCCTCTTGTGACTGTCCAAATATTTGAGTGGGAGAGACATTTAGGAGCGACCCAGAGAGCAGCCCGACAAGCCACCACTTATGTCCCAGTCAGAGTGAATGAGGAAATCACGTCTGATCCAAGCTGGAACATCTGGCCCACGTGAAACTGGATGTGGAAAACCCTAAAACCAGCTTGATTGGAATCACACATCTCCCTCCTATATCCACAAGGCCCGTGGGGGGAAAAGGACTATTAGGGACATCCAGCCGAGGAAAAACAGTTGTTACAATAACACGTCTTTAATCTTCCTTTATTCAATAAGGGTTAGCGTCAGGAGATGACACGTCTGGCGTTTATGGGAAGCTCAGACGTTTGTTTAGTGGGCAGGTTACGTGCCTCCTCATAACCGGTGGCTTTTAGTCTCTGGGACTCTTCGGTGGATTTGTCAGTGTACTTTCAACTCGGGGTCATTTCATTGGACGTTTGTCACTTGAACTGTGACCTCGGCGAGGCCCGATACTGAGAGAGGAGGACATGACTACCGGGCCTCTTGCGGAAACTGTTTACGTTAGCAGGAAGCTTTCGGTCTCAGATAAAAGTTTGTTAGAGCGCTGAAGTGCCCTGCTTTTCCCATACACTCTGGAATCCTCTTGAAATCCCCTGTCATCATAACAGATGCTGGGATTAGCCGTGTGTAAACAATGTCCGCATTTCAATTTGGCCCCGTTATTATGATCCCAGGGTGATATGACAGTGAATGTCGTGGACATATACAGTGGTCCAACTGCCCAGCAAAGCTTCTGGAGCCCCCGCTGATGCTCTTATTAGGCCAGGCTGGTTTACCCTACGCCCCAGCCTCCAGTCCTGGATGTCTGAAACTAGAAGCTGGATACTTATTCACTGTTATAACTATGTCGCTGTGACATTTTCCAGTACATTTGAATATTTCTTGCTCCAGTAAGTAAACACAAGGTCAACGTGTGCAATATGTGTGACTTACAGGACTTGAAGGACCTGCTACTTATGTCTTGGTTCGAGATACCACGGGAAACCTTCAGGGATCTGCTACTAATGTCTGGGTGCCAGATACCACAGGACACCTTCAGGGATCTGCTGCTAATGTCTTGGTGCCAGATACCACAGGACACCTTCAGGGATCTTGTAGAGTCCATGCCTCTGCATATTAGGCAGGTGGACACTATATTGTGGCTTATCAGTGTTTAGTGTGCATATTTATTTAGTATAGTATGCTTATAATTCTGTAAATCCTGTCATCCTGTGAATATCTGGACGCCACCCAAACCCAGCTCTTATCCCAGGGGACTTAATGAAGCCCTGAGGTTCTGTGTGTTCCTGTGATAACCGTACTTATGACAGTGTTCTGTATTCACCCTGTGCTTTACAAACACGGCTTCCTGATCAGGGAAAAGGCGGTCAGGTAGAACGCAACGCAGATGACATGAACCTACTGTTTGTCCCTGTCACCGTGAAGACCTTGACGTATTAATCCCTCTTGTATTCAACAAATCCAATCAAATGTCTCCCTGCGTCCTGTACACCGAGGGCCAGAGACCTAAGCTGGGCTATCTATCTGTGTTGGCTCAGCCCTCGTATAACTCCCCCCGCCCCCTGTTGGACAGTCAGACAGACAGACAGACAGACAGACAGACAGGGGAGGGGGGGAGGGTCAACATCCAAACTGATGAATGTCTTTCTACGGATGAGCTGTACGGAATGTCCTTGAGTTTAATCAAAACTATTTGTTTTTAGGCTGCTTGGCTGTTGTCTCTGCGCTCATGTCCACTGATAGCCTGACATTAATGACATCATAAATCAACAGAAGTGGCGCTGGGGTTTTGGTTGTGCTGCAGGGTGGCAGGCAGGGCAGAGGCCAGGGTGCCTTGGAATGCTGGATATACGTGGGGGTTAACCAGTCTCTGGAGATGTTCCTAGCCTGAGGCAGACCCAGGAGAGGGATAGAGGGAGAGAGGGGGGGAGAGGGAGATAGAGAGGGGGAGAGAGATGGAGAGGGGGAGAGGGAGATAGGGAGAGGCGGAAGAGAGGGGGTGAAAGAGGAAGAGACGGTGAGAGACCCGCAGACAGAAAGGAGAGATGAAAAAAACCAAGAGAGATAGAGGAGACAAAGATGTGGGAGAGAGGACCAGAAAACAGAGAGAGAAATGGGAGATAAAGAAACAGAAAGGACAGAGTCGGGGAAGAGGACTCTCGCAGCAACCATTTTAAATATTTCCATCTGTAAGGTCCATATTTGGTCATCCATTTGTTGTCAGCGTTTAATCAGAGAAAGTGATTTGAGCTATGCAACGTCCCAAGGACGTGCGATGTAAAAGACGAAATCCACTGCACGCCGAGTAGTCAAATACTGTGCTCTTGAATTTTACACATCCATCTAGTTTTAGAACTCTCGATCAGGTTGAAATGTGTGTTGCCTAGACGACAGCATCATAACAACCCAATGCATTGTGGGTTACAAAGGTAACAGCAAGGTGCTCCCATTAGCAGAAACACAGCTGATAAGCCAGTGTCTGACGTAATGTGAACATCACACTCCTCTATTTTACATCCTTCCTTGTGATCAACCATTCTCTATAAACGCACACGCGCGCACGCGCACGCACACAAGAACACACTGGGCCAGGCTCTAAACAAATATGACATGATTGATTTGACAGACGGCAATGGGAACTCTTTATCTGCCCGCGACTATGGCTAGCATGCCTGAAAGTCCCATACACAGGAGACACGGACCAGAAGCATAGCAGGACAGTCGCTCATTAGAAACAGAGGAACCACAGGGCGCTTTCCCAAATGGAGACCTTGTTCCTACGGAGTGCACGTTTTTTTTCTCCAGGACCCAGTGGGGGCGTTTTGACATGTGGCCCGCCTGTCCCATGGATGACTTCAGCCCAGTATAATGAGGTATCTGTGGGGTCCGGGGCCCGACCAGTGTGTCGGAGTGAACTTTAACACACTGCGTTCAGACGAGATAATGCCGGTGTCTCTGAAACTCTGAAAGAGTAAACTGCAGTGACATTTACAGCGCTATTAGCCAGCGGACCGTTCGTGTTCTGGCCCAAAATGTCACTGGTGAAATTGTGAACAGGCGACAACAAAGACTAGGACTTATGTTTCGTAAAGCCTGCCGGGGCTGAGAGGACACTGCGGCTGTGCCGACTGGATTGTGTCATTAAATATTGAAAACACACCAGTCCGTAAAGCGCTCCGGTTCTATTGGAATTGTGCACAGCTGTGTACAGAAACACAGCGAGACGAGGAACATTTGATACCCGTCACAGTGGATCCAGCTCCGAGGAGCCAGTACATCAAGATCACAATCACCAGAGACACTTTTTTTGTTCGAATGTGTGTTAGCCAGAGAGAGAGAGAGGGGCTGTGGCGACGGAGAGACGGCGCTGTCAGATGGCGGCGTTCCTAATCCCTGGATGGGTTATAAGATGCTGCAGATCTTATCCGTCTACACGCTGTCAAAAAATGTCAGTGCCACATCAAATCCAGTGTCTGCTACCTGAAGGAAGGTTGCTGGGGGGGGAATTCAGGAGAGGAACACGATAATGTGCATATCCGCAAACAGACAACGCACGACGGGAGGCGTCAGTCAACAAAGGAGAGGAAATGACAGGTTGTGCGTGAACACCATTGGCCGACCTGATAGTAATCGCCCTGCCAGATTGTGCCAATGGCAAGTTTTTATGGAGAGCGCGCCGGTGTCATTTTACACAAACAACACGTCCTTTACACCAGATCCAATTGCTTTCACCGCTTGTCAACTGTGTCCGATCTAATCTGTCCGTCAATCTGAGGAATACGTAGGCGTGTGTGTGTGTGTGTGTGTGTGTGTGCGTGTGTGCGTGTGTGCCGACAGTTCAAGGGTCAATACTTTGACTTCTGTTGTGTACCAATGCTGTTATTTTGTGTGTATTGGTTTGATATTTTACGTGTCCATGCTCTTCTCTGCGTGTGTGTGTGTGTCTCTGTTGGTGTGTGTGTGTGTGTCTCTGTTGGTGTGTGTGTGTGTGTGTCTCTGTTGGTGTGTGTGTGTGTGTGTGTCTTTGTTGGTGTGTGTGTGTGTGTGTGTGTCTCTGTTGGTGTGTGTGTGTGTGTGTGTGTGTGTGTGTCTCTGTTGGTGTGTGTGTGTGTGTGTGTCTCTGTTGGAGTGTGTGTGTGTGTGTGTGTGTCTCTGTTGGTGTGTGTGTGTGTGTGTGTGTGTCTCTGTTGGTGTGTGTGTGTGTGTGTGTGTGTGTCTCTGTTGGTGTGTGTGTGTGTGTGTGTCTCTGTTGGTGTGTGTGTGTGTTGGGAGAAGACTGGGTATCAAGGATAATTGGCACCATGTCCAGACTGCTGTCTTTGCTGACCCCAGATCTGGAGCTGCCAGAGACACTGAAATAACAACAGCACACGGAAACACCCCGAAAGTGAGTGGGAAATATATATTATAATAAATATTATTCATAAATATAGGTTACTGTGTGTGTGTGACACAAAGACCTCAAATGTGTATGTGTGTATGTGTGTGTGTGCTTGTGTGTCTGTGTGTGTGCGTGTGTGCGTGTGTGTATGTGTGTGTGTGTGTGTGTGTTGTGAGGTGAGGGTGTTTTTTCTGAAATTGGATCACCTGATCAATATGTAAAGCAGCGGAAGCCATGTTTGTTTTAACTAAGAGTGTCCACCCTGACATGAGGGTTAACATGAGCCCACAAAGAGTCCTGTATAACCGGGCTCTGGACCCTGGATTCGGGACCCTGGATTCTGGACCCTGGGTGTTCTGATGAAGGCCCGTTGTGGCAGATAGAGGTTAATGTACGCCTTGCCTCTTCTTAATTCAATCAGCTCCTCCCTTCACCGGCCTCTTTACTCCAATTTGATTAGTGGGCTAAAGCCTTCAGGATTTCCTGGACAAAATGAATGCTTGTATTAATCCCGCAATTTCCATTTAAAACACGGCGCATTGACTTGATTAATACGGGCCGATGCTGAATAATTACAACAGCAAACAGGGTAAGGAAATCAGAGTGGTCCAGCTGCCTCTGGCCCACACGCCACATGGGAACCCCAGTGGGTCAAAGGAAAGCAATGGCCATGACTGAGGTGATGAATCTTTTAGCTGGCCCCTTATGCAATTAACAAGCAGCTCCTCTATTAATTTGCCTCCCCCAGAGTGGTGACTGGTCAGATGTCTCAGGGTCAAGGGTCAGGGATCGAGAGCAGAGGTCAAGCCAACAGCAGCCCTGTGGATGGAGAGGGGGAGAACGGGACAAACTCCAAATTAAATTGAAATGTTGGCTTCAAAACCCCCACATCCCCCCCCGCCCACACGGGTCCCCAGTTGGTCAGATTTATTACATATTAAGGATCTCCGTGCAGAATAAAGGGGAAACATCCCCTGCACATTTAATTGGTAGTGATCAATCTGGGAGTCCTGTGTTTCAGCATTCAATAACAGCGAATCAATGCGGGGCCTCTGCTATGGAGGGCAGACAATGGCAGTGTTCTGAGACAAGGATTAGAGGTGAACATTTATTCGCAGGCGATATCGTTACGCCTCTGCCAGAGGTGTAATATTAAACCAGCAATCCATCGCCATCCATTACAAGTGTCCCATTGATCCCAGGGCGCATCGACTTTTGCCTTTTCTGAGGAATGTTTCATTGGTCCGTGTTCGCTGTATATACAATGTGCTATTTGTTTTGTTAGGCGTGGCGGACCTCCCCACTCACCTTGCGTCCCTAAGGGTGAGACAAAACAGACGACACGAGAGAGGACAAGAGAGCACGCGTGCAGGGTTGAGAGAGATAAGGTGTAAGACAGAAAGAGAAAGAGAGAGAGAGATACTAAAAGGTGTAATACGAGTGTGTTCTTAACGATTTTCTATTCATGCAAACTTATTTTTTGTTTTGCACAACAATTTCACGGTTAAATCACGATTAACTTCTCTAATCCATCGCTGGATAGTGGTTCAGCAGTCGGTCAACTTCCTAACTAACCTACTTGTTGACCACTGAGTTGTGTTTAGTCTCTGGAAGTGACTGGGTGAAGTTCAGGCTGTCTGTTACGCTAAAGCACTCCGGTCCAAGAATTCAAATGTGCAGCCCCACTCCCTGATAATGGTACAAAAATAAGAGACATCATTGACCTTCAGCTGCTTCTACGAGCAGGACACAGCTTCAAAAGAGCTCCAGAGCTCCAGAGGTTAATACTGTACAAAACGGCCCGAAAACGTGTCTGAACGAACATTACGTTGTGGTGGCGTTACTTCCCATGTGGGAATAAGGTCTCTTTTATGTTGGAGGAAAAGCATTCCCACATGCTCCCAAATATGGCTCCTGCTCCGGGAACGGGTCTCCACAGTGGGCTCACGTAGGGCCCCAGAACACCTCTGTTAAATGGCTGGAGAGGAGGAAATGAAGGCTGACACTAGTTTTATTATGAAAACACTCAAGTCGCCCGGCCCCTTCAATTAACAAGCTTCTCAAATATGTCACAAACTATCTCAGAAGGAAACAGTGTGAATTGTAAGTAGTTTAGGACTCACCTGCTCGCACCTCGTTCTCAGGATCTCCCACTTTTCTCTCTCTCTTTATCACTCTCTATCTTTCCCTCTCTCTTATTCATTCATTCTTTCCTCCTCTCTTTCACTCTTTCTCTCTTTATAGTTCTCTGTCTGTCTCCCTCTTTTATCAGTGTATCTATATCTTTCTCCCTCTGACTAGCTATTGCCAACGAGATGCACACAATAATAATTAAACTGGTTGTTGTTATAGATGACTAATGCAAGTATAATCCAAGTGTTAGTTATAATATAATGCTGTGCGTGTGTGTGTTTGTGCGCGTGTGTGTGTTTGTGTGTGTGTGTGTGTTTGTGCGCGTGTGTGTGTTTGTGTGTGTGTGTGCGTGTGTTTGTGCGCGTGTGTGTGTTTGTGTGTGTGTTTGTGCGCGTGTGTGTGTTTGTGCGCGTGTGTGTGTTTGTGCGCGTGTGTGTGTTTGTGCGCGTGTGTGTGTTTGTGCGCGTGTGTGTGTTTGTGCGCGTGTGTGTGTGTGTTTGTGCGTGTGTGTGTGTTTGTGCGCGTGTGTGTGTTTGTGTGTGTGTGTGCGTGTGTTTGTGCGCGTGTGTGTGTTTGTGTGCGTGTCTGTGTTTGTGCGCGTGTGTGTGTTTGTGTGTGTGTGTGTGTTTGTGCGCGTGTGTGTGTTTGTGTGTGTGTGTGCGTGTGTTTGTGCGCGTGTGTGTGTTTGTGTGTGTGTTTGTGCGCGTGTGTGTGTTTGTGCGCGTGTGTGTGTTTGTGCGCGTGTGTGTGTTTGTGCGCGTGTGTGTGTTTGTGTGTGTGTGTGCGTGTGTTTGTGCGCGTGTGTGTGTTTGTGTGTGTGTTTGTGCGCGTGTGTGTGTTTGTGCGCGTGTGTGTGTTTGTGCGCGTGTGTGTGTTTGTGCGCGTGTGTGTGTTTGTGCGCGTGTGTGTGTGTGTTTGTGCGTGTGTGTGTGTTTGTGCGCGTGTGTGTGTTTGTGTGTGTGTGTGCGTGTGTTTGTGCGCGTGTGTGTGTTTGTGTGCGTGTCTGTGTTTGTGCGCGTGTGTGTGTTTGTGTGTGTGTGTGTGTTTGTGCGCGTGTGTGTGTTTGTGTGTGTGTGTGCGTGTGTTTGTGCGCGTGTGTGTGTTTGTGTGTGTGTTTTTGTGCGCGTGTGTGTTTGTGCGCGTGTGTGTGTTTGTGCGCGTGTGTGTGTTTGTGCGCGTGTGTGTGTTTGTGCGCGTGTGTGTGTTTGTGCGCGTGTGTGTGTGTGTTTGTGCGTGTGTGTGTGTTTGTGCGCGTGTGTGTGTTTGTGTGTGTGTGTGCGTGTGTTTGTGCGCGTGTGTGTGTTTGTGTGCGTGTGTGTGTTTGTGCGCGTGTGTGTGTTTGTGTGCGTGTGTGTGTGTGTTTGTGCGTGTGTGTGTGTTTGTGCGCGTGTGTGTGTTTGTGTGTGTGTGTGCGTGTGTTTGTGCGCGTGTGTGTGTTTGTGTGTGTGTGTGTGTTTGTGTGTGTGTTTGTGCGCGTGTTTGTGTGTGTGTGTGCGTGTGTTTGTGCGCGTGTGTGTGTTTGTGTGTGTGTGTGTGTGCGTGTGTTTGTGCGCGTGTGTGTGTGTGCGTGTGTTTGTGCGCGTGTGTGTGCATGCGTATGTGCACTTAGCTGCTGCACTACTGTAAGTGCCACTTCATAAAGAAACAATCCTTTACGTCTATTGTCCGCATATCACCACCAGTCCGCTGCACATTCATTTATATTCGTCATACCAATCAACTGGTGTGTTTTGCCTTTAACTTCAATAGGCAGCTGTTGATATCCAGCTCCCTAAGCTACATCGCAGCAGTTGAGAAACACAGTAAATAAGAGTCAAACCAAGCAAAGAGACAAAACAACATATGCTTGTACTCTTATGATTTGACAAGCGGTTCCCCTCTAATACATGGCGCCACAGACGACTGACATTTGCTGTTTCGTTTGCACTTTTCCCATCTGCCGTCAAGGAGCTTGGATTCATTATTCCACAGATATGAAACCGGGTGTTTTAGTCCTGTGTTTATGTGTGTTTTGAGTATGTTCTCGCATGTGTGTGTGTGTGTGTGGTGGGAGGGGACAACGACCATATCGATTGCCCTACCCTTGAGTCCCCTCTTAGGATGCGAAGTGCACGCAGCGCTCCAACAACCTGCAACGGGGGAGGAACAGGACCGTCCTCCCAGCTTGAAGCCTGACAGAGGCCTAAGCTCGGCTCAAGGGGGCTTATGCAGATCCAATGACCTTTTTCTCAGGGACCAGATTTTACACTTAAATTACCATTAGAGCCCTGCTCTCCCCGGGGGATGTGGGGGGCTGCGGTCCACCCCCACAGTGGGGTTAAAAGTCACTGTGGCACTGTGCCCGAACTGCATGCTAAATCAAGTGGAACACATGTAAACTATAGAGTGGTCCCTCGCTGAGCAGGAGAAAAACGACAACTAAAGAGAGAGCTCTGGTTACACCACATAGTGTAAAGAGAGAGCCCTGGTTACACCACATAGTGTAAAGAGAGAGCCCTGGTTACACCACATAGTGTAAAGAGAGACCCCTGGTTACACCACATAGTGTAAAGAGAGAGCCCTGGTTACACCACATAGTGTAAAGAGAGACCCCTGGTTACACCCCATAGTGTAAAGAGAGACCCCTGGTTACACCCCATAGTGTAAAGAGAGAGCCCTGGTTACAACACATAGTGTAAAGAGAGAGCCCTGGTTACACCCCATAGTGTAAAGAGAGAGCTCTGGTTACACCCCATAGTGTAAAGAGAGAGCCCTGGTTACACCCCATAGTGTAAAGAGAGACCCCTGGTTACACCCCATAGTGTAAAGAGAGAGCCCTGGTTACACCCCATAGTGTAAAGAGAGAGCCCTGGTTACACCCCATAGTGTAATGAGAGAGCCCTGGTTACACCCCATAGTGTAAAGAGAGACCCCTGGTTACACCCCATAGTGTAAAGAGAGAGCCCTGGTTACAACACATAGTGTAAAGAGAGACCCCTGGTTACACCCCATAGTGTAAAGAGAGAGCCCTGGTTACACCCCATAGTGTAAAGAGAGAGCCCTGGTTACACCCCATAGTGTAAAGAGTGAGCCCTGGTTACACCCCATAGTGTAAAGAGAGAGCCCTGGTGACGCCACATAGTGTAAAGAGAGAGCCCTGGTTACGCCACATAGTGTAAAGAAAGAGCTCTGGTTACACCCCATAGTGTAAAGAGTGAGCCCTGGTTACACCCCATAGTGTAAAGAGAGAGCCCTGGTTACACCCCATAGTGTAAAGAGTGAGCCCTGGTTACACCCCATAGTGTAAAGAGAGAGCCCTGGTTACGCCACATAGTGTAAAGAGTGAGCCCTGGTGACACCACATAGTGTAAAGAGAGAGCCCTGGTGACACCACATAGTGTAAAGTGAGACCACTGGTAACACCACATAGTGTAAAGGGAGACCACTGGCAACACCACATAGTGTAAAGAGTGAGCCCTAAGATTCATCCACAGTTAACAGAACAACCTGGTACTGCTCAATGCTGATTTGGTTGTGTTGAACCTTATCAGGGCGGCTTGTGTATTGATTCCTGTTTGTTGTGTTTGGAGGTTAACCTATAGGGCGCTTGCTGGCTTAATGTTATTCTGAGATTTTGTAACTGTGAGTCAGGGCATCACATCAGCTCATTTGCCAAAGCGTGTCCCTTTTGGCCTTTATGACACTGAGATGAATGGGCTGTTATTTGGGCTGCATGAGAGTGTGGCTTTCCAGGAAGGCCCGGCCTAACCAGAAGGACAGGAGAGGAAATGGAATAGCAGCACTTTCCCCCCTCACCTCCCTGCAGACATCCAGGAGTGATGCCTTTTCCACACTTCTCCAAACACACACACACACACACCAGTAGACCCAACCCACATACCATGTTCGTGACCAAGGGTTTGTTTGTCTTTAATTCCCTCATGCATGGGGGTAACAGAACACTGTGACAGCTGTCAATCTAAAGTGACCTCAACGCGGAGCCGTTTGGTCCTGGCACAGTGATTGTGAGGATCATGTATCTCTGTGTGTGTGTGTGTGTGTGTGTGTGCGTGTGCGTGTGTCTGTGTGTGTGTGTGTGTGTGTGTGTGTGCTGGGAGACTGGTGCTGGGGGTGTGTAAATGGTGTTTAAACACTGAGAAGTGACTTCCTTAGCGCTACGTCCCTTGGGCCTAACTAACTGCCAGTATTTATATGTCCACTCTACCAGCCATTCATTGTGACAATCGGATAAATCTAGGCTTGTGTAATTCCTGGTTGAATGACACAAATAATTACAGACTGATTAAATCCAATCACAAGTGAAATGGAACGAGGAAAGAGAATTAACCTGTTGGTGATTTTTGCACACTATAGCCTGCTCAAACACACGTACAACCACACACAAGCGTACACACTAACACAAGTACACGCAAACACAAGTACACGCAAACACAAGTACACGCACACACAAGTACACACAAACACAAGTACACGCACACATAAGTACACACAAACACAATTACACACAAACACAAGTACACACAAACACAAGTACACACAAACACAAGTACACACAAACACAAGTACACACAAACACAAGTACACACAAACACAAGTACACGCACACACAAGTACGCACAAACACAATCGTACACACAAGGAGACAGAGAGGTAGGGGGGGAGACAGAGAGGTAGGGGGGAGACAGAGAGGTTGGGGGAGACAGAGAGGTAGGGGGAGACAGAGAGGTAGGGGGAGACAGAGAGGTAGGGGGAGACAGAGAGGTAGGGGGAGACAGAGAGGTAGGGGGGAGACAGAGAGGTAGGGGGAGACAGAGAGGTAGGGGGAGACAGAGAGGTGGGGGAGATAGAGAGGTAGGGGGACAAAGAGGTAGGGGGAGACAGAGAGGTGGGGGGACAGAGAGGTAGGGGGAGACAGAGAGGTAGGGGGAGACAGAGAGGTATGGGGGAGACAGAGAGGTAGGGGGAGACAGAGAGGTAGGGGGAGACAGAGAGGTAGGGGGAGACAGAGAGGTAGGGGGAGACAGAGAGGTAGGGGGAGACAGAGAGGGTAGGGGGAGACAGAGAGGTAGGGGGAGACAGAGAGGTAGGGGGAGACAGAGAGGTAGGGGGAGACAGAGAGGTTGGGGGGAGACAGAGAGGTAAGGGGGAGACAGAGAGGTTGGAGATGTAAGGTAAGGCAAATGGGAGGTGTCTGTGGGTGGGTGCTGTAAGGTGAGGGATGTGGGAGGTGTCTGTGGGTGGGGGCTGTAAGGTGAGGGATGTGGGAGGTGTCTGTGGGTGGGTGCTGTAAGGTGAGGGATGTGGGAGGTGTCTGTGGGTGGGGGCTGTAAGGTGAGGGATGTGGGAGGTGTCTGTGGGTGGGGGCTGTAAGGTGAGGGATGTGGGAGGTGTCTGTGGGTGGGTGCTGTAAGGTGAGGGATGTGGGAGGTGTCTGTGGGTGGGTGCTGTAAGGTGAGGGATGTGGGAGGTGTCTGTGGGTGGGTGCTGTAAGGTGAGGGATGTGGGAGGTGTCTGTGGGTGGGTGCTGTAAGGTGAGGGATGTGGGAGGTGTCTGTGGGTGGGTGCTGTAAGGTGAGGGATGTGGGAGGTGTCTGTGGGTGGGTGCTGTAAGGTGAGGGATGTGGGAGGTGTCTGTGGGTGGGTGCTGTAAGGTGAGGGATGTGGGAGGTGTCTGTGGGTGGGTGCTGTAAGGTGAGGGATGTGGGAGGTGTCTGTGGGTGGGTGCTGTAAGGTGAGGGATGTGGGAGGTGTCTGTGGGTGGGTGCTGTAAGGTGAGGGATGTGGGAGGTGTCTGTGGGTGGGTGCTGTAAGGTAAGGGATGTGGGAGGTGTCTGTGGGTGGGTGCTGTAAGGTGAGGGATGTGGGAGGTGTCTGTGGGTGGGTGCTGTAAGGTGAGGGATGTGGGAGGTGTCTGTGGGTGGGTGCTGTAAGGTGAGGGATGTGGGAGGTGTCTGTGGGTGGGTGCTGTAAGGTGAGGGATGTGGGAGGTGTCTGTGGGTGGGTGCTGTAAGGTGAGGGATGTGGGAGGTGTCTGTGGGTGGGTGCTGTAAGGTGAGGGATGTGGGAGGTGTCTGTGGGTGGGGGCTGTAAGGTGAATACCAAGTCTTAGAGTTCATTCTCAAAAGGCATAGAATCGCTAAATGTATTTTAATATTCTCACCAACAGACTATCATGGTCATGACTGAGTCTCTTCTATTCTCCTCATCAGTCGGTTCTGAGCGGTGCTAACAGGACCACGCCGATCTGTGACTGGCTGGCTGGTCTCCTAGAGTGGTCTCCCAGGCTGGACTCCCAGGCTGGTCTCCCGGGCTGGTCTCCCTAGCTGGTCTCCAAGGCTGGTCTCCCAGGCTGGACTCCCTGGCTGGTCTCCCTGGCTGGTCTCCCTGGCTGGTCACCAAGGCTGGTCTCCCAGGCTGGACTCCCTGGCTGGTCTCCCTGGCTGGTCTCCCTGGCTGGTCTCCCTGGCTGGTCTCCCAGAGCAATACATGACTCATTCTAGTTAGGAGGTGGCGGGCCACTGGTCTTCTCTTGCTGGTTTAGCCAGTTACAAACCTGGGAAGCCACATCGGTCCTGAAGCACAATGTTGCTCTGCTTCTCAGGTTGACCTCGTTCTGTCTTATTCACCTTTGCGCTTGTGGGTGTATGTGTGTGTGTGTGTGTGTGTGTGTGTGTGTGTGTGTGTGTGTGTGTGTGTGTGTGTGTGTGTGTGTGTGTGAGTGCGTGCGTGCGTGTGTGTGTGTGTGTGTGAGCGCCCGCCAGAGAGAACGAGGGTAAGTAACTGCAGAATTTGTGTCGAGCCTCTGTTTCTCTCGCCCCTCTAAAACGATTATGTGTCAGCAATCCCCACAATTTGGTTCCTGCTAAAGCTGCTGTGAACTCATCGCACCCATCTGGGGAATTATGCAAGCAGCAATGCTGGTTTCACCTGCCAACTCGGAGTTCAGGGCAGCCATGGGTTGGCAGTCCTCTGATTAGTCAGCCCTGACCAGTTCAAAGCTGATTTGGCCCGGGGCTGAATGCTGGCAGCTAATCATTTTAGCGACACCTATGAACATAGAAGAAAGATAAATGGATGGAGAAATGGAGAAAGGGTGAGACAGAGTGTGTAGGGGTGAGAGGGGGAGACAGAGAGGGTGTAGGGGTGAGAGGGGGAGACAGAGAGGGTGGAGGGGTGAGAGGGGGAGACAGAGAGGGTGTAGGGGGAGAGGGGTAGACAAAATGTGTAGGGGTGAGAGGGGGAGACAGAGAGGGTGTAGGGGTGAGAGGGGGAGACAGAGAGGGTGTAGGGGTGAGAGGGGGAGAGAGAGAGGGTGTAGGGGGGAGAGGGGGAGACAGAGAGGGTGTAGGGGTGAGAGGGGGAGACACAGAGAGGGTGTAGGGGGAGAGAGGGAGACAGAGAGGGTGTAGGGGGAGGCAAAGAGGGTGTAGGGGTGAGAGGGGGAGACAGAGAGGGTGTAGGGGTGAGAGGGGGAGACAGAGAGGGTATAGGGAGGGGGAGACAGAGAGGGTGTAGGGGTGAGAGGGGGAGACAGAGAGGGTATAGGGAGGGGGAGACAGAGAGGGTGTAGGGGTGAGAGGGGGAGACAAAAGGTGTAGGGGTGATGGTTGTATTTGTCTTTTCCTCGCTCAATCTGTCTTCCTGCTGGCCTTCCTGAACTGAACTAGTAATGAACTCTGCTAAGGATGGTTGTCTTGTCCTCTTTTTTCTTCACCAACTTTTTTCAAGGAAACTTTTGTTCCCTAAAATGCCTGACCTTACAAAACGATCTAATTAAATAACTTCTAAACGTGTTAACAAATATTCTTCAGTTTCATGTGTATTTCATTTTGTGAATTCCAGTTGATTCAGTGATGTGTAATATCTGAGCAGTGGAGTTCCAATCGTACACCAGGAAGTGATTGGTCGTTCTTAGAAAATACTATTTTTGTTTATATATGAATAATAAATAAGGGAAATAAATTAGCCATATCCAACTGGTCATGTGTGTAGAACTGTTTGCCCCCTTACTCAATCAACCCATCAAACAAATAATTTTAATCTGTGGACTCAATTACAGCAGACACACCCAGTTTTGAGTTCAAATAGATTCTGGAAGATACATGCAAAGTTTTTAAAATGTGTTACAAGGGTTACAAAGACAGCTTTGGTGCTCCAGCAAACCACAGTGAATAATACCATTCACACTAAATAGAAGACAGGAGACGACATGGTGAATCTTCACAGGAGGAGCAGGCCTACCCAAATTCCTCGACGACTAATAGAGGACTCATAGAGGAAGACAAAAAACACCCAGGGCATCATCTAATGAACTGCTGGCCTCTCTAGAGTTCACAGTAAGAAATACACTGGAGAAAATGTTATTTAATGGGAGCTGATGCTCTCGCACAACTTAAAAATGTAATAAATTGTTATTTAAGTAACATATTTGGGGAATTAACTGCAAGCACAGAAAGAATGACATTAAGGATACTTAATGGGTGAACTTCAGTTTTGAAGTTTCAGTTTTGAATAATAAATACATTAATACAATATTTTTTACAATCTAAGATTTTGCTTGTTTCAGATCTAAGACATCCACCCAGGGAGCTTTTCTTGTTCAATCATCGCTATGGGATCGCAAAGACGAGTGGTTGAGATTTCAGAAAAACTGTGAACAAAACATCAGTGCACCAGATACTGTTTTTAATGGTGGAGCTATTTAACCGGATATTGTGCAGAACTTCTGTTTATCCACAACCCAGTTAAAAAAAGTAAACCGAAATTCAACAAAAAGCATTTGGTTTAATTTTCTGTCTGAATGGGACTTGACTTTTTTCTTATGTTTCTGTGTTCTGTAGAGTTGTATTGCATCTTCTTCAACACAGTCTTTGGATCCGTGAAAGTAACAGGGATTTCTGTCTGGAGCCTTGGGCCTTTTTATCCATGTGCAGTTTTCTGTATACCCTGTCCAACTTATATGTGTCATGTAGTCTTTGATGAGCCCTCTAAAGGCACAGTCCATAGCAGTAGGCAGAGGGAAAACAGGACTAAGCGAGAAACAGAGAGAATGTACCAGTGTTCTCACGAAGGAGCTTTACTCCAGAACGCGTCAGCCAGTATACGTACTGAAGAGATCAAGTTGCCATCCAGAACCTCTTTCCTACCACTTGGTGTTGTGTTTATTTGTGAAGTTGAGGGACTTAGAAAGGGATTTATCCCGTTCAAGGCCTTTTTGTGTGCAAATGTCTTTTCACGCGCTCGCCTGCGAAAAGCTCCTCATATTGCTGTCAATACGTTTTCCTTCCTCCATCGTACATCACCTGCCTGTGCCGAGCATACGTGCCGCTTTTCTTCCATCGATCCCGTTCATGACAATGTAATACTATCCTGACAGTGAATGAAGTTGACATAAATACTCGGTATGTCACAGCATGCAACACTCTGAACACTCTCTCGATGCTTATCTAGCTAAATGAGAATCTGTTATTCTACTGTAATGGAAACCATGTTGGTAACATCTTTAAGGATTACGTTCAGTCAAAAACGCTGTGCCTCCCCGGGAATCATCACCTTAACGTGGTGGAGAGGTTTGTGTGCCCCTATGAACCTGAGGGCTGGGTTGTCTGGAGCTTCATGCTCCTGGTAGGGTTTCCCAAGGCAAAGTGGTCTCAGGCGAGGGGCCAGACTAAGAATGGTTCACCAAGACCCCATGAAAGATGAGGGAAAGAGGGAAAAGGAGCGAGACCCTGCCTGGAGGAAGCCCAGGGCCCTCGTCTGGAGCCAGGCCCAGACGGCGGGCTCGAAAGCGAGCGTCTGGTGGCCGGGTTTGCCACGGAGCCCGGCCGGGCACAGCCCGAACGAGATACGTGGCATCTCTCTCCTCTCCATCCTGTGGGCCCACCACTCACAGGAACAACCGCAGGGGTCGGGTGCGCTGTCATATGGGTGACAGTGAAGGTGGGGGGTCTCGACGGATCAGACCCGGGCGGCAGAAGCTTGCTTTGGGGACGTGGAACGTCACCTCACTGGGGGGGAAGGAGCCAGAACTTGTGCGTGAGGTGGAGCGATACCAGTTGGATCTGGTGGGACTTACCTCTACGCACAACCGTGGCTCTGGAACCTTACCCCTGGATAGGGGTTGGACTCTGTTCTTCTCTGGAGTTGCCCAGGGTGAGAGGCGGCGGGCTGGTGTGGGGATACTCACGAGCCCACGTCTGAGCACGGCGGTGTTGGAGTTTACCCCGGTGGATGAGAGGTTTGCCTCCCTACGCCTAAGGGTGGTGGGGGGGAAAACTCTGACTGTTGTTTGTGCTTATGCACCAAACAGCAGTTCGGAGTATTCAGCCTTCTTGGAGACCCTGAAGGAGTCCTATATAGGGCTCCAGTAGGGGACTCCATCATTCTGCTGGGAGACTTCAACGCACATGTGGGCAACGATGGAGACACCTGGAGAGGCGTGATTGGGAGGAACGGCCTCCTGATCTAAACCCGAGCGGTCGTTTGTTATTGGACTTCTGTGCTAGTCATGGATTGTCTATAACAAACACCATGTTCGAACATAAGGAGGCGCATAAGTGTACATGGTACCAGAGCACCCTAGGCCGAAGGTCAATGATCGATTTTGTGATCGTATCGGCTGATCTAAGGCCGCATGTTTTGGACACTCGGGTGAAGAGAGGGGCAGAGCTGTCAACTGATCACCATCTGGTAGTGAGTTGGATCAGAGGGTGGGGAAAGACTTTGGACAGACCAGGTAAGCCCAAACGGGTGGTGCGGGTGAACTGGGAACGTCTGGAGGAGGCCCCTGTCCGAAAGATCTTCAACTCACACCTCCGGCGGAGCTTTTCAGGCATCCCTGTGGAGGTTGGGGGCATTGAACCTGAGTGGGCAATGTTCAAAGCTTCTATTGCTGAAGCTGCGGCGGTGAGCTGTGGTCTCAAGGTCCTAGGTGCCTCAAGGGGTGGTAACCTAGAACACCGTGGTGGACCACGGTGGTCAGGGAAGCTGTCCGACTGAAGAAGGAGGCCTTCAGGGATATGCTAGCCCTGGGGACTCCGGAGGCAGTTGCAGGGTACCGACAGGCCCGAAGGGCTGCAGCCGCTGCCGTGTCAGAGGCAAAGCAGCGGGTGTGGGAGAAGTTTGGAGAAGCTATGGAGAAGGACTTTCGGTCGGCACCAAAATGCTTCTGGAAAACCGTTCGGCACCTCAGAAGGGGAAAACGGGAACCATCCAAGCTGTGTACAGTAAGGATGGGACACTGTTGACCTCAACTGATGATGTGATCGGGCGCTGGAAAGAGCCTTTTGAGGAGCTCCTGAATCCGACCTACACGCCCTCTAGTACAGAGGCAGAGCTGGAGGCTGATGGAGGGTCATCGTCAGTTTCCCTGGGGGAAGTCGCTGAGGTAGTCAAACAACTCCACAGTGGCAAAGCCCCAGGGACTGATGAGATTCGTCCAGAAATGCTAAAAGCTTTGGGTGGGGAAGGGCTGTCTTGGTTGACACGCCTCTTCAACATTGCATGGAAGTCTGGGACAGTGCCAGAGGAGTGGCAGACCGGGGTGGTGGTTCCCCTCTTTAAAAAGGGGGACCAGAGAGTGTGTGCCAATTACAGAGGTATCACACTCCTCAGCCTCCCTGGTAAAGTGTACTCCAAAGTGCTGGAAAGGAGGGTTCGGCCAATAGTCGAACCTCAGATTGAAGAGGAACAATGCGGTTTTCATCCTGGCCGGGGAACCACGGACCAGCTCTTTACTCTCGCAAGGATCCTGGAGGGGGCCTGGGAGTATGCCCATCCAGTCTACATGTGTTTTGTGGATCTGGAGAAGGCGTATGACCGGGTACCCCGGGATCTTTGTGGGAGGTGCTGCGGGAGTATGGGGTGAGGGGGTCTCTTCTCAGGGCCATCCAATCTCTGTACGCTCAAAGCATGAGCTGTGTCCGTGTCCTCGGCAGTAAGTCGGATTCGTTCCCGGTGGGGGTTGGCCTCCGCCAGGGCTGCGCTTTGTCACCAATCCTGTTTGTAATATTCATGGACAGGATATCAAGGCGTAGTCATGGGGGAGGGGTTCCCGTTCGGTGGGCTGATGGTCACATCACTGCTTTTTGCGGATGATGTGGTCCTGATGGCCTCATCGGTCGGTGACCTTCAGCACTCACTGGATCGGTTCGCAGCCGAGTGTGAAGCGGCTGGGATGAGGGTTAGCACCTCTAAATCTGAGGCCATGACTCTCAGCAGGAAACCGGTGGAGTGCCTACTCCGGGTAGGGAATGAGTCCTTACTCCAAGTGAAGGAGTTCAAGTACCTCGGGGTCCTGTTCGCGAGTGAGGGAACAATGGAGCGGGAGTTTGGTCGGAGGATCGGAGCAGCGGGGGCGGTGTTGCATTCGCTTCACCGCACCGTTGTGACGAAAAGAGAGCTGAGCCGAAAGGCAAAGCTCTCGATCTACCGGTCAATCTTTGTTCCTACCCTCACCTATGGTCATGAAAGCTGGGTCATGACCGAAAGAACGAGATCGCGGGTACAAGCGGCCGAAATGGGTTTTCTCAGAAAGGTGGCTGGCCTCTCCCTTAGGGATAGGGTGAGAAGCTCAGTCATCCGAGAGGAACTCGGAGTAGAGCCGCTGCTCCTTTGCATAGAAAGGAGCCAGTTGAGGTGGTTCGGGCATCTTGTAAGAATGCCACCTGGGCGCCTCCCTAGAGAGGTGTTCCAGGCACGTCCAGCTGGGAGGAGACCTCGGGGAAGACCCAGGACTAGGTGGAGAGATTATATCTCCACACTGGCCTGGGAACGCCTCGGGATTCCCCAGTCAGAGCTGGCTAATGTTGCCCGGGAAAGGGAAGTTTGGGGTTAGAGCTGTTAGAGCTGCTAGAGCTGCTACCCCCGCGACCCGACCCCGGATAAGCGGTTGAAGATGAAGATGAAGAAGATGAAAAACCCTGTGAAACTCTATCTCGTTACTGCTGTGGAGCTTTTAAAAACAGGGAAAATGGAATGCAGACAAACTGAAAAAAATTCATTTTTTCTTTCAAGCAGACAATTTCGAATGCGGAAGACACAAGAGTGTTGTGCTTTAATGTTCCAAGCGATGTGTCTCTTTCTTACATTTCCCAACTAGCAGAGGTTCCGATTACTTCAGGCAATTTGTTTCAGGTAACAGGAGCCTTCAACTGCAGTCAATATTACCCTGGGAACTATTAGGGAAAAATGGTGTTCATGTTTTCAAAATGTGGATGGTTCTCGCATAATGAGTCAGTAACTGATCAAAAAGACAGACAGATATGTTTTTTGTCTCGAAGAAGCGAGTGCTTTGACACTAGAGAGTTCGTAGGGGAATGCAATGCTAGCCAGCAGTTTCGTTAGCAAAGAGCTAACGAGACTCTCTGGGTGTGTCGCTATTCGCTTATTACTCCTGTTTGAATTGATACAGGCTTTAAGAGACCGATTTTCCCTGCCGCACACTTCAATGATTACCACCTCAGCACAGTTGGAACACGATGTAATGCTCTAAGCTAGAGAACTGAAACCATTGTCCTCAATGTGGGACTTCCTGTCACCAGCTCTATCGCTGGTTCTAAGGTTCATGCTCTCATTTTACCAATATTCACAGTCCACACATGATACATTTCTGTTAGCTTGTTGGGTTATAATCACATCTACAGATTGTCCTTGTTTCTTATATTTTGTGTTTCTTTGTGCTACACCCGTATCTGAGACATCTCTACTGTTGTTCTACTGGGATCTCAGTTTGGGATGGTGAAAGCTTAAGATGAGAGCAGGAGACGGAGGCCTGCAGGTAAAATAGCTTTATATAGGCCATGGAATCCATGGAGAAAGACAGCCAGGGTAAGGGGAGAGACAGAAAGACCACCATAGAGGAAGACAGCCAGGGTGGAGGGGGAGGCAGAAAGACCACCATAGAGGACAGACAGGGTAGAGGGGGAGGCAGAAAGACTACCATAGAGGAACACAGCCAGGGTAGAGGGGGAGGCAGAAAGACTACCATAGAGGAAGACAGCCAGGGTAGAGGGGGAGGCAGAAAGACTACCATAGAGGAAGACAGCCAGGGTAGAGGGGGAGGCAGAAAGACCACCATAGAGGAAGACAGCCAGGGTGGAAGGGAAGGCAGAAAGACTACCATAGAGGAAGACAGCCAGGGTGGAGGGGGAGACAGAAAGACTACCATAGAGGAAGACAGCCAGGGTGGAGGGGAAGGCAGAAAGACTACCATAGAGAAAGACAGCCAGGGTAGAGGGGAAGGCAGAAAGACTACCATAGAGGAAGACAGCCAGGGTGGAGGGGGAGGCAGAAAGACTACCATAGAGGAAGACAGCCAGGATGGAGGGGAAGGCAGAAAGACTACCATAGAGGAAGACAGCCAGGGTAGAGAGGGAGGCAGAAAGACCACCATAGAGGAAGACAGCCAGGGTAGAGGGGGAGACAGAAAGACCACCATAGAGGAAGACAGCCAGGGTAGAGGGGAAGGCAGAAAGACTACCATAGAGGAAGACAGCCAGGGTAGAGAGGGAGGCAGAAAGACCACCATAGAGGAAGTCAGCCAGGGTAGAGGGGGAGACAGAAAGACTACCATAGATGAAGACAGCCAGGGTAGAGGGGGAGGCAGAAAGACCACCATAGAGGAAGACAGCCAGGGTAGAGGGGAAGGCAGAAAGACTACCATAGAGGAAGACAGCCAGGGTGGAGGGGAAGGCAGAAAGACTACCATAGAGGAAGACAGCCAGGGTGGAGGGGGAGGCAGAAAGACTACCATAGAGGAAGACAGCCAGGGTAGAGGGGGAGACAGAAAGACTACCATAGAGGAAGACAGCCAGGGTAGAGGGGGAGGCAGAAAGACTACCATAGAGGAAGACAGCCAGGGTGGAAGGGATGGCAGAAAGACTACCATAGAGGAAGACAGCCAGGGTAGAGGGGAAGGCAGAAAGACTACCATAGAGAAAGACAGCCAGGGTGGAGGGGAAGGCAGAAAGAATAAACACCCGAGGGGTGGAGAATACAAGGCTGTAATGTAGACAACTTTCATTGAGTCCTCCCCCGAGAAAGAGACAGACAGACAGAGATAGCTGATTCAAGACCTGTCACGCTACAGCTCACCCTACATGTTCAATCGTATTTGGGGAACATAAAAAGATTTAGGGTCAGTAAACCACATACTATGTTTAATGATGGAATGATTTTACTGGGAGTACTTCTTTGCATACATATGCTTGTCACAACCCAGTCTGCTAATAAATAAATAAACAAGAACACGTAGCCTCTCTTGTCCACCATAAACCACTTTAGCCTGAGTTGTGACAAACGTAGAAATATAAAAGCATTTAACTATGTTCAAAAGTTTAGAGAAATTCTGAACTAAGACATACGTTTATGGTTTAGGGAGCAAAAAATATATGAATTAAGCTGATTTGTTATGAACGCCCTTTACCTGGTCAATTAGGTCTAAATTAGTCACTTTTCTCAACTGGTAAAACAGTCCAGCACCTATTCATTTGACTGTTTACAGCTCTGATTTCATCCCGCTTTAGTCCACTTTCCTTCTGCTGGAGAGGTTGTGAGGTGTTGGGTCAGGAGAGAGAGCTGTCAGATGTGTTAGTCCTCAGAATAACACGCCGGTATCAGTACTGCCCGCATTAAAACACATGTACTTACCACGCCGGGTCCGGACTGCCGGGTCAACCTCCAACAATACCAAACAAACTTTTAGTCAGGCGGTTTGTTTCTCAGAGGTTTGTGGACACATCTCACACCACCTCCCAACACATCTAAGGGATCCGAGAATCTGCTCTAACCTCAGACATGACAGGGAACTCTGAACGAACTCAGGTTTTGCATATCTGTCATTTACAATTTGCGGCTTTTCGATTGTTCTGAGCTGCACTGAATAAAGAGAGAGAGAGAGAGAGTGTGCTGGCTCTGTGAAGTCAAGGGCATGCTTTGAACTCGGACAGACAAGCCTTCCTCACCCACCCACTACCTCACCCACCCACTACCTCACCCACCCACTACCTCACCCACCCACTACCTCACCCACCCACTACTTCACCCACCCCCACACTACCTCACCCACCCACCAACTCACCCACCCACTACTTCACCCACCCACTACCTCACCCACCCACTACCTCACCCACCCACTACCACACCCACCCACTACTTCACCCACCCCCCCACTACCTCACCCACCCACCCACCAACTCACCCACCCACTACCTCACCCACCCACCAACTCACCCACCCACTACCACACCCACCCACTACCTCACCCACCCACTACCACACCCACCCACTACTTCACCCACCCCCCCACTACCTCACCCACCCACTACCACACCCACCCACTACCACACCCACCCACTACTTCACCCACCCCCCCACTACCTCACACACCCACTACCACACCCACCCACTACCACACCCACCCACTACCTCACCCACCCACTACCACACCCACCTCATACATCCACCACAACCCACCCTCCTCTCTCCTCTTCCTCAGCTCTCATACATTTTATGCCTCATCGCTGTTGGTCTGTAATGATGGGTGATTTCATGGCGTGTGAAAGGCTCGTCGGTGGCAGTGTTCTGATGCGTTGGAGTGGCTGGGGGGCGAGTGGGACACACGTCCATCCTCTCCACCTGTGAGCAGGTGTCACAGCGTCGGGGCGCGTGGAAAAAGAGACATCCGAGCGGAGACGACGGGGAAGCGCTGTGACACCCGAGTAACGCATCACGTCTCTCGCGGTGAACTGAAATTGAAATATGGCGAGCGGCGGTGTCTCTACCGGCGTCGCTCCTCGCCTGGCCGTGATTGATTCGGAGCCCGGGGGCAATAATCCCTGATCCCTGCCCACTAGACGCCCTCGTTCGTCGCCCGGCCCACTGGCAGCAGCCCTCACAATGACATCATCAGCCGTGACAGGAGAATAAATATGGGCGCGTCTGAGACAGCGGCCCGTCCGTTGTCTGAGGGACACTGCTGACGGTTCTCAATAAACTCACCTCCAGCTTTTTTTCTCAAACTTTTTTTATCTTGCCGGGCAGACAGTGAAATCCAGCTGTCAGCAGAATGAGACGATATTAGGAGGTCGCTCCCCTCCCTGGCCGGCTGTACCCCCTCACAACCCCTCCTCGTAATTACGCCCCGCTCCCCTTCCCATTAACCTGTTTCCTTTGATCTCTACGCATGATGATATGCAAAACCAGCTGAATGGAGACTAGCATGGTTCAGATCTCCTTCGCCGTCACTCCCCTTGTTACCAGTCCTCAGATTAAATGAATTTCTAAGAATCCTGAGAGGATGAGAAAGAAGGTAGAGCGTAATAGCTGAGACGTTGACGAAAAAATAAAAAGTGTCGGATAATTTAACAAGGGCCCTCCTATGGTATAAAAAATAAAATAGAAAATCCCATTTCGAACTGGCAATTTCATTCAAACCCGAGCTACATGTATCAAGTAAAATGTCTTCATTAGGTGTGGGGTCCTAAAAGCAAATACCATGGCTACACAATGCAGAAGGTCTGACACTGACCTTTCTATGGTTTTAATCATTGCAACTCTTGACAGCTTAATAAGTTGAAGGTGCTGGATTGCAGCCTAACTTAATAAGGCCCACACCAGAGCCTTGGTCACCAATGATTGCTCCCATAAGTCTTGACACATCTGGTGTTGTGTGTCCTTGGGTGAGAGATATTTTCCATAACTTTCCTTACGTTGAAAAGGCGTACACACACACACACACACACACCCACACACCCACACACACACACACACTTTATTAGAAGCACAATGATACACTGCATAGTGTTTCGCAGTGACAGAATCCGTCCGCAAGGCGTCCCACATTCATTACGCTGTTTCGCCTCCTCCGACAGCCTCCTCCTCTTCCGACAGCCTCCTCCTCCTCCGACGGCCTCCTCCTCCTCTGACGGCCTCCTCCTCCGACAGCCTCCTCCTCCTCTGACGGCCTCCTCCTCCGACAGCCTCCGACAGCCTCCTCCTCCGACAGCCTCCTCCTCCGACAGCCTCCTCCTCCTCTGACGGCCTCCTCCTCCGACAGCCTCCGACAGCCTCCTCCTCCGACAGCCTCCTCCTCCGACAGCCTCCTCCGACGGCCTCCTCCTCCTCTGACGGCCTCCTGCTCCGACAGCCTCCTCCTCCGACAGCCTCCGTGACGCGGGCGTCCACAGGCCCAGGACTCACCATATTAGGCTCATTAAATATGTTGATCATTTATGTGTTTAGTAAATCATGCTGTTGTATCCAATTTGTCCCACCGAAGTATATTGTAACGTAGGATATATAGGCGTTCTTAAGTTTAGTTTTACGGTTATATATAGGCTACGTTATGTAGCTTTTCATTCCTCCCCTAACAGATCCATCGCCGGTGCCGAGGAAACTTTCAGGTTGAAACGATGTGTTCCTGCTCTGTTACCGTCCACACAGTCCTCTGTCATGTTACCCGATATCACAGTGTAGGCTCCTCTGTTTAACTCCGCAGAAACCATTTATTTAATCCCTTCCTGGGCGATAGTCCGGGGCGGCCTCCCAAATGGCCCTCGGAGGGCCCTGGTTAAAAGTAGTACACTATATAGAGTACAGGGGCTAATTTGGGATGGACTCTGGGTCATATGACGGAGGAGGATGAGCTGTCACATCCCATTAGACGAGCTGGCGCTGAGCAGATGTCACCTAGGAAACGCGATAGCGTCCTCGATAATACGGCGACACGTGTTCGTCTCCCGGCGATGACACTGAGAGATTGCAGACGAGCTAGCTTGTCTCAAATAGTAGCCCGGGACGAATTCTCGCCGCGCGGCGCCGGTCTGGAGTGACACATGCGTGTCGGAAGCCATGAATACTGTATAATTGCCTGTACGTTGTGTCAACACTGTCATTTTGAACATATTGATTCCTATTGACACCAGGGCACAGGTCGAGTAAAACAGGATGAATCTCATCTCCCCCAGCTCGCTTACTGTTGACTCTGTCCAGGTCCCAAACGGTAGTCTGGTCCTTATTGAGTGCACTTGTTTGTTATACACCATGTGTGGAGTAGGCTGCGTCTGGAGATCTACGACTCTCACATCCGAGTCGTTCTTCCCCTGTCTCGGTGTCATTGCAAATGTATTTCCCACATTCACAACCTCTAGGAGGACTATGTGGCTCAACTGCAATTTATTCTGAACAAGAAGACAAATGTATTTTTCTCTCATTTCCATCGGGTGCGTGTTTACCTGTTATCTCCTACGTTTGACGGGTTTCTTTCAAATCCTTAGTCGGTCACTCAATTGTGCGCAGCTGTTGTCATCGTGTTAAAGCCACCACTTTTAAAGGACTATAAAGACAAACAGTGGTACGTAATAAATAATGGGGATTTTTAATATAATTACCTACACCATGACAACCTTACCTGGACACCAGACTTTGGGCAGCCAAGCAGACAGAAGGCTCTCCTCTCTTCCTGTATTCAGAACCAGACATCCACATTGCAGAGATAGGCTAATGTGCTTGCTCTCTCTCCCGTTTCTACCTGCTTGTTCTCCTTCCTCCCTGCCTCCTTCACCTTCTTTCTCTGAGTCTCTCCTCATTCTCTCACTCTATTTCTGCCTCTGTTCTCCTTCCCTCTCTCTTTCCTCTCTCTCTCTTCCTGTCTCAGTGGTCTGTTGGAAATGTTTTAATGAAGCTCTCTGGTTTGGGGTCCGTCAGGTTTCCTCAGTGCCATCGCCATCACACCGTGCCAAGCCCTCGCCTGATTGGCTGCTCGTAAAGGATGAAAGCACTTGTGGGACACACGGGTGTTCAGGAGGGCGAAGATGGGGCGAAGTGGGGTAAGGTGGGGGCGAAGTGAGGTAAGGTGGGGGTAAGGTGGGGGCGAGGCGGGGTAAGGTGGGGGCGAGGTGGGGGTAAGGTTGGGGGCGAGGCGGGGTAAGGTGGGGGCGAGGCGGGGTAAGGTGGGGGCAATGTGGGGGCGAGGTGGGGGTAAGGTGGGGGCAACGTGGGGGTAAGGTGGGGGGCAACGTGGGGGTAAGGTGGGGGCGAGGCGGGGTTGAGGTGGGGGCGAGGCTGGGGTGAAGCGGGGGCAACGTGGGGGTAAGGTGGGGGCGAGGTGGGGGCGAGGTGGGGGCGAGGCTGGGGCGAGGTGGGGGCAGCGTGGGGGCAAGGTGGGGGCGATGTGGGGGCGAGGTGGGGGTGAGGTGGGGGTAAGGTGTGGGCGAGGCGGGGTAAGGTGGGGGCGACGTGGTGATGAGGTGGGGGTAAGGTGGGGGCGAGGCGGGGTAAGGTGGGGGCGAGGCGGGGTAAGGTGGGGCGAAGTGGGGTAAGGTGGGGGCAACGTGGGGGCGAGGTTGGGGTAAGGTGGGGGCGAGGCTGGGGCGAGGTGGGGGCAACGTGGGGGTAAGGTAGGGGTTTCAAAACCAGCCCGCTTGCTCTTTTAAATCCGTCCATAACAGAGACAGAAGATATTTATATGTAAATTGCCTATTATATTTCCATGTTAAGCAACTGCATCATCCATCCAGTGGACAAGGGCAGTTCCTCCAGTCTGCTGTAACAATGTGGGTCTGAAACGCGGGGCTGTAGAGACACTGGGTTTCATTTAGAAAAGCATAGAATACACTTCTATTAGCCTGTTATAAAAGACGCATGTACATTTCTGTTTCTTCTGTTGTCTGTCATGTCTAGATGTTAATATATGTGCAGTGTATGTTATTCATCTGTCCGTAATGCGTTTTCTGTTTCATTATGCGCGGGACCCTTGGAAGAAGTGCCGTCGCCATGGAATCAGCTGATGTGTAGCCAAATGAAACATGAAATATCCTTTTGCTTGTTGGGCAACATTTGAATATTTGGAGACGTGCAGTAGAACAAATGAAATGTGCCGTATGTTTGGGTACAGTTGGTTTATATCCTGAACGTGGAGACGATGAATATAACAACCCAGAGGTCTAGCGTATCATCACATATTAAAGCGACTTGAAACTAATACATCATTATCAAAGATCCCTCGTCACAGAACAAGCGGTTCGATATGCAGGGGAACATTTTGTTTTGCCAATTAAGCCTTATTAAAAAAAAAATAAAGTTATTTACTGTAATTTTAAATGCTCACTCTTTATCCAGAAACAAAGAAATAGTTTTTGTCAAAGAAGAGGAATTTACGTTTTTTGACACCAATTCATTTTGAGGTTTTTCCACTTCCACAGACATGGGGGGCATTTTAATAGGCCTGTCCCAGGTCTCTGCCTCCAGGGCATCAGCCCATCAGTGCTGACAAAGAGAGCTGTGAACCATGGGAAATGATACGCCCGGGTGAAAAAAGCCACATTAAACTTTTGACGTACTCCTCCAATGCCTCACGTTTATTGTCCAGCGCGCTAGCAGACAAATCTGCAGTCCAGGAGGATTTTACAGCTGCAAATGTTTCCTTCAATTTGTATAAATCCTTGACTCTTTGACATGTGAATATGTCTACACTGCCTGACGCATACAAAGGTAGTTTCATAATCACCTGGGGACAAGTGGTCCCACCATTCATTTTTTAAGAGAACACACAACATGTATTTATACCACACAATGGGATGTCATTTACATGTTAAACATCTATATTATAGACTATATATAAATATTTATATTATTATTGTTACATTTGAATTTGCAATTTCCCAATGCTTCAATATGTTTTTCACAAATCCTAAAATGGGAACGTATTGCTCGTAGCGTTGCAATAAGATGAAACCAGATATCAGTACATGTTGATATGTCTTCGATAAACCATTGATTGTGTTGTAAAGCATTTTGTCGATTACTGCTCCGTTGGAACGATCCGTTTCTCTCCACAGCTTGTAAAGGCGATTGGTGGACTCAGACATGTGTACTCAGACATATGTATTCTGTAGGACAACCTCCCTCGCTACTGAGATTAGCACATTTGCTTCGAACTCTTCTGACTGGAAGTAGAGCGGTCTGTTTGAAGGAGATCTTTATTCAGACCAGCCCAGCCTGCTTGTACCAATGGCGGGACGGCTTGGGATTGATCCATTAGGATTTCGCAGTGGAACCGATGGGTTTAGGATTTTGGTGAGGTTGGGCGGGCGGGGTCTTCTGTGCCAGTGGATTGGTTATGCCACGAGGATGGCATTTTTGGTCAGTGCAATAAACCATTACTGAGGCATGTAGGACAAGGATTTCCATCAGGATTATGTATATGAGGAGCGGGCATCCTGTAGGAGTAACAGACATGTATCATCCTGTAGGAGACACACCCACGTATCCTCCTGTAGGAGACACAGACACGTATCCTCCTGTAGGAGACACACCCACGTATCCTCCTGTAGGAGACACACCCACGTATCCTCCTGTAGGAGTAACAGACATGTATCCTCCTGTAGGAGACACACCCACGTATCCTCCTGTAGGAGTAACAGACATGTATCCTCCTGTAGGAGACACAGACACGTATCCTCCTGTAGGAGACACACCCATGTATCCTCCTGTAGGAGACACAGACACGTATCCTCCTGTAGGAGACACAGACACGTATCCTCCTGTAGGAGACACACCCACGTATCCTCCTGTAGGAGACACACCCACGTATCCTCCTGTAGGAGACACACCCACGTATCCTCCTGTAGGAGACACAGACATGTATCATCCTGTAGGAGACACAGACACGTATCCTCCTGTAGGAGACACACCCACGTATCCTCCTGTAGGAGACACACCCACGTATCCTCCTGTAGGAGACACACCCACGTATCCTCCTGTAGGAGACACACCCATGTATCCTCCTGTAGGAGACACACCCATGTATCCTCCTGTAGGAGACACACCCATGTAGGGAGACACACCCATGTATCCTCCTGTAGGAGACACACCCACGTATCCTCCTGTAGGAGACACACCCACGTATCCTCCTGTAGGAGACACACCCATCCTCCTGTAGGAGACACACCCATATCCTCCTGTAGGAGACACACCCATGTATCCTCCTGTAGGAGACACACCCACGTATCCTCCTGTAGGAGACACACCCACGTATCCTCCTGTAGGAGACACACCCACATATCCTCCTGTAGGAGACACACCCACGTATCCTCCTGTAGGAGACACACCCACGTATCCTCCTGTAGGAGACACACCCACGTATCCTCCTGTAGGAGACACACCCACGTATCCTCCTGTAGGAGACACACCCACGTATCCTCCTGTAGGAGACACACGTATCCACCTGTAGGAGACACACCTCCTCCTGTAGGAGACACACCCACGTATCCTCCTGTAGGAGACACACCCACATATCCTCCTGTAGGAGACACACCCACGTATCCACCTGTAGGAGACACACCCACGTATCCTCCTGTAGGAGACACACCCACGTATCCTCCTGTAGGAGACACACCCACGTATCCTCCTGTAGGAGACACACCCACGTATCCTCCTGTAGGAGACACACCCACGTATCCTCCTGTAGGAGACACACCCACGAGACACACCCACGTATCCTCCTGTAGGAGACACACCCACGTATCCTCCTGTAGGAGACACACCCACGTATCCTCCTGTAGGAGACACACCCACGTATCCTCCTGTAGGAGACACACCCACGTATCCTCCTGTAGGAGACACACCCACGTATCCTCCTGTAGGAGACACACCCACGTATCCTCCTGTAGGAGACACACCCACGTATCCTCCTGTAGGAGACACACCCACGTATCCTCCTGTAGGAGACACACCCACGTATCCTCCTGTAGGAGACACCTCCCTGTAGGAGACACACCCACGTATCCTCCTGTAGGAGACACACCCATGTATCCTCCTGTAGGAGACACACCCACGTATCCTCCTGTAGGAGACACACCACGTATCCTCCTGTAGGAGACACCCACCACCTGTAGGAGACACCCCATGTATCCTCCTGTAGGAGACACACCCACGTATCCTCCTGTAGGAGACACACCCACGTATCCTCCTGTAGGAGACACACCCACGTATCCTCCTGTAGGAGACACACCCACGTATCCTCCTGTAGGAGACCTCCTCCTGTAGGAGACACAGACATGTATCATCCTGTAGGAGACACACCCACGTATCCACCTGTAGGAGACACACCCATGTATCCTCCTGTAGGAGACACACCCACGTATCCTCCTGTAGGAGACACACCCATGTATCCTCCTGTAGGAGACACAGACATGTATCCTCCTGTAGGAGACACACCCACGTATCCACCTGTAGGAGACACACCCATGTATCCTCCTGTATGAGACACACCCACGTATCCACCTGTAGGAGACACACCCACGTATCCTCCTGTAGGAGACACACCCACGTATCCTCCTGTAGGAGACACACCCACGTATCCTCCTGTAGGAGACACACCCATGTATCCTCCTGTAGGAGACACAGACATGTATCATCCTGTAGGAGACACACCCACATATCCTCCTGTAGGAGACACACCCACGTATCCTCCTGTAGGAGACACATCCACGTATCCTCCTGTAGGAGACACAGACACGTATCATCCTGTAGGAGTAACAGACATGTATCATCCTGTAGGAGACACAGACACATATCATCCTGTAGGAGACACACCCACGTATCCTCCTGTAGGAGACACAGACACGTATCCTCCTGTAGGAGTAACAGACATGTATCCACCTGTAGGAGACACACCCACGTATCCTCCTGTAGGAGACACACCCATGTATCCACCTGTAGGAGACACACCCATGTATCCACCTGTAGGAGACACACCCACGTATCCTCCTGTAGGAGACACACCCACGTATCCTCCATCTCCATTCTTACATTGTCTTTAAGCTACCGTCTTACAACATTGTTAGCGATGTAAATGTGACTACTTTGCATGGGAATGAGTCTGATTCTGCCTGTTTGACTGTCTGCATGGCAGCCTATCTTTCTAGCTGTCTGTCTGTGTGCACACTTGGGTTAGTTAAACTGTATCCATGCATATGTAGATGTGCCATTCCCTGGATTTGTTTGGGAAACACAGAAAAACACCCACTAGTCTTCCTGCCCCAAGGAGCAATTAAACATGGAGGATGCACAGTAACACGGAGGTCAAGTATGGTCGGATGCGAGGGTTAGGGTTAGGGTTGGCCTGGAGGCGCCCAACCTTAGTGCTCTGTGTGAGGCCTCCAACCTCAGTGCTCTGTGTGAGGCCCCCAACCTCAGTGCTCTGTGTGAGGCCTCCAACCTCAGTGCTCTGTGTGAGGCCCCCAACCTCAGTGCTCTGTGTGAGGCCTCCAACCTCAGTGCTCTGTGTGAGGCCTCCAACCTCAGTGCTCTGTGTGAGGCCCCCAACCTCAGTGCTCTGTGTGAGGCCCCCAACCTCAGTGCTCTGTGTGAGGCCCCCAACCTCAGTGCTCTGTGTGAGGCCCCCAACCTCAGTGCTCTGTGTGAGGCCCCCAACCTCAGTGCTCTGTGTGAGGCCCCCAACCTCAGTGCTCTGTGTGAGGCCCCCAACCTCAGTGCTTTGTGTGAGGCCTCCAACCTCAGTGCTCTGTGTGAGGCCCCCAACCTCAGTGCTCTGTGTGAGGCCCCCAACCTCAGTGCTCTGTGTGAGGCCCCCAACCTCACTCAGTGCTCTGTGTGAGGCCCCCAACCTTAGGGCTCTGTGTGAGGCCCCCAACCTCAGTGCTCTGTGTGAGGCCCCCAACCTCAGTGCTTTGTGTGAGGCCTCCAACCTCAGTGCTCTGTGTGAGGCCCCCAACCTCAGTGCTCTGTGTGAGGCCCCTAACCTCAGTGCTCTGTGTGAGGCCCCCAACCTCAGTGCTATGTGTGAGGCCTCCAACCTCAGTGCTCTGTGTGAGGCCCCCAACCTTAGGGCTCTGTGTGAGACCCTCAACCTCAGTGCTCTGTGTGAGGCCCCCAACCTCAGGGCTCTGTGTGAGACCCTCAACCTCAGTGCTCTGTGTGAGGCCCCCAACCTCAGTGCTCTGTGTGAGGCCCCCAACCTCAGTGCTCTGTGTGAGACCCTCAACCTCAGTGCTCTGTGTGAGGCCCCCAACCTCAGTGCTCCGCACGGTCACTTGTTATGGACCACAATGGACATTATATTTGCTATCAATCTGAGTTTCTCTGAGCCTCGCAGGAGGAACATGTTCACAAGGGTCAGCCAAGGGACAGAAGAGAGAAGGGAAGTCAGGGAGGAAAATAATGGAACATGGACAAGAGTTTTATTAAGAGGATTACAGGCTCACACATTTCTATATATCATTGGCTCAAGAAGGGAGGGAAAACGTCCACAAAGGCAAAAATCCAGGAGGGGTGTGCTTTACTTTGTAAGAAAATAAAATAAATAAACAGTTTATTGATTTAATACGTGGCACTGCCAAAGGGTTGGGAGAGAGACAATACATAACCATGCCAACTGTCATGGGAGGAGCCTCCTTTGGTTGTTACTAACCGGGGCAGTTAACCTCCTTCACACACATTAGCAGAACCTGTGTTAAATCTTCTTTCTATTACTTTCAGTTCACTTTATGATAGCTCTAGTGCTCTCAAAAAATGGATATTGCTGTTTCCTAACGACCTTTTCCTTGGTTCATTAAGCGTAAGCATAGCTCCACCGTTGAGGAGATCTAGGCCATTAAGGAATGACAGACTACATCCACAATATAATCAAAAGAACACCATTTCCTCCTTTTCAATTATTTCTCACTTTGCTTTTACTGTATTACCCTGAAAAGGGGACACACAGTGATGAGCGTTACCACCACCTGGCTTATACGCCGTTGGTCCCCTGGGTGCAGCCGAAACAGCAGCGACCCACCGTGAACTATACAAGACCCCCGAAGGTGTCCTGTGGTACATGACACCAAGAAACTAGCAGCGGAGATATTTAATCGGGTTACGGTCTAGGGAATTTGGCTGGGGAAACACATACTTTATTCACGTCACCTGTGACTTATCCAAATACCGATTGGGCACAACTGTTTAAACTATAACCTGACCTGATCTCCTCCTCTCTCACGCCTCCTCTCAGAGAGATATCATCCAAAAGCTACAGTTGTCATTTCAGACAGCTTGTGCTCCTCCCATTTGCTCCGAGAGGCATTCTCCCGCAATGCACTCCCCTATAACAATCAGATATTGTCTATTGTGTGTTGGGATGTGTGTGTGTATACTTTGTTCACCATTCATTGTCCCAGGGTACAATTCACTTTCCCACAGCCCAGACCTCAAGTATGTGCTTTTATTTTTCTTGTAATGCCCTCTCTTGTGTGATTTGGAAGTGTCCCAAACACACTGTAGACTATGAAGTCAGAGAGATGCCTGGACGAACAATCACTTTTTAAACCATTTCTACGGTTATGCGTCACTCTGAACTATTTAACTACATCAAACTGGACTTTTAGACTTTCAAAGCTATGTCAAGTACAAAATGATACATATTACCCAGATCACGCTCAGAAACATCTCCCTGTTCTGTAAGTTAGTCTAAACGTGGAGTCAGTTTTGGAGGAGAGCAGACAGAAATTCAGCCACATTGGCTAAGCCAGTATGTTTCTCTGACAGACATTTTTTGTATAGCAATGTTTGTCTGTGTTCAATTCTTCTCTTGCCACTTTTTCCTGGGGAAGAAACTTCCAATGAAGAACAACAACAGAAATCTCCCTAGCTACAAATCAACGCAAGCAAGCATATTTGTTGTTACTAGTCCCAAAGCTTTAGAAAGTGCAATTGTTTCATTTCTTGGTGGTATAGCCAGCTATGTATTTTCAGGGCACCCTTCTCTTGTTAGCCAGGAGTGTTTGTTTTCTCGTTCCCCGTATCTGCAGGCGTGGGTTTGGAAGAGGTGATGAATGACTGGAAGTTGAATCATTATTAAAGGTGGTAGATGATGAATAAGTACCATGTGTGTTTTCCTCTGTAGTGTAAATAAAATATATCATTCACATAACGCAGGGCCAGGCCCAATGCAGTGATTTATGTTCTGTTAAAATGCACAGAAAGCCAAAGGCTGGAGACCCCTTTTAGACACACGACTGTGACAGTGCTCTAACCCACGTCCCTAAGATAGTGCAAAGAACTCTCTCTCCTTCTCTCACTCTCAACTCAGTCTCACTCTTCTTCTCTCACTCCCATTCTCTCACTATTTCTCTCACTCTCAACTCACTCTCACTCTTCTTCTCTCACCGCCATTATCTCACTCTTATCTCACTCTCATTCTCTCATTCCTATTCTCTAAATCTCATCTTACTATTTGCTCACTCCCCTTCACACACTCTCATCTCACTCCCCTTCACCCCACTCTGCTCTCACTCCCCTTCTCTCACTCTCCTTATCTCACTCTCATCTCACACACTCTCATCTCACTCCCATTATCTCACTCCCCTTCTCTCAATCTCATCTTACTCACCACTCACTCCCCTTGTCTCACTCTCATGTCACTCTCCTCCTCTCACTCTCCTCTCACTCTCCTCTTCTCACTCTCCTCCTTTCACTCTCATTCTCTCAATCCCATTCTCTCAATATCATCTCACTATCCTCTCACTCTCACTCTCCTCCTCTCACTCTCCTCTCAATCTACCCTTCTCTTTCTGCTCACTTTCTTTCCTTTCGCACACTATCATGTTTCTCTGTGTTTCCGTCTTGCCCCATTTTTCCTTAACTTACTTTTTTCTCTATTTTTTTACTTTACTAGTGTTACAGAGATGTTGCAGGATGATGTAAGAAAGAAGATGGAGGAGAGAAAGGGTGGAGGTGCGAACAGTAGGAAAAGAAACGAGGTTGAGGACAAAACCGACAGGAGAAATTAGGTGGAGCCGAGAAGGGACGAGAACAGTGCTTACAAAGGTGGGGTTTTCTTTCTGTTTTAAAAGTGTGGTTCTTTTTCTGTTGTAAATGTTTGGTTCTCTTTTTGTTATGAAGGTGTGGTTCTCTTTCTATTGTAATTGTGTGGTTTTCGTTCTGTTATGGAGGTGTAGTTCTCCTACTGTTATATAGCAAGCAAGCAAGCAAGTTTATTTATATAGCACAATTCATACATAGAAGCAATTCAATGTGCTTTACAGAGGAAAATAATAAAATAATAAAATGATAAAATACATGCTTTTATCAGAATTAAAAAAAAATACATGCATTTTATAATAATCTGTAATGCTGAAGTGACGGCATATGCAACCCAAGGCTCCCCTGTGGGAGAACGCTGGGCAGAGCCATCTACAAAATTATAGTTGTGGTTCTCGTTCTGTTATGTAGGTGTAGTTCTCCTACTGTTATATAGTTGTGGTTCTCGTTCTGTTATGGAGGTGTAGTTCTCCTACTGTTATATAGTTGTGGTTCTCGTTCTGTTATGGAGGTGTAGTTCTCCTACTGTTATATAGTTGTGGTTCTCGTTCTGTTATGGAGGTGTAGTTCTCCTACTGTTATATAGTTGTGGTTCTCGTTCTGTTATGGAGGTGTAGTTCTCCTACTGTTATATAGTTGTGGTTCTCGTTCTGTTATGGAGGTGTAGTTCTCCTACTGTTATATAGTTGTGGTTCTCGTTCTGTTATGTAGGTGTAGTTCTCCTACTGTTATATGTGTGGTTCTTGTTCTGTTAAGGAGGTCTAGTTGTTCTACTGTTATATGTGTGGTTCTTGTTCTGTTAAGGAGGTCTAGTTGTTCTACTGTTAAGTCTCTAGAATGGACTGCAGGTTTTCCTCTCACAACAGCTGCCAAACCATAACTGCAGGTTTTTGTGTGATCATCAGATTCCCATCAGTGAACAAAGCACTGATTCAATACTCTTTATCTGGCAACAAGAAAAAATGTAAAAGCACGTTGGCAAGTGAACAGCTCATTCTATGATAATTCTGGTTTCACTTAGCCTCTGATTCCTCTGGCTTAGAAGACTTCCACTGCTGTCATTGTCTTTTCCTGAAGCCTTTCGAGAATAACATGGAGCTTTGGCCAAGGTGTACCAAGAAACTGTATCAGGGCACAGAGTTCCGCTTTGGCTGGAGCTGCATTTGGCTCAGAGGTTGTTCCACAGCTGTTAACGGAGTTCTTGTCAGATGGCCATTTTATTTTAAACCTATAGTGTCCCTGGTGCAGATGATTTCACACTGATTTCCTGATTATATCGGTTCTCTCCACTATTCTGCCATGTCTTTACATTGGATAAAACATGCCCTTCTCTTTTCCTCCTTTTTCTCTTCAGCTGCACACGTGCATTTTGTCAAACGATATCACAGTCATATAACTTATTTTCCTGGAAGATGTACACATTTGGCTCTTGGCATTACCCATTTGATTGAAATAGCATTCTTCATTATAGACATTAAAGGGCCAGAGAACATCGTAGCCCCGATGTGGGTCCCCGGAGGTTTCTCGCTACGTCAGGCAGATGTCGATAATATACGCCGAAAGTAAGACATCTGCTAAATCTGTTCTGATGGTTTTATCATCACAGATCTAAAGCGAGGCCGAAAAAGGTTGCGTGACACTGCATCCTGCCGTCCCACACGGTCCCCTCAGAGGATGACCCACCTCTACCTCAGAGTCCATCATCACCTTTGCTCTCCCAGAATGCACTGGTTCCTCATCAACCTCTACATGTGGTCATTTCAGAGCAAGCGTCAGGATGAGTCTAAAACCTTACCCGCTACTCCCTCTGCCCGTGGTAGCTTCGACTGATCAGAGTGAAGCGCTAAGGAGACCACTTTTCAAATCCTTTGTTTACTCAACGTGTGGAGTGGGACTACTCTACCTGCCGCTGAGTTCACTTGTTCAAATCCGCCAATATGTGTAAGTGAGCGTAAGGAGATTAGTCTGGAGTGCGCAATTCAGCCCTTACCCATTCCCCTGAAATTAGATATTTAAAACAGGCTGGCATGGTATTACAAGTCGAGAAGCATTTTTGGGAAGGCAATTTGTAAAGATGCATTACTCCAAGTGCTCATGTTTAAGCCTAGGCTTAGTTTGAACTCTTTCCTTGTTTGATAACACAGAAAGGAGTGAGAACCTGTCTGCTATAAGAAATAAATGCAAGATGGCAGTCAACAAAAAAATGCATCTTTACATTGTATAAATATGACTCTTAATTACTCTTATGAAGGTAGCATCACTTTAGTATATTTAAATTTCACATTTTTGTCGTATAGCAGAAGATTTTATGCAAAATGACATTTTACACTAATACACAGTATGTAAAAGGTACCACCAGTAACAGCTGTGGTTATTCCACTAATAGACAATATGTACATGGTACCACCAGTAACAGCTGTGCTGTGGTTATTACACTAATACACAGTATGTACTTGGTACCACCAGTAACAGCTATGCTGTGGTTATTACACTAATACACAGTATGTACTTGGTACCACCAGAAACAGCTGTGCTGTGGTTATTCCACTAATACACAGTATGTACTTGGTACCACCAGTAACAGCTGTGCTGTGGTTATTACACTAATACACAGTATGTACTTGGTACCACCAGTAACAGCTGTGCTGTGGTTATTACACTAATACACAGTATGTACTTGGTACCACCAGTAACAGCTGTGCTGTGGTTATTCCACTAATACACAGTATGTACTTGGTACCACCAGTAACAGCTATGCTGTGGTTATTACACTAATACACAGTATGTACTTGGTACCACCAGTAACAGCTGTGCTGTGGTTATTACACTAATACACAGTATGTACTTGGTACCACCAGTAACAGCTGTGCTGTGGTTATTCCACTAAAACAGTATGTACTTGGTACCACAGTTATTACACTAATACACAGTATATACATGGTACCACCAGTAACAGTTATTACACTAATACACAGTATCTACATGGTACCACCAGTAACAGTTATTACACTAATACACAGTATGTACATGGTACCACCAGTAACAGTTATTACACTAATACACAGTATCTACATGGTACCACCAGTAACAGTTATTACACTAATACACAGTATCTACATGGGAGTAGTTGTAACTGATTCCAATCCTGCTGAGGCAATTATAGGAAAAATTAATTACCCTTCCATTTCTGCATTAATGGTTTATTTTGAAAATAAAGCAAGTAAATGCATTCATTTTGTCACAGAAATTTGATTCAGTGAGGATTAAAAAAATCTATTTAACAAACAAATGTGCTTAAACGGAGTGGTTAAAAAAGGAAACACGAAATCTATCTGAATTGTTATGCGTCATTTGGCAGTGACTGTTGGAGAACTCACTAACACTCTAGGTAATTTATTGGCATTTCCCGGCTTGGGTTCACATTTTCCTGTTCTGCTTCAACCTCTGCTGGAATAGCCTGCCAACAGAAAAGAACCGGAATCTGTGTTAAGGGTGAGGAGAGTTAACCACAGTGTGTGAGACTTTCAGGAAGAGAGATGGAGTGAGAGGATGGTGGGGGGATGGGGGGTGAAGGGGGAGAGAGAAGGAGGAGAGAAGAGGAGGAGAGAGAGAGACTTGTGGGGCTTGGATAAAGGGGCTGCTCTCTGACAGCCTGGGAACCCTAGAGGTGCCATCTGGCGTGAGGGGTCAGAGGACAGAGCTCACAGACCTTTGACCCAGATCTCCCTTTTAGCAAACATCTCTGCTGTGCCGATTTATAGGCTGCTGAGGAACAATAACAGGCCAGCAATGACTGTCAGGGGCAGACAGGCTGAGGGTCTTCAGGTGATGACTTAGGGGGAGAGCAAGAGAGGGAGAGAGACAGAGGGAGGGAGAGAGAGAAAGAGAGAAGGAGAGAGAGGAAAGAAAAGGGAGAGATAGAAAGAGAGAAGGAGAGAGGAAGACGGAGAGAGGGAGAGAGAGGGGAAACGGGAGAGGAGAGAGGGAGACAAAGGACGTGAGTGAAACGGAATGGTGGAAAGTGTGTGGGAGAGGGGGTAAGAGGGAGAAATAGAGAGGGGGAGATAAATAGGGAGCTAGAGAGAGGAGAGGGGGAGGGAGAGAGGGGAGAAAGAGGGACAGGGAGAAAGGGAACAAAGAGTGGGGGAGTGAGAGTGACTGAGACAAGGTAGAGGACCGTAATATTGATGTCTAACTAGCAGATCTACAGTGAGAGGTCCCCTACCACCTTAAGATACAAAATAAGTTTTAACAATCATGATAAGTGCTTGTCACATAATAACATGCAGGCAACATGAGTCAGACTATTGCTATATCACAGTATTACAGCAAAAGGGATGTTTGAGAGGCACATCACAGCGTTTAGCCTTGTTTACTGGCCTGTCACAGCTATGTGGTGGGAACCTTTAGAAATCATTTGGGCGGATTTAAAAAAAAAAGAATACATTGGACTGTCCCGATAAGTAGAACTGAAGAAACACAAACACACATACATGTTTGCACACACACACGCACACACGCACACACAAACACACACAGACACACACACATACACACACACGCGCACACACACACACACACACACACACACACGCAAACACACAAACGCGCACTGATCGGTATAGCAGAAAACTGCCAGAATCAATAGTTCCTGCTGTTTTCACCCCCACCAATGCCCCCACCAGTGCCCCCACATGTGCCCCCACCAGTGCTCCCACCAGTGCCCCCATTTAATGCCCCCACCAGTGCCCCCACCAGTGCCCCACTAGTGCCCCCATCTCAGTGCCCCCACCAGTGCCCCCACCAGTGCTCCCACTAATGCCCCCACCAGTGCCCCTACCAGTGCCCCCACCAGTGCCCCCACCAGTGCCCCCACCAGCTCTGGAAGCCAAATGCAAATCAAATGAAAATACCTGAAGTCTTAAGATGAAACGATAAACACAGTGTTTATAAGTCAGCTGTCATTCAGCGTGCCATATTTCACAGCTGTGTGGTATTCATTCCCTGTTGAAAATAGTTTGCTCCCTTCCATTCATTCCCTGTGTCATTCTCTTTCTGTTCCCTCCATTATTTTTTTGTATTAAGAGGGGGAAGGGTTAGTCCAGAAGAGGATTCAGGCGTGAAAGCACTTTTGTTCTTCTCTTTCTTGAACCTCCTGAACAGTGTCAATTGCGGGGTACCCCTGCTAAAGGCCCTGGAGAAGACCCTGATGATATAGGCCCTGGTGAAAGACCTGGTGAAGGCTCTGGTGAAGGTCCTGGTGTAGGCCCTTGTTAAGGCCCTGGTGAAGGCCCTGGTGAAGACTCTGATGAAGGCCCTGATGAAAGACCTGGTGAAGGCTCTGGTGAAGGTCCTGGTGAAGGCTGGCCACAGGGTTCACAGAGACAGAGAGGTGCGGCTGGCCACAGGGTCCACAGAGACAGAGTGGTGCGGCTGGCCACAGGGTCCACAGAGACATAGAGGTGCGGCTGGCCACAGGGTCCACAGAGACAGAGTGGTGCGGCTGGCCACAAGGTCCACAGAGACATAGAGGTGCGGCTGGCCACAGGGTTCACAGGACCTGGTCAGGAGTGACTTTCATACAGTGAGGACAGACACAATTAGCTCTATTCCAGTTACTTGAGCTAGCGTGACTACGTTACTATGTTAATCTGTCGGATGCAATTCAGGGGCAGCGTTCTCTCACTCTTCACAATGCTTTTGCTGTTTCTCTTTCTTTCTGTCTTTCCCTCCGTCTTCCTCTTTCTGTGTCTTCCTCTCTCTCTAGTTGAGTCGGTTTATGGGTTGCTGACGTCACACACAGTCCAGTCCGACGTTGCATCCAACCTTAGGAGTCCAGGCATTCCAGACATTTGGTTTGATGGTGAAGCAGCAGGATCAGTAATGTTAACTATGTGGATAATTCAGAGTAAATTGGACGTGGCTGGCTGGCCTCATAACGGCCCTCTGTTTCGGTGTACGTCTCAATCGAGTCCAACAGTCCAATGGTCCCTTTGTTCCTCGTCTTTTGTGATGGAGTCAGAAAACGTCGGTCGCCATTCAATTTTCATTTCTTTCTAATGGCATGAAAAGGTTCCATTGATGTGCACAGTGACTGTGAGCCTGAGTGCAGCCTATTGGCCGGCAACATGCCCAGTCAGCCCGGCTCACACTGGACCACCATTCCACTGCTCCCAGTGGCGCCATGGCAACCAGGGGAGTTGCACACGACATGTCAGTTCAGCAGCGTGCCCACAGCCGGCTATACTCTGTAGCTGTTATTACATGTGTGACCTATACTCTGTAGCAGTTATTACATGTGTGACTCTGTAGCAGTAATTACATGTGTGACCTATACTCTGTAGCAGTTATTACATGTGTGACCTATACTCTCTAGCTGTTATTACATGTGTGACTCTGTAGCAGTTATTACATGTGTGACCTATACTCTCTAGCTGTTATTACATGTGTGACTCTGTAGCTGTTATTACATGTGTGACCTATACTCTGTAGCTGTTATTACATGTGTGACTCTGTAGCTGTTATTACATGTGTGACCTATACTCTGTAGCTGTTATTACATGTGTGACTCTGTAGCTGTTATTACATGTGTGACTCTGTAGCTGTTATTACATGTGTGACCTATACGCTGTAGCAGTTATTACATGTGTGACCTATACTATGTAGCTGTTATTACATGTGTGACCTATAGTATGTAGCTGTTATTACATGTGTGACCTATATTCTGTAGATGTTAGTACATGTGTGACTCTGTAGCAGTTATTACATGTGTGACCTATACTATGTAGCTGTTATTACATGTGTGACCTATACTATGTAGCTGTTATTACATGTGTGAACTATACTATGTATCTGTTATTACATGTGTGACCTATACTCTGTAACTATTGTTACATGTGTGACCTATACTCTGTAGCTGTTATTACATGTTTGACTTATACTCGTAGCTGTTATTACATGAGTGACCAATACTATGTATCTGTTATTACATGTGTTACGTATATTATGTATCTGTTATTACATGTGTGATCTATACTCTGTAGCTGTTATTACATGGGTGACTCTGTAGCTGTTATTACATGTGTGACCTATACGCTGTAGCAGTTATTACATGTGTGACCTATACTATGTAGATGTTATTACATGTGTGACCTATAGTATGTAGCTGTTATTACATGTGTGACCTATACTCTGTATATGTTAGTACATGTGTGACTCTGTAGCAGTTATTACATGTGTGACCTATACTATGTAGCTGTTATTACATGTGTGACCTATACTATGTAGCTGTTATTACATGTGTGAACTATACTATGTAGCTGTTATTACATGTGTGACCTATACTCTGTAACTGTTATTACATGTGTGACCTATACTCTGTAGCTGTTATTACATGTGTGACCAATACTATGTATCTGTTATTACATGTGTGACCTATACTCTGTAGCTGTTATTACATGAGTGACCTGTACTCTGTAGTTGTTATTACATGTGTTATGTATATTATGTATCTGTTATTACATGTGTGATCTATACTCTGTAGCTGTTATTACATGTGTGACTCTGTAGCTGTTATTACATGTGTGACCTATACTCTGTAGCTGTTATTACATGTGTGACCTATATAATGTATCTGTTTATTCCTGGGTGATCTATACTCTGTAGCTGTTAATACATGTGTGACTCTGTAGCTGTTATTACATGTGTGACCTATATAGTTGTTATTACACGTGTGACCTATGTAGTTGTTATTACATACTTGACTGATTATATGCAGCAGTTTTCTATTTGTTTTGTTATTAAACGCATGACCTGTAGATTGTGGCTGTTTTACACATGACCTGTACACTGTGAATGTTGTTACATACATGACTAATTAACTAGCTGTTATTACATACAGAACTTGTCAACTGTAGCCGTTAATAAATATATTATCTGTAGATTTTTGCTGTTATCACATACATGATCTGTTGACCATAGCTACTGGAATGACCTGTAAACTGTATCTATTATTACATACATGGCCTGTAAACTGTATCTATTATTACATACATGACCTGTAAACTGTATCTATTATTACATACATGACCTGTAAACTGTTTTTATTATTAGATACATGACCTGTAAACTGTATCTATTAGTACATACATGACCTGTAAACTATATCTGTTATAACATACATGACCTAAAGACTGTAGGTGTTCATTACATACATGACCTGTGAACTTTATCTGTTATTACATATACGACCTGTAAACTGTATCTATTATTACATAAATTACCTGTAAACTGTATCTATTATTATATACATGACCTGTAAACTGTATCTATGATAACATACATGACCTGTAAACTGTATCTGTTATTAAATACATGACATGTAAACTGTATCTATTATAACATACATGACCTGTAAACTGTATCTATAATTACATACATGACCTGTAGACTGTATCTCTTATTACATACATGACCTGTAAACTGTATCTATTACAACATACATGACCTGTAAACTGTATCTAGTATTACATACATGACCTGTAAACTGTATCTAGTATTACATACATGACCTGTAAACTGTTTTTATTATTACATACATGACCTGTAAACTGTTTTTATTATTACATAAATTACCTGTAAACTGTATCTATTATTATATACATGATCTGTAAACTGTATCTATTATTACATACATGACCTGTAATATGTATATATTATTACATACATGACCTGTAAAAACTGTATCTATTATAACATACATGACCTGTAAACTGTATCTGTTATTAAATACATGACATGTAAACTGTATCTATTATAACATACATGACCTGTAAACTGTATCTATAATTACATACATGACCTGTAGACTGTATCTCTTATTACATACATGACCTGTAAACTGTATCTATTACAACATACATGACCTGTAAACTGTATCTAATATTACATACATGACCTGTAGACTGTATATTCAATAACATCTGTGATTTTAACCTGATCAAAAAAGGTTTAATCAAAATGTGAATGTAATGAGCAGCACTGTACTATTGTTTAATTAGCTTGATGGGGTAAGGATGGGAGTGTGGGGTAAGGATGGGGACGGGGTGAGGGGTGTAGATGGGGGTGTGGGGTGAGGATGGGGGTGTGGGGTGTGGATGGGAGTGTGGGGTAAGGATGGGAGTGTGGGGTGTGGATGGGAGTGTGGGGTAAGGATGGGGGTGTGGGGTAAGGATGGGGGTGTGGGGTGTGGATGGGGGTGTGGATGGGAGTGTGGGATGTGGATGGGGGTGTGGGGTGAGGATGGGGGTGTGGGGTGTGGATGGGGGTGTGGGGTGAGGATGGGGGTGTGGGGTGTGGATGGGGGTGTGGATGGGAGTGTGGGATGTGGATGGGGGTGTGGGGTGAGGATGGGAGTGTGGGGTGAGGATGGGGGTGTGGTCTATGCTGTCCCCTTATACCAGGGGAGATGTGCTCCACACTGTAAAGACATCTCAGACCCACCTGCTCACCAACAGCAGAGGTAATTACTTATTGGCCCTCTGATAGAACCATTTAACCAGGAGATGCGGCCTGTCAGACAAATTGTTGTTGAGCTACAAACCTCTCTCATGCTCTGATGTGCACATATATACTTACGCTGTAAACTATAACCTAATCTCTCTCTCTGCCCTTCTTCCTCTCTCTCCCTCTCTCCCTCTCTCCCTCTCTCCCTCTCTCTCTCGTTCTCTCTGCCTCTCTCGTTCTCTCTCCCTCTCTCTCCCCCCTCTCTCTCCCTCTCTCTCTCTCTCACTCTCTCTCTCCCTTTCTCCGCTCTGTTCCCAGGCAAGGAAAGTACAGGAGAGGATGGAAGAGGACGAGAAAGGATAGACAACAGACTCACAACACCACCTGCTTCTCCACATACCCTCACTTACAACACCACCTTCTTCTTCACATACCCTCACTCACAACACCACCTTCTTCTTCACATACCCTCACTCACAACACCACCTTCTTCTCCACATACCCTCACTTACAACACCACCTGCTTCTCCACACACCCTCACTCACAACACCACCTTCTTCTCCACACACCCTCACTCACAACACCACCTAATTCCCCACATACCCAACAACATTCTCTCCTCACAATCCTGAGGCTCTAACACCTCCCTAACTCAGCTCAATAAAATAGAGAAAATAAAGACTTTAAGTGTGTGTCTGTGTGTGTGTGTGTGTGTGTTTGTGTGTGTTAAAGGGTAATAAAATGTGTGTGTGCTGCGTTTGTATGTGTATAAGATATGGAGAAAGAGAGAGAGAGAGCAAAAAGCAATACTGTCCTGTAGAGGCTCAGACACTCCCAGAGTTAATCTATTATCTTTTTTGCAGCTACCATGTACGATACATGTGCTCGACAAGTTCCCCTGTCATTGTATCACTGTGACATTTGGTCATTAAGCAGGCTGCTGACACCGGGAGGATCACAACGGCCGGATCACACCCGCAGAATCACACCCGCAGGATCACACCGGCAGAATCACACCAGCAGGATCACACCGGCAGGATCACACTGGCAGGATCACACCCGCAGAATCACACCCGCAGGATCACATCGGCAGGATCACACAGGCAGGATCACACCCACAGGATCACACCGGCAGGATCACACCCGCAGAATCACACCCGCAGGGTCACACCAGCAGGATCACACTGGCAGGATCACACCTGCAGGATCACACCGGCAGGATCACACCCGCAGGATCACACCCGCAGGATCACACCGGCAGCATCACATTGGCAGGATCACACCGGCAGGATCACACCAGCAGGATCACACCGGAAGGAGCACACCGGCAGGATCACACCGGCAGGATCACACCGGCAGGATCACATTGGCAGGATCACACATGCAGGATCACACCGGCAGGATCACACCGGCAGGATCACATTGGCCGGATCACACCAGCAGGATCACACCGGCAGGATCACACCGGCAGGATCACACCGGCAGGATCACACCAGCAGGATCACACCAGCAGGATCACACCGACAGGATCACACTCGCAGGATCACACCAGCAGGATCACACCAGCAGGATCACACCAACAGGATCACACCCGCAGGATCACACCAGCAGGATCAGACCAGCAGGATCACATTGGCAGCATCACACCGGCAGGATCACACCGGCAGGATCAGTCCGGCAGGATCACAACCGCAAGATCACACCCGCAGAATCACACCCGCAGGGTCACACCAGCAGGATCACACCGGCAGGATCACACCGGCAGGATCACACCCGCAGGATCACACCGGCTCAGAGTGGGAGAGTAGTGGGGGTAAAGAGTGTTAAATTGGATTCAGGATTCATTTCTCCTCGTGTGTAACGTCCTGACCTCAGCATCAGGGCCTTTTATCAGCAGGGGCTAAGAACACCTTTAGGTACAGCGGCCATGTTGCTGCAGTCCTCTCCTTATGGCCTCACAGACAGAACAACCATAACCCATGTGTCTCCCTCTAGATGGGACCAGGCCATATCTGCATGTCCCGTCCACCCAGGGAAGGGCAAGCTCTCTGCCTCTGCAGAGACTACCGGTTATCCCGTGTAACAAGATGGCCCCAGCTTCCTGTCAAGGACAAAATTAAGCCGTTGGAACAAGACACGGGGATATGGAAAGGGAGAGAGATGGTGAAATATTACAGTGTATCACAAATAACCTGGAGGCGCGCAGATACTCCACACAGAGCGAGGGAGGAGAGTCGAGAGGGGAGAGGAGGAGGCGGGGGTCTGGCTGCTGTGGACTCGGGCTTATGGACAACGGCTGTCAAACGAGCAGGGTTTTATTTATTTATCGTCGGGCTGCTTAAGAGATGGTGAAGGTCAGGCTATGTGTCTGTGCCCCAGTTTGGTTGTGTGAGCCGGATCAATTTATGAAATATGTCTGTTAACAATACTGCAGATGTAATCTCTTACTTTACCTCTCCCCCCTCTCTCTCCCTCTCTCTCGCTCCCTCTTTTATTTTTTTCTCTACCATCTCTTTCCTCTCTCTCACCCTCTATTTATTTCTCTGTCTTTCTCATTTTCCCCCTTTCCCTTTCTCTCTGCAGTCACCGTGGTTACCTCCCTGCGCTGTTGTTGTTGCCGGGGATTAAGAGGTCACTATATTTCTGAGGAGGAGAAGGAGACTTGTGTAACTAACTCTGAAGGCCACGCGGGTTCATGTCCTTTAAGCTGTTCCCCTTAAGCTGATGCTGATAGACAGAGAAGTTCTCATCAATGATTCATGGGAGATTTCAGCTTTCTCAAATATTATTTCATGCTCTTTTTTAAAAAAAAAGTGTACCTCCTGTTCTCCGGACTCGGTGCTTCAGCTCGGTTCCCTGTCAGTGGATCGTGTTGGGGTAGGCGTTCTCACAGCCTGCACATTTCAACTAGCTATACAATCAAGCCTTATGATGTGATGCACTGCTTTATAACTAATATAATCACGCCGTGTCCCTTGATCTCTGATCTCACACGCTTTTTAATAGGTAAGCACGTTTTAGGTAAACGCCACTATTGGCTTTAGCACAAACTAACGTCTGGTTGCCGCTGGACGTTCTCATGGTGATGTGTCCTGTCTGAACGCCGCTGTCTAAACGCCACTGTTGTTAGCTGTCTGGTTAGACACTGGAAATATGTACTAGCTTCATCCAGAACAATCACACTGAGCAGCCAACAGCTAATTCCTCACGAGATTTCTCTGGTGTGTCTTGGCATCGGCCACTCTTTAATTTCCTGTGTCTGTGGAAATTGCAGAGTTTTCCGTCGTCATTTGCTTCAAATCACAGAGAACGGCTGATTGTCCCCTGAAATAGCAGAACATTGGCACAAATGGGTCTGCCTTCCCCCAACTGTCCTCAACCTCACTGTCTTTCTTAGTCAGTGGTTACAGCAGCGATATGGTCCACACTCTCAGTCGAACAAAAATTGGATTTACATTTTGGAAGAGATACCTTCAGTGCAGCAACTTATTTGTGCGACACAGTTGGAGAATCAAATATAGCTTCATTGCAGTTTGTTGACTTGTGCAGAAGACCAGCACAGCTTCTTATGGAGTTGGACTGTTTATTTTGTGCCACTGTGAATTGCACCCAAATTCAGCAGGACTGACACCAGTCATGGCTTGTTTAAAATGTCTTGATTTCATGGATGCGTGGGAGACTACCCAGCTCCTAGATCAGATGTAACAGGTGGGGCTGGTTGAACTACTATTATGCAAATGACTGTGTGTGTTTGTGTGGAACAAAATGTAAATGTCTTTGTATCTCTATTCAATCTCTGTCTTCCTCTCCTCCTCTTCCTTACCTTTTCCACGATGGTCTGACCAGGTGGTGTTCAGCATGACCACATTGCTGCCGTCCTGACAGTTAGTTTGTGTCAGCTCTGTGTTGGGCCGTAACTTTATTCACTCATACTGTATATTTGCCATGTCTCTGTCATTGTGTGTTTCTCAGGGAGGTCTCTTCCAGGGTGAGTCTCTTCTGCATGTTCCATTAGTCTGAAGCCCCAGACCAGACCGGTCTGCTACACCATGTCAGAGGGTGCTTCCTGGTCAGGGGATCACAGCAGGATAATGTTCCCATGTATTCATCCCATCCTGCATTGCTCTGTCCTCCCAGCGAAAAGTTCAGCAGTTCTCACAACTACGGTCAGACGCAAACCCGAGATGACAATCTGGCCTTTTAGGGGGTTCGGCAGTTCCCCTCTTTCCCCTGGTTCTGCTGTACGACCGTAGCAAAGAAGAAAAAGAGAATGCTGTTTGGGACATGTGGTGAGAACATCTGAGTTAAATAACATGTCCTGCAGGGATGGGGCACATTGTGTATCTTCCCTCAAATGAACCAATGCTTGTCTGCGGGGGTGGGGGGGGGGGCTGCGGGGGTCAGTCTGTGGTGTGTGTGTGTGTCTGAGGGCAGTGAAGTGGTGTGGAGGGGTGGGGTGCAGAGCCAGGGGACCGTCCGAGGGAAATGTAGGATGGCTGGTTTGTTTTGGTTGCATTGGTTCTGCAATATAAATATAAACAGTAGGCTGGAACAAGTAATCCCCAAAACGCTAGATTAAGAAAGGAGCGATTGGGTTGCAGATTGACCCGTGATTACAGGCTTCCTGGGGCGATGATTGACGGAACACTATACACAGACACTTTGCAGTGGGTGGAAGCTGAGACCATACAAGGAAAACAACATCGAAGGACTCACAAAACAACATTAGCATTTCGTGAGCGACGTAAATAAGGTCTTTGGGGATTTCTGGTCTACAGAACCATGACAATGTAATTATCGCAACTTGAAAATCAATACGCTCATTTGCCAAAACCAAACAACAACTCTAACTGTCGCCCGACACTTTCTCGCTGGTATGCGGCCTCGTGAGCTTGATGCAGCTCCCTGTGGTTTCATATAACGGTGTGTCGAGCGAACAATACCACACACTCTAGATACGACATCACTGTACGGATAGTGATTCTATTTAATCCGTGCAGCGAGCCCGGATCCATAATGTGGATTCTTCTAAGTTATATGGAAATAATCCACGGCATTTCTCTTCTTCTCCTTCGAGTTCAGAAGCATGTAGATCTTTAATTATGTATAATATTATTTTGCCCTGCTTTATAGGAACTCCAGTCTGGATTCGAGTCATCGACTTGAAAGTTTGAATATCTCCAGTGACACGAATACTAATGTGGCGGCGGAGTCATATCTGTTTCAGCTCATGAATATTCAATGACCCCCCAGCTCTCCAAGTTTTATGTCAACCAACCCGGTGTGGTGTTCCGGGGTGGAGATAATGACCTGCTACATGGATGTTTTAGTGGGCAGGTTTATCCACTGGTCCGGGGCTGTGCAGAGACACACGAGCGGACAGAGACACCTGGGCTGCTGGCGATCGCGAGGAAACACCTCCACGGGTCCCTCCACTCTCGCTCGTAGGAACTCTAAAATCCTTCACGGGGAAAAATAGCATATTTCGGAAAGGAGATTAGGGGGTGATCCTGTGGATTATCTGTTAATTAGGGACGGTTGTGCCCACTGTGGTGGAGCGAACGCCCAGCTGCTAATGAAGTTTAAACAGACATACTTTATTTAATTAGGACTAATCGCTGGGGCCCAACGTCCAGCCTCCTTTGATCTGCCCGTCGCACCGTAATCTCCTTGGCAGACATCATCTACCCCCGGCTCCTTTAAGTTCCTCCAACGGGAGGTCCAAGATTAACCACGGGTTAATTGAGACAGCCAGGGTGGAATTTGTCCGATGCGTGTTAGGGAACAGGAGAGAGGGGAGGAAAAGAGATGGAACGCAGCAGAAGGAAGAAGGGGGAGAGATTGATGGATGTGTTTGTGGCCTCACAAGTCATCCTGTTTTTTCAGGACCTCCCTTGATGTGGACGGCCGTGGCGTTGGCTGTTGGATAGCTCCTCCCTCTTTGGCTGTTATGCTTAAGGGACACTAGGGGGCCACAGATCTGCTTGTGTGTGTGTGTGTGTGTGCGTGCGTGCGTGTGTGTGTGCGTGTGCGTGTGTGTGTAATTGACATGTTTCCGTCAACACATCCCTGTGTATGTTATACAGCCATGGTTTTCAGCATAGTATTGCACATTGCATTGTATGTTGTAATTGCCAGAGGGTGAGCAAAGGTGGATCGCGGTTTGATGGAGATGTGAGGAGGTCAGCGGGGACAGCAGAGAGCGAGGCAGGCCCAGAGGAGGGCATTTTATCTGACCTGGGGGAGGAATGGGCTCTGTACTAATTGGTCAGTGCTGCTGCAGGTAGCCAGGGTTAAACCCGGAGCTGGAGAACCATACCTCGACAAGCCTACTTTAGTGTGGACAGCCATATGGCATAGGAGATGTAAGCAGACTCAGTCAGACTCCTGTGTCGCCTTCATCTAGAGCAGAGAGAGAGACAGTGTGAGAGAGGGAGAGGGGGAGGGAAAGTGGGAGGGAAAGTGGGAGAAAGGAAGAGAGGGGGGGTAGGGAGGGAGAGTGGGAGAAAAGAAGGGAGGGAGAGAGAGAGAGAGAAAGAGGGTGCGGTAGGGAGGGAGGGTGGTTTGAGAGGGAGAGAGAGAGGGAGAGAGGCGGGGGGGAGGGAGGGAGAGAGAGAGGTAGAGAGGCGGAGGGAGAGAGAGGGGGGGGCGGAGGGAGGGATGTCTCCCTTGACTAATGCAACACCCCCAAATCACTGGTTCAGCAGGAGAGAGAAAGAGCCAGAGGAAACTAACACATTGGCTGTGGTAAACAGTGTCTCTCATTCTGTTATCTCTTTACATCTCCCTCTACATTGCTCTCTCCCTCTCTCAGTATATCTCTCTGCATCTTTCTCTCTCTCTCTCTCTCTTTCTCTCCCTTTCAACTTACCAATAAGTGAGTGATTTATATCTGGATAAGATATGTTAACTATAGCTCTGCATGCATATTCATACCTGCAGCTGTTTAACAGTCAATGTGTTATAGCGGAGCATGGCCATTGTTTTCTTCTGAACAGAAAGCAGCGCGAAAAAGTCAGTCAAGGATCCACAATGAGATTTACTGCTTTAATTATCCAAAGTAAAATGGCCAAATTATTCATAGGCTGCTTAAAACACAGTTGATGGAATTATGCATCGCAATTTTTGAATAATTGAATCTTTCTTTCAGATTGTGACAGAATAGTTAATTTATTAATAGGCGTACACAAAGTCGAGTCAAAACGTCCGCCCTGGGGGGTGGGAGTACTCCGCTTCCAACAGAACGAAGCCCTTATTAAATAAGCTACGGGGAATCGTGCGCGCTCAGCCACGAGAGTTTACAAACAAACAGAAAGGAGGGAGAAAAGGAGAGAGAGAGAGAATCAGAGAGAGAGAGGGGAGATCTGCTCCTGGTGGTCTCCGAGGCTCCTGGGTAACAGATGAAATATTAAAGTTAGTGTTTAATAGTGGGATGAAAAACAACAAGCCTTTTCCCTTTGACTTGTGCACGTTGACACTTGGCACAACAAACACAATCAGATTGGTTCTTGATCCATAATGAATGATGAGGCCTCGGTTTAAAAAGAGCATGATTAAAGAATTAAAGAACAGGGGAGAAGGAAGAGACGTTCTCCCCTGTAAATAAACGTCAATAGTTTGTCAACAGCGACAACGATACGAAAGTTGGTTTTAATCAGCCACACCAGTCAAAAATTATGTGTACTTTTATTGCACATGCGTGTGACATTACAAATAAAACTAGTTTCACTATGTTTAATAAAATGCTGTAAACATCCAAGTCGGCAAACTCACCACTACAAGTACCTTCTTCCCGTTCAAAATCACAGTGAGCAAAGCAAATGAAGTACACAGCAGCCCACGGAAGAGAATTGGTGCTGTGGTGAGCTGAGAGTTGCTATGGATATGGTTGGCACAGTAACAGGGTTGTGTACAGTGACATGTGTTTTATAGGATCCATGGGGCTGGGTGACGTTTAATGTTGTTAACAGTTGAACCCTTAGCCCCAATTTTTGAGGCCGCGTCATGTCCGATTGGCACCCCAAATAAGCACCTTTGACACGGGGTTCCCGGCCTGTGGCCCTGGCCTCTGTTGACAACGCCGCACAAAGAGACCCATCTCCATTGATTGGCCATTGCTGTTATGCAAATGAGAGGGCTACGTAGTCTTCATCGTGAGCACAGAGGAAGGTGGCGCTTCTAAAGCAGAGCCACCGCAAAGTTTGTTATTGTCACAGCAGTTTTGGGTCATTTCTCAGGAGTTCAGTTCCGGGGCCACTGGTCTTTTTTTATCTGTCTGTTCCCTGGTGACGACCCTTCCTCTCCTGGCTGGAGACCAAATGTTCCATGACACAGACAAAAGCAAGTGGGGCATCTGCACACACACACACACACACACATACACACACACACAAACCACATGCAGTGCCAGTGAGAGAAGCATTCAGTCTTCTTTACTTTCTCCACACATGTAGTGTTATGAACTCATTTTATTTGCCATCAATCTACCCACATTATTCCAGAATGACAAAGCGAAAACACATTTTTTTTAAATCTCTGCCAATTTCTTGAACCCCTCTAAAATATTTTATGTAAGTATTGAAAGGCTTTATTCAGAACTTTGTAGAAGAGCATTTGGCAGCAATCACAGCGTTACCAGTTTTGCACAACTGGATTTGGATAGACTCTCTCATTCATTATTGAGATACACTTTATTCTCAATAAATTGGCACACACTTGTAAAAATGTGTTTTCACTTTTTCATGATGTGGTACTGTGTGTAAATTGATGGCAAATAGAGGAATTAAGTCAATTAAAATGTGGAGAAATTGGTTATGTCTGAATCATTTCTGAATAAACTGTATACACTGTTTGTACTTAACATGCATATACACACGTACATACACAAGCACCCTGTTCCCAGACACACGTCCCACACACACATGCACACACACACGTCCCACACACACATACACACACACACGTCCCACACACACATGCACACACACACGTCCCACACACACATACACACACACACAACCCACACACACATGCACACACACACGTCCCACACACACATACACACACACACGTCACAGGTACACTCATACTGAGAATACACACCAGTTCCCTCACTAACATGCTCAGTGTTGTTGTGTTTGACACCCTGGTCGTGTTGGACACCCTGGTCGTGTTTGACACCCTGGTCGTGTTTGACACCCTGGTCTTGTTTGACACCCTGGTCGTGTTTGACACCCTGGTCGGGTTAGACACCCTGGTCGTGTTTGACACCCTGGTCGTGTTTGACACCCTGGTCTTGTTTGACACCCTGGTTGTGTTTGACACCCTGGTCGGGTTAGACACTTTGGTCGTGTTTCACAACCTGGTCTTGTTTGACACCCTGGTCGTGTTACACATCCTGGTTGTGTTTGACACCCTGGTTGGGTTAGACATCCTGGTCGCGTTAGACACCCCGGTTGTGTTTGACACTTTGGTCTTGGTTGACACCCTGGTTGTGTTTGACACCCTGGTTGTGTTTGACACCCTGGTCGTGTTTGACACCCTGGTCAGGTTAGACACCCTGGTTGTGTTTGACACTTTGGTCTTGGTTGACACCCTGGTTGTGTTTGACACCCTGGTTGTGTTTGACACCCTGGTCGTGTTTGACACCCTGGTCGTGTTTGACACCCTGGTCGTGTTTGACACCCTGGTCTTGTTTGACACCCTGGTCGGGTTAGACACCCTGGTCTTGTTTGACACCCTGGTCTTGTTTGACACCCTAGTCGGGTTAGACATCCTGGTCGTGTTAGAAACCCTGGTCGTGTTTGACACCCTGGTCGTGTTTGACACCCTGGTCGTGTTAGACACCCTGGTCGTGTTTGACACCCTGGTCGTGTTAGACACCCTGGTCGTGTTTGACACCCTGGTCGTGTTTGACACCCTGGTCGTGTTAGACACCCTGGTCGTGTTTGACACCCTGGTCGTGTTTGACACCCTGGTCGTGTTTGACACCCTGGTCGTGTTAGACACCCTGGTCGTGTTTGACACCCTGGTCGGGTTAGACACCCTGGTCGTGTTTGACACCCTGGTCGTGTTTGACACTCTGGTTTTGTTTGACACCCTGGCCTGGCATGCCAACCGCTTCACCCAGCCTTGTGTTTTCGTGTCCCTGGGGAGGGTTGATGTGGTGACCCCGGTAACATATGGGTGCGACCAGCAACAACGCCCGCATGCCAGAGCCTTAACCCGGAGGCTGCCAGACACCCGGCCATTCTCTCATCGTCTGTCCTCCCTCACACTTTTCAACACTTCCTTGACACCCGTTTAATACACATTCCAGTGGTAGAAATCCAAACACACGGTCTGTGTTTTATTACAGATTTTGCCTCCAGGACCGTTTCTCATAATGTTTGAAGTGGAAGCAGTGTACCAGCCATGTACGCATCTGAAACAGGTTGGAAGACGGACGAACCGTGACGAGGCCAATGTTGCTCTGAGCACGAGTGTCTCTTGTCAACCTCCCTAACCAAGAGAGAGCCGGTTGTGCTGTTTAAACTCGGTGTGAAACACCATTCATTCGTTCACTCACTATTCACGCCGTTTACCAAACTGATGTGAACCATTTCATCCCAGCCCGGGTCGAGCATGAGGGTTCAGTTTTTTGAGTTCACCGTTTTTTTTGTTCGTACTGTTGACTTGCTTTTTCATTCCAGCTTTTTCATGTCTATAAATGATGGCGTTTTGGAAAGAGAAGGAAAAAGGGACTGTGAAAACACAAGTTGGAGGCTGTTGCTCTTGAAATATTTCCCTGTAGCCGTGACCTTCGGATGACACGGGGTTATCTGGGCATCGGAACAGGCAGTCCATGGATAGCACAACATGACATAAAACAAAGAGTGGAGAATGTTTATCCAGGCCGATGTGGTGATGAAGAGCTCCTTCTCCCCACCCAACAGCTTCAGAAAGCCCTCTGCAGGCCATTTACATGTTCATGTCATAAACCCTTGAGGGCTGGAGTGCCAGAGAACGGGACGGCCCTTACAGTCAACTTGTTTGTATCATTAGTCTGAGGGCTCTGCTGTAACAGCACCCCCAAGGCTTTAATAACTCAAACACGCACGTGTTTTCCTGGACCTTGGATGTGTGTGCGCACATACTCGCGTGTGTGTCTCACATGACACGACGGCCGCGGAACCGTGACATACCGATATGCGCATGTTGTGAGTCATCTCCCCAGAATTCTCACGGAACCGGAGTGTAAGGGGGTGGGGGGGAGGGCAGAATGCACCACAAAAGGGTAGGGGGTGGGGGGGGTTGAATGCAGAACAGCCAGTTAGGAGATGAACGCGATCCACCAGGAACAAGGAAAAATAAACATGAACAGAATGGGGAGGACGAAGAATGGAGGGAAAATAATAAAAACTGATAGGAAGTGTTTCTGCGGCGTTCCGCAGCTGTTTTCCCATGGAAAAGGACAGCGTGTCACAGACGACTGAATGTGCCTGTTGGGATATGGAATTGACAACTTGTGTCTGCTTAGCCACATTAGTTAACGACCCTAATTAGCCTGCTGCTCGCTGTGAACAGCCAATAAACAATTAGCCCAACATATGGACTACAAAACTCTTTGTTTTCCATCTCAAAGACCTTGGGTTCCCTCTCCGTCTCTTTCTCTCGTTGTAAATCTACGTTTTACTGAGCCGCTAACTGACTGAAAGACAAGATCCTCTCTGTGTGCTTCGTCTAAAGTATATTTTGCGTACCGTGAAACAACTCGAAGAGCAGCAACAATCAGGTTCTATATCACTGCCCTCAGTAAACACTATGGGAGAAAAGTAATCTTTAATATCAGCTTCTTAACTCTGTCTCGAGATCCTATACACTTTTCTTGTGTTAAAGAGATTCATAAAAAATCTATCTACACACAAAACACCACAATGACAAAGCGAAGCACCTTTTTAGAAATTTGTGCCAATTTTTTCAAAATAAGATACTGAAAAATCTACCGAAATCCAGGAAATCACAGAGTTTTCGCGAAACACTGAGAAGAACTGAATTCCACATGCCTCACATACTAACCTACTCTCTTCTAATCTCAATCTTGAAACCCATCGAACGAGGAAGCCAAAGGTTTTGGCTCTCGGGGAGGAGACATGGAGAGAGGAGAGAGGATGCAAGGAATAATGAATTGAGGTTCTCTCATTGAGCCTCGGAGGTATTGGTCCTTGGCTTGTGCTGGTCTCATCCACTGTGTGTAGTCGATATTAGAACAACCTGTCAGGTAAGACCTTGGGAGAATTCTGTTTGGTGTTTACGGCTTCTCCATTTGAATTTCAATATCTCTCCCGCCATGGAAAAGCAGCAGGGAGAATAATCCCTTAGAATACGGAGAAGCTCAGGTGAACTAAGCCTGAACCCAGTCTGTGATGTCTTTATCGAAGTGTTTCTGAGTTTATTTTTCTTTCAGCCACCATCAAAAGTTCAGGAGGCAGGGTGTTTTGTATTCACGGAAGAGAGAACCTTTGAAACCATCTGGATGAAAGATTTTGTCTGAAAGGTAAAGGCGACAGAGGGGGAGGAAGAGGAGTGTTTCTATGGGTGCCTTAAGAGGAAGAAGTGTGTACTTCCAGAAAAATGAGCTACAATACAGTACACCACACAACTTCATGGAGGTGGTTAATTGTTTGAGCCAACAAGGTGGGGTGGTGAGTGGGTGGGTTTAAATATGCACACTGCTTGAACTATGACTGGAAAAATGAATAACCGCAGATGGGAAAGGGAAATTGCTTACTTGAACATCAGCAGTAAAAAAGTCTTCACAACTTCCTTTATAGTGATGTTTTTGTACAAAACACAGGAAAGGGGTGGTACAGGAGTGTGTGTTACAGTGTGTGACCGTACGAGACAAAAGAGGTTCACTCAGACCCCCCCCCACACCCCCACCTCGCACAGCTAACTCTCCCCACCTCACTTTGTATGCCTTTACCCTCTGTTCTGGCCCAAACACATTCATTATCATTGAATAGTGACGCAGAGATCAGCGTTCCAGCTGACTCTCACTGGTTCTTAGCGTAGCGGGTAGATCCACGACAGCTCAACCTCACAATCTGCAGGACTTGAAGTATCTGCTGCTAACGTATTGGTGCCAGATACCACAGGACACCATCAGGGGTCTTGTAAAGTACATGTCTTGGCGGGTCGATGCTGTTTTAGGCAGCAAAGCATATTAGTCATAATGGTTTGCCTCATTAGTTTATACTGATAGTTAATATCATTTGGAACAGCGGAATGTCTTGGTAAATTGACTATTGTACTATGATACAAAATAAAAATGCCAACCTTTCAAAACTAGCAGTGTTTTCTGGTAATTTATTTACATCAATTGATTCCACTTTCTCCCAAAAATAAAAAATAAACTATACCCACAGCCACATCAAGACATTTTCAGAGCTTTTTGTTGCTATAGTTTGTCTTAAAAAGCACATTAGCATCATGTTTAATTGCTCCATCTATCCCGGGGAGGAAATCCTCACATAAGATAGTGAATTTACTCCTGCAGGAGTCGATGGAACATTAGCAGGTCCTTCACGTGCATATCATTCAACTGATCACTGATTCCTACTTGCACTTATGCTCACAATTGGTACAGTATCATTGTCGTCTTCGACGCCGTGCTCCGAGTTTTACTTTAGTTACAGTAAAGATTGTGTTTAAGTGATCACAAAGCTTCACTTCACGATGAAGCTCCACAGGTGTCCATTCTGTAGAACCCTAACCCTGAATATGCTGTGTTGTGTCAGAGCTATATGTTGTACGCAGAATGATTACCAGAGGTTCTGATTATAAGAACCAGTGAGAGTCAGCTGGAACGTTGATTCCTGTATCAATATTTAATGACAGTGAATGTGTTACAAAGTGATGGTGAGGAGAGTTAGCTGGGCGTAGGGCGAGTGGGGGAGGGCTGAGTGAACCTCTTTTGTCTCTTACGGTCACTAGTTTGGAGGTTTATACCCACTCATGACATGTGCCTCCGATACTTCTCCCCAGCACTTTATACCCGGGAGAATTGCCCTCATTCGGGGCCACGGAAAAGGTCCACTGCCCCACCTTGCCGTCCACTTGGGCCATGAAGTGTGTTTAGAGACCCAGTGAACAGCCCTCATCACGACTCTGCTCTCACACAAGCCCCTCTCCACTCAATGAGCGAGGGGACCCCAGCTGGGAGGGCCATTGATTCCACCGTAACGGGCCGATTGTCCCCCGCAGGAGAGCCAAGAGAAGAGTGGAGTGAGTGGGGCGTCTCTAACTCCACCCCCAGGCATTCAACGGGGCCTAGCAGGTGTAAACATCCAGCCCTTCTCCCCTCTTGAGTGCACAGTGGACCCCCTGGCTGTCAGGCACTCCGCCTCAGAGGAATTAAGAAATGAAAAGAGAGAAGAGGAGGCGGCCGAACAGGGAGCTCCCAGGCTGAAGGGGGGCAGGCTATGACCCAGGTGTTCTTCTGTTTTGTACAAACCCACGCTTGAGAGCTAGATAACTATTCTATTGACCCTGTTCCCGGGCCAACTTCCCGGCGAAGGCATGCACGGTGAAAGGCAATCTGGTGTTGTGTGCCACTAAACACCGTTGAGTGAAAGCAATTATAACGCCGTGTATTATGTGTTTTTTATTTACTCGTCGACACCAGGCCCAGTTAAAAAAGCATCATTCTAATGGAGCATAAGCTGATAATAGCAGAGTGTTTAATGGGAGTCGTGTGTTATTTCGCCTCGTCCCTCAGCTGCGCTCTGTACTGGGATTAGAGGAGGCTGAGGAACGAACCAGCACACTGTTTATCTTTTGCTACATATATGGGCCCTCCAAACACAACGGAAACACCTGAAACGTAATCCACCACGTAATGGTTCCGACAAGAAAAATAAAAACTTTTTAAATTTTCCCATCCATTTAATGTGGGAGAAGTCTGTAGCTGGAATGTTTCCTTGGTAACCATTTAAAACAGAATTGGCACCACATGCTCCGTCACTCTTCCTTTCCCTCTCTCAACTTCCCCCGGAAACGAGAACATCCCCTTGTCCTGAACCCCACGTTTGGTGAAACCCTCCAAACAACCTCAGTATACTGTACACTCGGTTGGACACAGCTTTACACCTGTGTTTTATTAACTGCTTACATAAACATTTCTATAGTCCGCCAATCCAAAGAGGATGACAGCGCTGGAATGAAAGCTCCATTATTTCTGTTTTTTTTCTTTCTTTTTTCAAGAAATGTTATTTACTAGAAAGATATGATCCTCGGTTTAATCCTCTTAGTGTTGTATTGTGGTTGTGCAGCGCCCTGCACCTGCTAAATGCCTCTTTTATTACAGCTGTATAAACACCCAGTCATGGGACCCATGCTTATTTCTCAGTCTGCGTCTCATCAATAAACTCCACTCAAAGACAGCTAGCTCAACAGGAAGTTTAGAGGACATCCAATCGGGTTATCCTTAAGCCCCCCCCTCCCCCTCCTCCCCCCATGTCTCTTTCCGTCTCTATCCCCTCTCCAGATGTACCGTAAGTCCTCTGTGAAAAAGCAGGTCCGGTGTGTTTTTACAGAGTGATGCCCGGAGACCAGGAGCTACAGTCTAACTCATGCGTTCTCATGGTGTTGTCCTGAGTTTTGGTAGCAAACTAAGATGGCCGACTCTCAGCATGCACATCCTTTCCACATAGTCTGCCCCAGATTAAAAATGTCTTAATAAACATCTTTTTAAACATGTACCTTTTTCGAGTGCGTGGTAACATTTGGACGTGTGACGGGTGAATGTTAAGAATGTAAATATATAATTCATTAAGAATGGTTAGGCCGTCTTGTGTTTTCCGTGAGAGGGTAACCACCGTGTTCTCTTCACCATTACTTTTGACAGAGAGGCATGCATCCACCCCGGCTGTGGGTTGTTAATGTAAGCTCCTCTCTGGGAGGGTCCAGACGTGCACTTCACCCCGACACTTCCCATGGGATAGAATGAGCCGGGGGTTGGGGGGTGGGGGACATCCAGCTCCCCACTCCAACTGGAGACAAACAATATGAGATTTAAGATATTAGCCAGTGCTGTGATTGACCATGGCCCTCCTATCACAGAGTTGCCAGGTAGACGAGCCATAACAATGACGTATCACCTATGTGACGACATGGAGTGTAGAGCAAGATACTGCCACATGACAAACGCCAGCCTGAGGTACACACCAGTCACACATGCTCTACACCTGGTGGTGTGAAAAACCCTCACTGCTTCTCTAAAGGCCAGTCGTGCTGTGGGATATGGGAGGTTTCAGTCCCTTACTGTAGGAGATAGGAGGTTTCAGTCCCTTACTGTAGGAGACATGAGGTTATAGTGCCTTACTGTAGGAGATAGGAGGTTATAGTGCCTTACTGTAGGAGATATGAGGTTATAGTCCCTTACTGTAGGAGATGGGAGGTTATAGTGCCTTACTGTAGGAGATATGAGGTTATAATGTCTTACTGTGGGAGATATGAGGTTATAGTGCCTTACTGTAGGAGATATGAGGTTATAGTCCCTTACTGTAGGAGATGGGAGGTTATAGTGCCTTACTGTAGGAGATATGAGGTTATAATGTCTTACTGTGGGAGATATGAGGTTATAGTGCCTTACTGTAGGAGATAGGAGGTTTCAGTCCCTTACTGTAGGAGACATGAGGTTATAGTGCATTACTGTAGGAGATAAGAGGTTATAGTGCCTTACTGTAGGAGATATGAGGTTATAGTGTCTTACTGTAGGAGATATGAGGTTATAGTCCCTTACTGTAGGAGATAGGAGGTTATAGTGCCTTACTGTAGGAGATATGAGGTTATAGTGTCTTACTGTAGGATATATGAGGTTATAGTGTCTTACTGTAGGAGATAGGAGGTTATAGTGTCTTACTGTAGGAGATAGGAGGTTATAGTGGCTTACTGTAGGAGATATGAGGTTATAGTGTCTTACTGTAGGAGATATGAGGTTATAGTGTCTTACTGTAGGAGATAGGAGGTTATAGTGCCTTACTGTAGGAGATATGAGGTTATAGTGTCTTACTGTAGGAGATATGAGGTTATAGTGTCTTACTGTAGGAGATAGGAGGTTATAGTGTCTTACTGTAGGAGATAGGAGGTTATAGTCCCTTACTGTAGGAGATAGGAGGTTATAGTCCCTTACTGTAGGAGATAGGAGGTTTCAGTGTGTTACTGTAGGAGATATGAGGTTATAGTGTCTTACTGTAGGAGATAGGAGGTTATAGTCCCTTACTGTAGGAGATAGGAGGTTATAGTCCCTTACTGTAGGAGATAGGAGGTTTCAGTGTGTTACTGTAGGAGATATGATGTTATAGTGTCTTACTGTAGGAAATAGGAGGTTTCAGTCCCTTACTGTATGAAATAGGATGTGTCAGTCCCTTACTGTATGAGATAGGAGGTTTCAGTCCCTTACTGTATGAGATAGGAGGTGTCAGTCCCTTACTGTATGAGATAGGAGGTTTCAGTCCCTTACTGTATGAGATAGGAGGTGTCAGTCCCTTACTGTATGAGATAGGAGGTTATAGTCCCTTACTGTAGGAGATAGGAGGTTATAGTGCCTTATTGTCCCATACTGTGGGGGATAAAGATTGGTTTAGTGTTTAGGGTTATAGCCATACGACGTAGGGTTCTAGTCCAGTGGGGAGATAGGAACCATTCAGAAGGTATAAGAAGCCGGATCATGTTGCATGTCTGTAAAACTGACCAGTCCGCTTCAAGCCAATGAGCAATGACCCCTGACCTTTTTGTTAAAATGAAAACAGATGCCGTCGAGGTGACTCATTTCCGGCCTTAAATAAGCTGGTGAGGAATTTTTCACCCTGTCTGGTGCGATACTGTCTCCTCCTCTTTAATCTGTACTCGCATCCTCTATCCACTTCCCCCACTCCCAGCGATAATTAATTACTGCTAATTCCAAAGCGTAGTTGCTTATTTATTATGTATCCATATAGTACATACAATGGTCTATACACAGTACATATATGATAACAAACATGTACATGTTTCTCTGGCATTGGAATAGACTTGTTTATAGTCCTGACCCCGGCTTCTTGAAGTCTTAAAACAGCTTGGCTGTCAGGAGCCGGCTCTGGCAAGGTCACTCCATTTCTGTTTACTTTTAGAATGCTATTTACCCTCTGGGGCTTTTAAAAGCCTTTCTGCAAATCATCACCACAGAGTTGAAGGAAGAGAGGGAGGCGAGAGGGAGGATGGGAGCGAGAAAGGAAGGGAAAAATAAAATAAGAACGATATGATGTGAATGTTGTAACTCTTGCCAGTTAATGTAGATATTAAAATTCCCAACGATATGATGAGGACAGTATTTCAACATGTTTAAAAAGTAAAATTAAATATTAGCAATATGCCATCTTACAATAAAGGATCGTAGAGCATAATGCTTTAAAAACAGTGTCCTAACCTCCACGTAACTATTAGTGTTAATAATACCACTTCTACTACCAATACTACCACTTCTACTACCAAAACTACCACTTCTACTACCAATAACTCCACTTCTAATACTACTACACTAGCACAAATACTAGCACCACTGGTAGTACAAAAATATTCCATTACTAATATCAAACCACTAACAGTTATATAAACATTGTACTATGAACTACGACTACGTATAGTACATAACAACTGCAGAAATAATAACATGACTACATAACAGGGATGATAAAGCTGTGCCTGTGGGTACAACATGTGGAGCCAGGCAGGATTAAGCCATCAATAATCACTATCTCCAGCGCCATGCATTTGGTCTAGCCAGCCTAATGATTTATCTCCTCTATATGGGACTGATCACTATCGGATTGATGAATGCGCTGACCAATCATGTTCCTGCAAATCCCAGCATGTACATACACCAATAAGTGATGATGAACGGCCTGCATAGCTGTTATGGCTGAGCATGGAGTTCTGCCTCCAGGGTAACGCCAGACTCACCATTATCACCTCCACATCACCACACGTACTACACCTAACACCGACAAACAAACAACACTATTAACACCACTACTAACACCGCTACTTACAACACTATTAACACCGCTACTAACACCGCTACTAACACCACTATTAACACCGCTACTAACACCACTACTAACACCGACAAACAAACAACACTATTAACACCACTACTAACACCGCTACTAACACCACTATTAACACCGCTACTAACACCGCTACTAACACCACTATTAACACCGCTACTAACACCGCTACTAACAACACTATTAACACCGCTACTAACACCGCTACTAACACCACTATTAACACCGCTACTAACAACACTACTAACACCACTATTGACACCGCTAATAACAACACCATTAACACCACTACTAACACCGCTACTAACAACACTATTAACACCGCTAGTAACACCGCTACTAACACCGCTACTAACACCACTATTAACACCGCTACTAACACCACTATTAACACCGCTACTAACAACACTACTAACACCACTATTAACACCGCTACTAACACCACTAAATACCGCTACTAACACAGCTACTAACACCACTATTGACACCGCTAATAACAACACCATTAACAGCACTACTAACACTGCTACTAACAACACTATTAACACCACTACTAACACCACTATTAACACCACTACTAACAACACTATTAACACCACTACTAACACCACTATTAACACCGCTACAAACACAGCTAGTAACAATACTATTAACACCACTACTAACACCGCTACTAACAACACTATTAACACCACTACTAACACCACTATTAACACCACTACTAACACCACTATTAACACCGCAAAAAACACTGCTACTAACAATACTATTAACACCACTACTAACACCGCTACCAACAACACTATTAACACCACTACTAACACCACTACTACACCAACTACTAACAACACTATTAGCACCGCTACTAACACCACTACTAACAACACTATTAACACCACTACTACACCAACTACTAACACCGCTACTAACACCACTACAAACAACACTATTAACACTGCTACTAACAACACTATTAACACCGCTATTAACACCGCTACTAACAACACTACTAACACCGCTACTACAACAACTACTAGCACCACTATTAACACCGCTACTAACAACACTATTAACACCGCTACTAACACCACTATTAACACCGCTACTAACACCACTACTAACACCACTATTAACACCACTACTAACACCGCTACTAACCCCCCTACTAACAACACTATTAACACCGCTACTAACACCACTACTAACACCGCTACTAACACCGCTACTAACACCACTATTAACGCCACTACTAACACCGCTACTAACACCATTACTAACACCTCTACTAACAACACTATTAACACCACTACTAACACCGCTACTAACACCGCTAATAACACCGCTACTAACACCACTATTAACACCACTACTACAACAACTACTAGCCCCACTATTAACACGACTGGTACAACAACTACTAACACCAATACTAACACCACTATTAACACCACTACTACAACAACTACTAACACTACTATTAACACCACTGCTACAACAACTACTAACACCACTACTAACACCACTATTAACACTACTACTACAACAACTACTAACACCACTATTAACACCACTACTACAACAACTACTAACACCACTATTAAAACCACCACTACAACAACTACTAACACCACTATTAACACCACTACTACAACAACTACTAACACCACTATTAACACCACTACTACAACAACTACTAACATCACTATTAACCCCACTACTACAACAACTACTAACAGCACTATTAAAACCACCACTACAACAACTACTAACACCACTATTAACACCACTACTACAACAACTACTAACACCGCTACTAACACCAGTACTACAACAACTACTAACACCACTATTAACACCACTACTACAACAACTACTAGCAACACTATTAACACCTCTACTACAACAACTATTAACACCACTACTACAACAAATACTAACACTACTATTAACATCACTGCTACAACAACTACTAACACCACTATTAACACCACTACTAACACCACTACTAACACCGCTACTAACACCACTACTAACACCATCACTAACACCTCTACTAACAACACTATTAACACCACTACTAACACCACTACTAACACCGCTACTAACACCGCTACTAACACCGCTACTAACACCTGCTAATAACACCGCTACTAACACCACTATTAACACCACTACTACAACAACTACTAGCCCCACTATTAACACGACTAGTACAACAACTACTAACACCAATACTAACACCACTATTAACACCACTACTACAACAACTACTAACACTACTATTAACACCACTGCTACAACAACTACTAACACCACTACTAACACCACTATTAACACTACTACTACAACAACTACTAACACCACTATTAACACCACTACTACAACAACTACTAACACCACTATTAAAACCACCACTACAACAACTACTAACACCACTATTAACACCACTACTACAAGAACTACTAACACCACTATTAACACAACTACTACAACAACTACTAACACCACTATTAACACCACTACTACAACAACTACTAACACCGCTACTAACACCAGTACTACAACAACTACTAACACCACTATTAACACCACTACTTCAACAACTACTAGCACCACTATTAACACCTCTACTACAACAACTATTAACACCACTACTACAACAACTACTAACACCACTATTAACATCACTGCTACAACAACTACTAACACCACTACTAACACCACTACTACAACAACTACTAACACCACTATTAACACCACTACTACAACAACTACTAGCACCACTATTAACACCTCTACTACAACAACTATTAACACCACTATTAACACACCTACTACAACAACTACTAACACCACTATTAACACCACTACTAACACCGCTACTAACACCACTACTACAACAACTACTAACACTACTATTAACACCATTACTAAAACAACTACTAACACTACTATTAACACCACTGCTATAACAACTACTAGAACCAGTACTAACACCAGTACAACAACAACTACTAACACCACTACTAACACCAGTACTACAACAACTACTAACACCACTATTAACACCACTACAACAACTACTACTAACACCACTATTAACACCACTACTACAACAACTACAAGCACCACTAACACTATTAATACCGGTACTACTACCACCATTACTACCACTAATAAAACTACTATATTACAATTAACTTCATTACTACCACTACAACTACCACTAATACAACAACCACTAATAAAACTACTATATTACAACTAACTCCATAACTACCACCATTACAACCACTACAACTACTACAACTACCACTAATAAAACTACCATATTACAACAAACTCCATTACCACCACTACAACTACTACTAATACCACTAATAAAACTACTATATTACAACTAACTCCATTACTACCACTACTACTAATACCACTAATAAAACTTGCACTACTACCATTGCGACTAATACATTATTATACATTACAACCGCTAGTACTTCCTTCACGACTATTGGCAATACTTCTCCTAACAGCTGCTGTATGTTTGCGTGTGTGTGTGTGTGTGTGTGTTGGACTTCTATTTTTGTAGTCAATTCTGTTCTCATAGTTTTTTGTTTAAGTCTTGGCCAAATCTCAGTGTGTTTTGCCTGCCTTGTATAGTCAGGACGAGCTTTATTTTCTCGGGATAAAGAGGGACATCTCCTCTTGAACTTTTTACAGCCTCTCTTAGCAATGTGTATCTGAGAGAGTTGACCTTGGTGGCTGGTCTTTATTAGCTTCCTCCTGTTTCTCATCTCGTTTGTTTGTTTTCCTGTTCTCTTCCTCTTTCTTTATCAGCCCTCTTAACACATCAATCTATCCATCTCTCCATCTCCAAGCAGATGGACAGCAACAAATCAGGAAATTAGGAGAAAGGCAAAGAGAAATGATGTAAGTGGCAATCGGCCAGCGTGCACATATTTCAACAGACAGAGGGAGAAGGAGAGTGATTGTAACAGGGGGTCCCAGAGTAGGTGACCATGACTGTTAATGTCAAGTCTTGTGAGGAGAGCAGGGAGTGACGGGGCGCAGGCCTCCTCAACCCCACACCTCCTTAACCACACGCCTCCTACCTCACACTTACTCGCACACAGGTGCCAATCATACACCCTTGAGCGTTTTGGGGACCTGAGAATCTCTTTGATTTTCCAGACACCCTCCCCAAACCGTTGAGCGGACACGGCCCTATGAGGCCCACAGGTTTAAACTGAAGTGACAGTTATTGGGCCCTTTCGTCCAGAAAAAAACACGGAGCTATTTCAGTTTGTGTCCCGTTTCTCATGCATTTGATATGGCCAAATTAACCACGCACATGTGGGCCCAGTTCATAAATGTCCAGTTAGATAGTCTGCTCAGTGCTGGTCTCTCCTTACTCATGTGTAACTCCCATCAGCGTGTTCTGTCCTCAGTCATGACAAGCTATAACCTGTAACTCAAACCTCAGAGCGGTGATGTCATCAGACACGCTATAACCTGTAACACAAACCTCATAGAGCGGTGATGACCTCAGACACGCTATAACCTGTAACACAAACCTCATAGAGCGGTGATGACCTCAGACACGCTATAACCTGTAACACAAACTTCATAGAGCGGTTATGTCATCAGACACGCTATAACCTGTAACACAAACCTCATAGAGCGGTGATGTCCTCAGACATGCTATAACCTGTAACACAAACCTCATAGAGCAGTGATGTCATCAGACACGCGATAACCTGTAACACAAACTTCATAAAGCACTGATGTCATCAGACACGCTACAACCTGTAACACAAACCTCATAGAGCGGTGATGTCATCAGACACGCTATAACCTGTAACACAAACTTCATAAAGCAGTGATGTCATCAGACATGCTATAACCTGTAACACAAACCTCATAAAGCAGTGATGTCATCGGACACGCTATAACCTGTAACACAAACCTCATAGAGCGGTGAAGTCATCAGACACGCTATAACCTGTAACACAAACTTCATAAAGCAGTGATGTCATCAGACATGCTATAACCAGTAACACAAACTTCATAAAGCAGTGATGTCATCAGACACGCTATAACCTGTAACACAAACTTCATAAAGCAGTGATGTCATCAGACACACTATAACCTGTAACACAAACCTCATAGAGCGGTGATGTCATCAGACATGCTATAACCTGTAACACAAACTTCATAAAGCAGTGATGTCATCAGACATGCTATAACCTGTAACACAAACTTCATAAAGCAGTGATGTCATCAGACACGCTATAACCTGTAACACAAACTTCATAAAGCAGTGATGTCATCAGACATGCTATAACCTGTAACACAAACTTCATAAAGCAGTGATGTCATCAGACACGCTATAACCTGTAACACAAACTTCATAAAGCAGTGATGTCATCAGACACTCTATAACCTGTAACACAAAGCTTATAGACCGGTGATGTCATCAGACACGCTATAACCTGTAACACAAACGTCATAGAGCGGTGATGTCATCAGACACGCTATAACCTGTAACACAAACCTCAGAGCATTGATGTCATCAGACACGCTATAACCTGTAACACAAACTTCATAGAGCGGTGATGTCATCAGACACGCTATAACCTGTAACACAAACCTCAGAGCATTGATGTCATCAGACACGCTATAACCTGTAACACAAACCTCATAGAGCAGTGATGACCTCTAATGTTTGTGTTTACACACAACGCTGCACCCATTCCCACTGCACTAAACTAAATGGGGCGTGTCTGACGTACATTTTCACTGCCGTGTCTGTAACGGATTATAATGGGATATTTTTACAATACAGAATGACAATACCGGAGCCAGCATTTTGACACTATGACATTATGGTATTTTGGTATTTTTGCATTTTTACATTTTGACATGTTTTGGTGCCTGCCTGTGTAAGTGCATGATTGTGGTTTGGTGTTGAGTCACCTGAGTGTGTTGTGATGTTCAGTGACTCATGTCGGAGCTCCACAACTCATCTCAACCCTGGGACAATGTTCTCCTTAGATTCAGTCTGATTCATCAGCAGTTATCCAGATGCAGGGATTAGTGGCATTGTAGTGGCATTGTAGTGGCATTGTAGTGGCATTGTAGTGGCATTGGAGTGGCATTGTAGTGGCAGTGTAGTGGCATTGTAGTGTATTTATAGTGACATTGTAGTGACAGTGTAGTGACATTGTAGTGGCATTGTAGTGGCATTGTAGTGACATTGTAGTGGTAGTGTTGAAGCATTGTAGTGGCGTTGTAGCGGCATTGTATTGGAATTGTTTTGGCATAGTTTTGGCATTGTAGAGGTTTTGTGCTGGCAGTGTTATGGCAGTTTCTTAGAAGAATTGTAGCAGACAATGTCCAGGCACCAAATGGCAGAGGTCGAACTTCACATCACATTCCCTTCTCCTCTCTCGGCACGCTGTGATTTACATCTTCTCCTCTTTTTATTGGCAGAAGGTCACCAAGAATGTGGACAGTCTCACCCTGCAGAAAGCTGTAAAACATTAACCAGACACACCCATCCTAGCATGGACATTACAACTGTAGATGTGTGTGTGTGCTGCACATCAGAAGGTCCTGAAATAGTGTGCACGATATGAGCTCGTATTGGATACGACCTAAAACACATGTCAAGACACATACGTTACGATAATGTTTTCTATGGCACCGATTCGGCCGGGAAAAAAGTCAGAGACTTCAACATCTTTCAAGATTTGTGAGCGCTGCAATCCTGTTTATTGAATCAGTATTCAGTGTGTTTACACCCTTCAATCATGATCTATTGTTTATAATACACAGGGAGATTTATTTGTCCGGGTTTAGTGTTCAGGTTTTAATGCATTTCAATGACGCTGGCACCACGATGTGTAAACTTCTAGCTCATTCTCCTAATCTTTTGCACCAACTCTAGGATAAACAGCTAATTGTGTTTGGTTTTGGTGTGACTCAGGCGCTCTGTTTGTTTTAGTAATTACACCAGTGTGGAACAGAGGCCCAGTTTGGTGGTCTTCTGTCAGGCGAAAAGGGACGAGAGAGATAAGGAGAGAATGGGAGGAGGAGAGAGAAGCGAAAGAGAGAAGGAAAGAGGGGGAATAAGAGAGAAAAGAGACAGGGGGAAGAATAGAGTGAGAGAAAGAGAGAGAGTGAAAAAGAGAGAAAGAATGAGAGTGGGGGAAGGAGAGACGGAGGAGTGCTGCTAAATGCCTGAAAGCAGCAGGCTGTAGGCCAGTTTATCCCTCATTTCTCCCCACACATGCTTGTACACACAAACACACTCAGGCCAATTTATCCCTCACTTCTCCCCACACATGCTCGTCCACACAAACACACTCAGGCCAGTTTATCCCTCATTTCTCCCCACACATGCTCGTACACAAAAACACACTCAGGCCAGTTTATCCCTCATTTCTCCCCACACATGCTCATACACACAAACACACTCAGGCCAGTTTATCCCTCACTTCTCCCCACACATGCTCGTACACACAAACACACTCAGGCCAGTTTATCCCTCATTTATCCCCACACATGCTCGTACACACAAACACACTCAGGCCAGTTTATCCCTCATTTCTCCCCACACATGCTCGTACACACAAACACACTCAGGCCAGTTTATCCCTCATTTCTCCCCACACATGCTCGTACACACAAACACACTCAGGCCAGTTTATCAATCATTTCTCCCCACACATGCTCGTACACACAAACACACTCAGGCCAGTTTATCCCTTATTTCTCCCCACACATGCTCGTACACACAAACACACTCAGGCCAGTTTATCCCTTATTTCTCCCCACACATGCTCGTACACACAAACACACTCAGGCCAGTTTATCCCTCATTTCTCCCCACACATGCTCGTACACACAAACACACTCAGGCCAGTTTATCCCTCACTTCTCCCCACACATGCTCGTACACACAAACACACTCAGGCCAGTTTATCCCTCACTTCTCCCCACACATGCTCGTCCACACAAACACACTCAGGCCAGTTTATCCCTCATTTCTCTCCACACATGCTCGTACACACAAACACACTCAGGCCAGTTTATCCCTCACTTCTCCCCACACATGCTCGTCCACACAAACACACTCAGGCCAGTTTATCCCTCATTTCTCCCCACACATGCTCGTACACACAAACACACTCAGGCCAGTTTATCCCTCACTTCTCCCCACACATGCTCGTACACACAAACTCAGGCCAGTTCCTCTCTACCCTCATCGCCTACTCCTCTGTGCTAACGGCTGGGAGAGTATGACCTGCCACTTCAGGCCTGCTCCATACTGGCCCTCACACACTGTAATTAACACACATCTGAGGAACATTAGACCGTTCTGCTGTTTATTTTGAGGGGAGGAGGGTACCACTTCTGACCAAAGACCAGGACCCTGTGTTGAGTACCGGGTTCCATTTGGGAATCGAGGATAGGGGAGGGGAAAGAGAATAGATGGAAATGGTGTGAGTGGAGAAGGGAGAAGTGGAGATGAGGTGAGAGGAGAACAGAGGAGAACAGAGGAGAACAGAGGAGAACAGAGGAGAGGAGTTGAGAAGTTAGGAGAGGAGCCAAGTTATTCTGACCCACTCTAAGGTCCTCCTCCACACAGGGATTTGGCCCGGTGTAGATCTGGTCTGGTAGGACTTGATGTTAATGGAAATGCAAGCCATCAGCGGCTAGCTGACAATTTATGGAAATTGCTGTAGAAAACAAATCTTGTGAGTGTGAGTTGCTGGTTCCAGTGGAGTTTGAGAAAGTACACCTGCAGCATGTCTGTTCCATATCCCATATCTCATATTTAATATCCCATATGTCATATATCATATATAATATCCCATATCCAATATCCCATATCTAATATCCACATATCTCATATCCCATATCATATAACCCATATCCCATATCATATAACCCATAACCCATATCATATAACATCATATAACCCATATGCCATATCATATAACCCATATCATATAACCCATATCATATAATCCATATGCCATATCATATAACCCATATGCCATATCATATAACCCATATCATATAACCCATATACCATATCATATAACCCATATGCCATATCATATAACCCATATCCCATATCATATAACCCATAACCCATATCATATAACCCATATCATATAACCCATATCATATATCCCATATCCCATATCATATAACCCATATCATATAACCCATATGCCATATCATATAACCCATATCATATAACCCATATCATATAACCCATATGCCATATCATATAACCCATATGCCATATCATATAACCCATACCATATAACCCATATACCATATCATATAACCCATAAGCCATATCATATAACCCATATCCCATATCATATAACCTATATCATATAACCCATATCATATAACCCATATCATATAACCCATATCATATAACCCATATACCATATCATATAACCCATATGCCATATCATATAACCCATAACCCATATCATATAACCCATATCATATAACCCATATCATATAACCCATATGCCATATCATATAACCCATATCATATAACCCATATCATATAACCCATATGCCATATCATATAACTCATATGCCATATCATATAACCCATATCATATAACCCATATACCATATCATATAACCCATATGCCATATCATATAACCCATATCCCATATCATATAACCCATATCATATAACCCATATCCCATATCATATAACCCATATCATATAACCCATATCATATAACCCATATACCATATCATATAACCCATATGCCATATCATATAACCCATAACCCATATCATATAACCCATATCATATAACCCATATCATATAACCCATATCATATAACCCATATGCCATATCATATAACCCATATCCCATATCATATAACCCATAACCCATATCATATAACCCATATCATATAACCCATATCATATATCCCATAACCCATATCATATATCCCATATCATATAACCCATATCATATAACCCATATGCCATATCATATAACCCATATCATATAACCCATATCATATAACCCATATGCCATATCATATAACCCATATCATATAACCCATATGCCATATCATATAACCCATATGCCATATCATATAACCCATATCATAAAACCCATATACCATATCATATAACCCATATCCCATATCATATAACCCATATCATATAACCCATATCATATAACCCATATCAAATAACCCATATCATATAACCCATATCATATAACCCATATCATATAACCCATATTATATAACCCATATCATATAACCCATATCATATAACCCATATCATATAAACCATATCATATAACCCATATCATATAACCCATATCATATAACCCATATCATATAACCCATATCATATAACCCATATCATATAACCCATATACCATATCATATAACCCATATGCCATATCATATAACCCATAACCCATATCATATAACCCATATCATATAACCCATATCATATAACCCATATCATATAACCCATATCATATAACCCATATCATGTAACCCATATCATATAACCCATATCATATAACCAATATACCATATCATATAACCCATATCAAATAACCCATATCATATAACCCATATCATATAACCCATATCATATAACCCATATCATATAAACCATATCATATAACCCATATCATATAACCCATATCATATAACCCATATCATATAACCCATATCATATAACCCATATCATATAACCCATATAATCATATAACATATACCATATCATATAACCCATATGCCATATCATATAACCCATAACCCATATCATATAACCCATATCATATAACCCATATCATATAACCCATATCATATAACCCATATCATATAACCCATATCATATAACCCATATCATATAACCCATATCATATAACCCATATCATATAACCCATATCATATAACCCATATCCCATATAACCCATATCATATAACCCATATCATATAACCCATATCATATAACCCATATCATATATCCCATATAACCCATATGCCATATCATATAACCCATAACCCATATCATATAACCCATATCATATAACCCATATCATATAACCCATATCATATAACCCATATCATATAACCCATATCATATAACCCATATCATATAACCCATATCAACCCATATCATATAACCAATATACCATATCATATAACCCATATCAAATAACCCATATCATATAACCCATATCATATAACCCATATCATATAACCCATATCATATAACCCATATCAAATAAACCATATCATATAACCCATATCATATAACCCATATCATATAACCCATATCATATAACCCATATCATATAACCCATATCATATAACCCATATCATATAACCCATATACCATATCATATAACCCATATGCCATATCATATAACCCATAACCCATATCATATAACCCATATCATATAACCCATATCATATAACCCATATCATATAACCCATATCATATAACCCATATCATATAACCCATATCATATAACCCATATCATATAACCCATATCATATAACCCATATCATATAACCCATATCATATAACCCATATCATATAACCCATATGCCATATAACAAATAACCCATATCATATAACCCATATCCCATATAACCCATATACCCATATAACCCATATCATATAACCCATATCATATAACCCATATCATATAACCCATATCATATAACCCATATCATATAACCCATATCATATAACCCATATCATATAACCCATATCATATAACCCATATCATATAACCCATATCATATAACCCATATACCATATCATATAACCCATATGCCATATCATATAACCCATAACCCATATCATATAACCCATATCATATAACCCATATCATATAACCCATATCATATAACCCATATCATATAACCCATATCATATAACCCATATGCCATATCATATAACCCATAACCCATATCATATAACCCATATCATATAACCCATATCATATAACCCATATCATATAACCCATATCATATAACCCATATCATATAACCCATATCATATAACCCATATCATATAACCCATATCATATAACCCATATCATATAACCAATATACCATATCATATAACCCATATCAAATAACCCATATCATATAACCCATATCATATAACCCATATCATATAACCCATATCATATAAACCATATCATATAACCCATATCATATAACCCATATCATATAACCCATATGCCATATCATATAACCCATAACCCATATCATATAACCCATATCATATAACCCATATCATATAACCCATATCATATAACCCATATCATATAACCCATATCATATAACCCATTTCATATAACCCATATCATATAACCCATATCATATAACCCATATCATATAACCCATATCATATAACCCATATCATATAACCCATATCCCATATGTCTGTGTGTTCTAATGAGCACATTCAGGTGGTGGGATGCCCAGGACCTGTGCAGTATTTGTCCTTAACATTAAATAGATGCTTTTTACTAAGAGTTATTGTAAAAACTCAGGTGTCGGCTTCACATTTCTCATCTCTCTCTCCCTCCCTCTCTCTCTCTCTCTCTCTCTTTCCCTCTCTCTTTCTCATTATTGCTCACGGGCGGACGAGAACAGCCTTTCAAAGACATGTATCATATTCTGGCCGGAAAATTAGATTCATTATATTCTTATTTTCTCCTGTAGAATAACTAACCTGTATTTTATATTGAGATGAAGAGAGATGAGAGAGGTGGAGTGGTGTGACTTGGTAGGATGGACAGGGCAGGACGACCATAGGTGGTTGTGTATAGATGGGAGGGACTGGGGGTTGGGGGGGGTGTCCCTGGCTCCTGGTAATGTGGGAATGATCTCACTGTACTTGTGAAAAGGCACGCTGGGACTGGCATGACCGCTGTCACACCATCACACGTGGAAACCAGACGTAGATTCAATCAGCCTAGCGGCAACTCTAAATTAGAGTTGTTTATAAAGCAGGCGACTGGATTGTCGTTAGTGGCTGATGTTACAGGGTTGCTGAGTGGCATCCATCTGCTTCTGGAGGATTTGAATGGGTTCAATGGGTTCAATGGGTGTTAGCAACATAACAGAAGTGTACTGGACAGTTGTGATGATGCAGAGTGAGAAACAGCATCAGGAGGTCTTTACAGACCACATGTTCACTGTCTGTCGTATACCTGGTTCTTATACCTGATTCTTCTCCGGGTAATAGAATAATACAGAACCGTGCCTTCACCACACCTCATATGTCCTTCTCCTCCACCTCACCTTATATCTCCTTCACCTCACACTCACTTCATATCCTCCTCTCCCACCTCTATCTCTGTCATCCTCCAGCCTCTCTCTCCTTTCTTAGCCTCCTCTCCCACCTCTATCTCTGTCATCCTCCAGCCTCTCTCTCCTCTCTTAGCCTCCTCTCCCACCTCTATCTCTGTCATCCTCCAGCCTCTCTTAGCCTCTTCTCCCACCTCTATCTCTGTCATCCTCCAGCCTCTCTCTCCTCTCTTAGCCTCTTCTCCCACCTCTATCTCTGTCATCCTCTAGCCTCTCTCTCCTCTCTTAGCCTCCTCTCCCACCTCTATCTCTGTCATCCTCCAGCCTCTCTCTCCTTTCTTAGCCTCCTCTCCCACCTCTATCTCTGTCATCCTCCAGCCTCTCTCTCCTCTCTTAGCCTCTTCTCCCACCTCTATCTCTGTCATCCTCTAGCCTCTCTCTCCTCTCTTAGCCTCCTCTCCCACCTCTATCTCTGTCATCCTCCAGCCTCTCTCTCCTTTCTTAGCCTCCTCTCCCACCTCTATCTCTGTCATCCTCCAGCCTCTCTCTCCTCTCTTAGCCTCTTCTCCCACCTCTATCTCTGTCATCCTCTAGCCTCTCTCTCCTCTCATAGCCTCCTCTCCCACCTCTATCTCGGTCATCCTCCAGCCTCTCTCTCCTCTTTTAGCCTCTTCTCCCACCTCTATCTCTGTCATCCTCCAGCCTCTCTCTCCTCTTTTAGCCTCTTCTCCCACCTCTATCTCTGTCATCCTCCAGCCTCTGTCTCTGTGTCTCTTTTTCTCACCCTGTTTTTTATCCCTGCACTCTGAACAGATCGTTCAGACAGGATTAATAATCCTTACACTTTGATGTCAAAACCAGGTATCATAAAGCATGATGAGAGGATGGATGAGGGGAAGAATGAGGGAAAGGATGAGGGAAAGGATGAGGGGAAGGATGAGGGGAAGGATGAGGGGAAGGATGAGGGAAAGGATGAGGGGAAGGATGAGGGGAAGGATGAGGGGAAGGATAAGGGGTTGAGGGGGTACAACTAGAGAGGGAGAGAATGACAAATAAAGAAAGGGAAATAAAGAACAGGGATAAAAAAGGTGGCAAAGATGTGAAGGATCCTGGCTTGTGTGTTTGGTGGGTGTGTGTGGGTCTGTGTGTGTGCGTGTTGTGTGTTGTTTGTGTTTGCGATGGGTGTGTTTGGTGTGTGTGTGTGGTGTGTGGGTGTGTCTGTGTGTGTGGGTGTGTGTGGGTGTGTGTGGGTGTGTGTGTGTGTGTGTGGGTCTGGGTAGGTGTGTGTGTGTGTGGGTCTGGGTGGGTGTGTGTGGGTGTGTGTGTGTGTGTGTGTGTGGGTCTGGGTAGGTGTGTGTGTGTGTGGGTCTGGGTGGGTGTGTGTGTGTGTGGGTCTGGGTAGGTGTGTGTGGGTGTGTGTGTGTGTGTGTGGGTCTGGGTAGGTGTGTGAGTGTGTGGGTCTGGGTGGGTGTGTGTGTGGTGTGGGCTCCCTGTTGGCATTCCTACTGGAGCTCCAATCCCCGGCAGTTTTTTTTTTCAGAGGCATGTTACCGTGGCTACGGGGGACCGAGGGTCAACGAGGTGGTGCAGGCCCTAACGTTGCCTTTCATTGGCTCCCGGGCAAAGGCCCTGGCCTCGTCCATTAAGCCAATCACTCACACTCAGCTGACCCCTGCCCACCAATCAGGGAGCTCCTCCTGGAGGAGGAGAGCTAACAGACAGAGGCATACACAGCAAAGAGGCCTCGTGATTGGACCATCTGACCAAGGAAAGAGCGAGAGAGCGCGCACAGCTCAGTTGTCTGTGTGCGCACTAGTGTGCACGCTCACGCATTCTGTTAGCAAGACACCAGGAGCGGGGCGCTTTAGCCTGGTTCTAGGTGCCAAAGGTTAGAGCGTATGGTGGGCGAGAGAGCCTTAATCTGAGCCTGACGAGGATATGGGGAACCTCCTTACAATAATTACATTACAATCAAACAGTATCTGACAGCAGCACATTTCTGCCCTGGAGGACGATCCCTGGTTCACTGTAATCTGCCAAGAAGGAGCCTACCTACGTTTATTGTGGAGCGGTTTTGACAGAAAGAAAGGGAGAGAGGGCAGGAGAGACAAGTAGAACGAGAGAGGGCGAGAGTGTGTGTGTGTGAGTGCGTGTGCGTGTGTGCGTGTGTGTGTGTGTGCGTGTGCGTGTGTGCGTGTGTGTGTGTGTGCGTGTGCGTGTGTGTGTGTGCGTGTGCGTGTGTGTGTGTGCGTGTGTGTGTGTGCGTGCAGGGGTGGGGGTTGAGGGATACAGTTCATGGAGAGTAACTGGAATTGTTTGTCTGTTTCTGAGTCCATCAATTCACGTGTGTAGGTGCTTTCATAACGTCACTGTTCCTGTGTTTTCTGAACAAATGAAATTTCTGTTTCTGTGAGTCTGTAGGAATGTGTTGGCGTTAAAGTGTTTGTATTATATTGTTTTTGTATAACTGTCTACAACCTTTTCTGTGTGTGTGTATGTGTGTGCGTGCACGTGTTTGTGTTTCTGAGCCCACGCATGTGGTTGACACTTCATAATTTAGTGTGCCCGTTTGTGTGTCTGTGTGCACATCTGTTTGTATTATTATGTGTTGTGTGTGAACCTTTGTTTTTTGGTCTGTGGGTGTGAGTGTGTGATTGCATACATTTGAGTGTCTGTGTCTGTGTATGTATGTGTCTTTATTTGTTTGTGTGTGTAACTACATGCACGTGAGTGTGTGTGTCTATGTGTGTATGTGGCTCTCTATTTGTGGGTGTCAGTGATTACCTGCTCATGAGTTTGTGTGTCTGCGTGTGTCTGTGGCTCTCTTTGTGTCTGTGTGTGTGTGTGTGATTACATGCATGTGTGTGTCTGCGTGTGTGTGTGTGTGTGTGTGTGTGTGTGTTTGCATGTTTAGTTGTCTCTATATTTGTGTGTGTTGGAGCAGAGCTACAGGACTGTACGGTTTAGCATTAGCGTTAGCATTATGGAGCCGGTGGAGGTGCAGTTAACAGGGGACGGGAGCACTCTGGAGCGCAGCGAGGCGGCGGAGGGAGGAGAGGTTGATCTGTTTAGTGTCCGTCTCCTGCCAGCTTTCACTGGTCATTAAAAGCTGCCCATGTTATCACGCAGCGCAGGAAGACACCCGCAGATAGATAGACCGCGCTGCAGCCAGCGTCTTCAGGTAACAGCTCCTTATCTGCTTGCTGATTGCCTTCACGCTTCCAATCCGCCTGACGTTGGCGTCTCAATCAGTCTTTAAATAATCTTCCCTCTCCGCGTGTCGACGGGAGAATATTAATGCAGGATCCGTTACCGGAAGACGTGTGCAGGAAACAAACAAACAAACTTAAACCTTCCTCTGCACTGCTCCCCCGCTGCAGGCTTCAATCCCACGCAGAGATTCCTGGCTCTAAGCTGTAGAGACAAGAAGCACGGCTGTTCTCAGGAAACTGAGCTCGCATCTCACTGAGAGCTTTAGAGACCAGCAGCCTGGAAGTTCTCAGGAAACTGAGCTTGCATCTCACTAAGACCTTTAGAGACCAGCAGCCTGGAAGTTCTCAGGAAACTGAGCTCGCATCTCACTGAGACCTTTAGAGACCAGCAGCCTGAAAGTTCTCAGGAAACTGAGCTCGCATCTCACTGAGACCTTTAGAGACCAGCAGCCTGAAAGTTCTCAGGAAACTGAGCTTGCATCTCACTGAGACCTTTAGAGACCAGCAGCCTGGAAGTTCTCAGGAAACTGAGCTTGCATCTCACTGAGACCTTTAGAGACCAGCAGCCTGGAAGTTCTCAGGAAACTGAGCTCGCATCTCGCTGAGACCTTTAGAGACAAGCAGCCTGGAAGTTCTCAGGAAACTGAGCTTGCATCTTACTTCTTACTTATTTCATAAACTTAAATCATGGCTTGAAGAGAGAGTTTACATTGATGAGCTCCTGTGTCTGTTAGGTGAAATGTTACAATGTGTAATTACAGCAGCAAGGTTTTACCTGCTGCTTTGGGAAGGTGGCAAACTGTCACAAACATCCAAAGTCTAGTGTAGAATTGTGCCAGGTGCAGAGCAGATCAATAGTTTGCGGTTGGTTTAATTATATGAAGCAAACGCAGAAGACAGGACAAGCTAAGGAACACAGGAGACAAGGGCCCCCTCAGGAACGCTGGAGACGGGGAACCGCTCAGGAACACAGGAGACAAGGGCCCCCATCAGGAACGCTGGAGACGGGGACCCGCTCAGGAACACAGGAGAAGGGGGCACGCTCAGGAAAACTGGAGAAGGGTGCCCGCTCAGGAACGCGGAATACAGGGGCTAGCTCTGTCAGCACCAGCAATGCCCTCTACAACCGCCACTTCGCTTAACCCCTCCGGGGACCTCTGTGTCCTAGAGGTTGGTGCACAAAAACTGTCACATAAAATCATTAACATAAACAATATATATTTATGTTTAATCCTGTTGATAAATTATAACATTTAAACTGCCAAAATAGTTTTCAAACCTTCATTCTTACGCGTTCATTATTTTGGTTAATAATGAAATTAAATAAATGTGATTGAATTAAAAAATTGACAGAGTGAGACAGAGACATGAGAAGAGGCAGAGACAAGGATTCATGACCTCCTTAGAGACACATACTCCTCTGTTAATAGAGACGAATACACAATGAATTTGAAACCAAATCAAACATTGATAACCTCCTCTACATGTTAGGCAAATACTGAGTTCAATCAAATCTATGCCCCGTTGCCATGAGGAAACGGAAAACAGGGGAGCTCAAACATCACGAAAAAAACACACTTTCATGTATTCCTTTATTTTTCCATTTTTATTCATAGACGTGACTATTTGCGTTTGTTTAAATACTCTACATACTGCAAGGCCTTCAACATTTAAAAAATAGGGTGTTGTGTTTCCTTAAAACTTTTGGCTCTTTTCTAATGTAATTTGTTTTTCATTTTGTTTTTTTTACATCTGGTATTTATTATTTCTTAAGTATTTCCCACTTGCTTTGACAAAGAAAACAAATGTTTCCCATGACAATAGAACCGTCACATGTAATTGAAACTAAACTGGAGAGAGAGAGAGAGTGAGAAGTGAGAAGTGATGTGCCAGAGTATCTGGACCTTATGTTCTACTCCTCTCTCCTAGAAGCAGACCTCTATACTCTATCCATACAATCACTCTCTCCTTCGTTCTGTCTCTCCCTCTCTCTCTCTCTGTCTCTCTGTCTCTCCCTCTCTCTCTCTGTCTCTCTCCCTCTGTCTCTCTGTGTCCCTCTTTGTTTCTCTTGGTATCTCCCTGTTTCTCTCTGTCTCTCTCTCTCTCTCTCTGTCTCTCTGTCTCTCTCCCTGTCTCTCCTTGTCACTCCTTGTCTCTCTCTGTCTCTCTCCCTGTCTCACCCTGTCTCTCTCTGCTTCTCTCGGTCTCTCTGTCACTCTCCCTGTCTCACTCTGTCTCACTCTGTCTCACACTGTCTCTGTCTCTTTCTCTTTGTCTTCCCCATCTCTCACTGTCTCTGTCTCACACTGTCCTCCCCCGTCTCTCTCTCCCTCTCTCTCTCTTGGTCTATGGTACAGTAATGCAGTGATTATGGATATCCAGTGTGAGGTTGAGGCGTTGCAGCTGTGGTCGAGCTGAAAATATCACCCTGGGCAACCTTTTGTCTTCTAAAAATAAGCAGGCTTCTGGCTGCTCCTGTCTGAGGGGAACAGGTCACATGTATGTGTTGTGTTAACTCATTGTCAGATCGTCACTTTCCAACCATATGGATAAAGTTCTACATTTCGAGTAACCTCACTCAGAAGAACTCTGGAAATAAGGACTAGGTATTTAACGTTGGCCTATGTTTCCTCTGGCACTGGTAGAAGAGCCAACAGGAAGTGAGTGAGTGATTTATTAAATCCGATATTGTCGATGATTTGTCGAGTATCAAACCACAGGGTTATTTCCCTCCTGTTTCCCAGCTTCTTAGTCCTGTTTGCAGCGATAACTCCTGAAGGGCTGGACTGATGTATACTGGGATTTCCCCTGGTGTCCACCACAGCAGAAGCCACTATACCCTTCTCACCAGAGGAGAACACCACATAACCATCAATAGCTTGGCATGGGGAAGACCCAGAATATGGTTTGGATGATGTAACCTGGTTCATTTAAATATTTGTATTAATTCAACCTTTATTTTAACCAGGTAGGCCGATTGAGAACAATTTCTCATTTGCAACGGCGACCTGGGGAGCAGCTGGGATTTGAACCCAGGACATCATACACTCTACCACTGAGCTACCAACTGCTCCAGAAGAGCTGATAGTAATGAATCTGTCTGTCTGATGATACCTCTGGTAATGGTTCAGTATCAACAGTCCACCATAGTCACCACTGACCTGACATGGTCATGTAGTTTAGAGCGTAACAATATATATGTCTGTCTGTTTCTCTGTGTCTCCCTGTGTCTTCGTCGCCATCGCTTTCTCTCTCTTTCTCTCTTTCTCCCTCTCCCTCTCCCTCTCTCCCTCCCTCTCCCTCTCTCTCTCCCTCTCCCTCTCCTCTCTCTCTCTCTCTCTCTCTCTCTCTTTCTCTCTCTCTCTGCCTCTGCCCTCAACCATATGATGTGTGATGTGTATCATTGCTCTGGACTTCTCCAGGCTGCACGTGTGGGTCCTCCCTTGTGGGTCTTCATCCTTGCCGGTGGGCTCCGGCGGTGGTGAGCTGTGTTGATGAATGATATTGATCGCATATAGTGGTCGAGATACATGGGGGGGGGGCTCTCACTCACTGTATGCTCCCCACTGTCCTTTTACTTTCTCTCAAACGCTGTTTCCATGGCAACCATACCATAACAGGGAGCCGGCAGTGGCGTGGATGTGGAAACGGTCCCATTGGTGGGAGAGAAACGAGAGACAGTGTAAGTTCATCCAGGTGCACATCGCTACGGTGACGTCCCCAGTTTGGAGATGGCTCTCAGCAGATGTGACAAAGTGTGCCAAAGCAAGGTGTCAATATCCTCTTACGTCAATGCCCTCGAAGCCCTCGGTCGCCGTGTCGATACCACTGACAAGGTGTCAATACCTGTATCAGTAGGCGTGTTCTGATGGACTTCACCACACACGATCCTTATAAGAGCCAATAAACCAAACAGAATATGTGCTCCATTAAAAGACAAAGGAGCAGATCCCTGTAACCCATCTGCTGTGGCGTGTGAATCCTGCTCTGTCCTACCAACGTCAATGTGCACATGCAGAAGGTACCAACGCAAGGTACCAACACAAGGTACCAACACAAGGTACCAACACATGTAGTCATGGGGTTCTCAGAGTCCCATAAAGCGGACGAGGTGCGGGGGGCGGGGGGGTTGAGGCTCGAGCACAGGATGTAGACTATGTGAACCAGCCACTGTCCCCAAACATTTAGGAGAGGGAGGGAGAGAGAGGGACTGAGGGTGGAAGTGAGGGTGAGAGGGAGGGAGGGAGGTAGGGAAGAAGAGAGGGAGGGAGACATAGAGATGGAGGGATGTGGGGTCTGTCAGACAACTAATGAGGAGGTGAAGTAGTAAAGGATAAATCCTGCTTAACTGAGTGGGAAAACATCCGGTGTTCAGAGATTCAACTTTGGTTCCCTTTAAGCCGGATGTTGACACTCATAACCACTGTGTACACACACCGACGCAGACACGCCCATACACACACACACACAGACACACACACACCACAGGTCAGAATGTTGAGGTAACGTAGATAGATAGAGCTGTGTGTGACCTTTCAGAGGTGTGTCATTAGCCCCACAATCACACGGGTTCCACAGTGGTTAAACAAACACAGTATAAGTGCCGGTATATAGTGTGTATGTGTGTGTGTGTGTGTGTAGGGTTTCTTTGGTTTGTGTGTGATTGCACACGGTCCATGTCTCCGCCCGAGCCCTCTTGTTCTCCCAGCTGTCCTAACACAGTTCAGTGTTGACAGTCAACACAGCTGCAGGCTCTGGTGGGCTATGGCCTGGTCACACATGGGCTAGGAGCTCCACTACTGGGATCAGAAGGCCAGGGGAGGGGTTAGAGGGAGGAGTTAGAGAGAGGGGTTAGAGGGAGGGGTTAGAGGGAGGGGTTAGAGAGAGGGGTTAGAGACCGGGGTTAGAGGGAGGGGTTAGAGGGAGGGGTTAGAGGGAGGGGTTAGAGAGAGGGGTTAGAGGGATGGGTTAGAGAGAGGTGTTACAGAGAGGGGTTAGAGGGAGGGGTTAGAGGGAGGGCTTAGAGGGAGGGCTTAGAGGGAGGGGTTAGAGGGAGGGGTTAGAGGGAGGGGTTAGAGAGAGGGGTTAGAGGGAGTGGTTAGAGAGAGGGGTTAGATGGAGGGCTTACAGGGAGGGCTTAGAGGGAGGGCTTAGAGGGAGGGGCATTACAGTGGCGTACACAACCCTCCAAAAGATCTCCAAACCAAGCAAAAAACACCCTGAGGCTGTTGGCAACAGCACCAACCTTAACAACACTAAACGCATCCCCTTGTGACCCCCTTGTGACCTCCGTGTGACCTCCCGGCGATAGGGAGTATGGTCCCGCCAGAGTTTGCCGTTGTTTATAAAGCTCGCCGCCCCTCGACAACACGCATTTCGGAAAACCTACTCGTTCCCGTGACGCTGAGTGGAACGCGGCGTTCAGAAAGGACAGTGTGATTAATGGTGTGTGAGTGTGTTTTTAACAGATGACATTAGGCTCGAGGACACTGCGGGGTCATGGGGGAGAGTGACCTCAGGGTGATTGATTCACCCTCCGGACTGGGATCTCTCTGTGTCCTGGCTCTACTGGAAGAGACACCTTGTTTTGGTAACCCACCTATCTATGTATACACCCCCTGTGGGTGTCCATGCAGGGCCAACACACATACACACACTCTACATTTTTCTTTATTAAACACACATATACACCTTTGGCGTGTACCTTTCCGGCCCCGGAGGAGAGATCAGGCACAGCTGTGACTCGTAAGGGTCATGTGTCTCGGGCAGGGTCAGATTGAGTAGGGCTGGGAGACTCGGAGAGAGGGTCAGAGGTCACTCCTAGCATCCCCGGCAGTGTGAAAGGTCAGGTGTCAGAGTGTCACCGCGTTGCGTCGGCAGAGTAGGGTTTCAAAAGCCACTGGTGAGAGGAAGAGATTTATAGATAGAGTACAGCAGGGATTCTCTATCGGCAGTAATTACACAGAATATGAGCATGCTCACTGAGGCTTGGCACACATATTTTATTTCCACTGAAGCCCCTGTAGACTGAAATAATCCATAAGATAACCAGCTAGAGAGCCAAGCAGAAGACCAGGGGCAGGAGAGAGAAGAGAGGGAAGAGAGAGGGAGGAGAGAGGGAGAGGGAGGGAGAGGGAGGAGAGAGTGGGGGGAGGAGAGAGGAAATACAGAGCGAGAGAAGAGAGAGGGAGGAGAGAGGGAGAGGGAAGAGAGAGGGAGGAGAGAGGGAGAGGGAGGGAGAGGGAGGAGAGAGTGGGGGGGAGGAGAGAGGAAATACAGAGCAAGAGAAGAGAGTGGGGGAGAGAGGGAGGAGAGAGGGATAGAGAGGAGAGAGGGAGGAGGAGAGAGGGAAGAAAGAGGGAGGAGAGGAAAGTGAGGGAGGAGTGAACGGGTCATATTTGTTACCAAACAAAACCTAATTCCTAGCAACAAGACCTTTGACGTCAAATTCCAGTCAGACACAGGGGTCACCGAGGCATCCCAGGGGTCCGCGAGGAGTCCGATCAGCCTCCTAGACGGACACTCAGCCCGACCAGGACAGATGGAGGGGAACCAGAAATTAGATTACTTGAGAAAAGTCAAGTTGCGCTGCAGTGTGTGATATCCTGCCTGGTGGAAGTTTCCCGTGAGAACCCAGAAGAGGCAACGGCGGGCCTGGACAGACAGTTCAAACATATTTACCCCTCGTTGGAAGGTACAAATTAAATTAGCCCTCCACAAAGGGAGGATGTTTCCCTCCTTCTGGTCTGATGTCATGGTTGTGGGGTGGTAGAGTGGGGGGTCGTCCCACTGGCCTGCATACATTCATCTTAGAGACCATTCAACCCACCTCCCCCACACTGCACCAAGCAATGTCTGAAAGACCTAGCCGCTTTGACTAGGCGTTAATCTGCCTATATACACACATGCACATTCCCACTACGCTAAGGGCAGTACGTTGTACTTCACCTCCGTCTTACGATGCCTGACTCTTTCTCTCTGTAAATGTCTCCGTACATTTTCTTACAGTTCCATTTGAGTGCTTCCAAATTCCCTCACAACACCTGATGGACGCCGTTTCCTCCCGTGCTGCTAACAACCCGAGCAGATTGAATCAGAGATCATTAGAGTAATTGAGCATCCCGGCTATCTCGGTAGCTCCGCGTCGGGCTGTACCGTGCCGCGATGCTCCGTAGGGCCTGGACGTGGACGGGGAAGCAGGAGGATGTCAGCGGGCTTGGCACAGCCCGGAGGCCTCGCTACATTCCTGGAGATGGGTGTTTTCTCTCTCATCTTATGGGAAGCGTTGGAGGATCATAAACGCTTCCAGACACGGTGCAAGGACACAGAACGCTGGAGCTGGAAGGCCTTCACACTCTGACATCTCCCCCTTGTATTTTTAGGAGGTTGCATCTGCTTCGAATGCCTGCCAATTTCTGCAGAATTTGAAGGTGGATGACTCAACACCAGTTGTCTACACAGGATGCTCAGATGGGGCGTACTTTCTGTTTGTACGAAGAAAAGGCTGTTATATGTAATCCAAGTTAACAATGCAGCATTTCTGAGTGTGATCTCTTTCGTACTTTAACACACGAATCCCCTAGAAAAAGTTCAAAACAAAAGCGGTTGTATTAAACGAGTCAGACAGTGTCGCATTTTCAGTCTGTGTTTCTCAAATATACACAAACATGCTGACACTGAGAGTTAGTTTGACCCCTTATCTCTGCTTTGTCCTGATGCCAGGATGTGATCATAGCTCAGCAACAACCCTCCCAACGGGGAGACTACATTAACCATCATGCAACACTATCGCATGTGAATCACATTAATACAGAACTCCTTTATGAGGCTGCTCATTCATAATGTAAATAACGTTCCATCATTGAGGAACGGGAGGTGGGTGTTGTACAGCGCCTCATTCTGGTGGGCTCTGGATAGTGCACTCTGTTCCAGTGGTCCAAAAATGCAACAAGCTCACTCAAGTCAAGAGAGATGGAGAAAGTATGAATAGATGAGAGATCAAGGCGGAGAGAAATAAAATAGAAACAACAAGCCAGACAGAAAGGACGAACTGATAGACAGCAAGAAAGAGAGGAACAAAGTAGCTGCAGTGTGTTTGGGGAAGAAGGCTGGAAGGTTGGGCCAGCTGAAAGTGAATTCTTGAAAGTGAGTGTTAGGGTGAATGGGTTCTGGTACTGTTGCTATACTCAGTGTAAGAGTGAATGGGTTCTGGTACTCTTTCTACTGTCAGTATAGAAGCTAACAGGTTCTGGTATTGTTTAGAAGCTAACAGGTTCTGGTGCTGTTTCTACTGTCAGTATAGGAGCTAACAGGTTCTGGTGCTGTTTCTACTGTCAGTATAGAAGCTAACAGGTTCTGGTATTGTTTCTACTGTCAGTATAGGAGCTAACAGGTTCTGGTATTGTTTCTACTGTCAGTATAGGAGCTAACAGGTTCTGGTGCTGTTTCTACTGTCAGTATAGGAGCTAACAGGTTCTGGTGCTGTTTCTACTGTCAGTATAGGAGCTAACAGGTTCTGGTGCTGTTTCTACTGTCAGTATAGGAGCTAACAGGTTCTGGTGCTGTTTCTACTGTCAGTATAGGAGCTAACAGGTTCTGGTGCTGTTTCTACTGTCAGTATAGAAGCTAACAGGTTCTGGTATTGTTTAGAAGCTAACAGGTTCTGGTGCTGTTTCTACTGTCAGTATAGGAGCTAACAGGTTCTGGTGCTGTTTCTACTGTCAGTATAGAAGCTAACAGGTTCTGGTATTGTTTCTACTGTCAGTATAGGAGCTAACAGGTTCTGGTATTGTTTCTACTGTCAGTATAGGAGCTAACAGGTTCTGGTGCTGTTTCTACTGTCAGTATAGGAGCTAACAGGTTCTGGTGCTGTTTCTACTGTCAGTATAGGAGCTAACAGGTTCTGGTGCTGTTTCTACTGTCAGTATAGGAGCTAACAGGTTCTGGTGCTGTTTCTACTGTCAGTATAGGAGCTAACAGGTTCTGGTGCTGTTTCTACTGTCAGTATAGAAGCTAACAGGTTCTGGTATTGTTTCTACTGTCAGTATAGGAGCTAACAGGTTCTGGTGCTGTTTCTACTGTCAGTATAGGAGCTAACAGGTTCTGGTGCTGTTTCTACTGTCAGTATAGGAGCTAACAGGTTCTGGTACTGTTTCTACTGTCAGTATAGGAGCTAAGAGGTTCTGGTGCTGTTTCTACTGTCAGTATAGGAGCTAACAGGTTCTGGTGCTGTTTCTACTGTCAGTATAGGAGCTAACAGGTTCTGGTGCTGTTTCTACTGTCAGTATAGGAGCTAACAGGTTCTGGTACTGTTTCTGTGGGTGTGTATGGAGTGTTAAGTGCTGGACCCACTCTGCCAGCTGTCAGGATTTTCCATGTATGAACGGTCTGGTGTGGCTGTATTGAGCCCAGCCATCCACACTGAGACTGGGAGGTGGAGCTCCATCCACACTGAGACTGGAAGGTGGAGCTCCATCACAAACTGAGACTGGGAGGTGGAGCTCCATCACACACTGAGACTGGGAGGTGGAGCTCCATCCACACTGAGACTGGAAGGTGGAGCTCCATCACAAACTGAGACTGGGAGGTGGAGCTCCATCACACACTGAGACTGGGAGGTGGAGCTCCATCACACACTGAGACTGGGAGGTGGAGCTCCATCCACACTGAGACTGGAAGGTGGAGCTCCATCACAAACTGAGACTGGGAGGTGGAGCTCCATCACACACTGAGACTGGAAGGTGGAGCTCCATCACAAACTGAGACTGGGAGGTGGAGCTCCATCCACACTGAGACTGGGAGGTGGAGCTCCATCACAAACAAGAAATATCCCTGTTCACAATTTTATTATGCTGGGAGAGATTAGTTGTAATAGACTTTCTCAGAGAGACCGGAAGAGAAGTAGTCTAGGTTCCCACTACTAACCCCCTTACACCCACCCACACACACACACAAACACACACACACACCCACACACACACACACACACACACACACACCACCACACACTACCACCCCCACCAGCTCCCCCCCTTCGCCATTCATGCCGTTACACCCCTGTCAGGTCCTATAACAGCGTTGTACCTGAAGTATGCAGATCGAGCCTTTGTGGTGCCCTGTACTGCGTGGACGGCCATTCTTCTGGCCTCGGGGCCACTATGGCCTGATCCCAGAACGGGCCTCAGACCCGGCACTCCCCGGGGTCACAGCCTTTCAACCTCAGGGGCTCGACTTCTGCCACGGCCGGCTGACAAATCACCCTGCGCCTCACAATAGAGCGCCGGGACCCCAGCGTGAGAGAGCCGCCTCAATGGCCCCGCGCTGTGCCGCTACAACCCTGCGCCGCTACCCCAGCCCTGCTGCAGGGCGGACAAAAGGGGAGGAGAGAAGAAATGGGGGAGGGAAAAAAGAGGTGCTGGAGAGGGAGAGCGAGGGAGAGGGGAGGAAAAGAGACATTTGGGCTCTTTTATTTGGGGGGACTATGATAAATGGTTGGCCTTTTGCTGGGCTGTGATCCCCCAGTGCTCGCAGTGAGACTCCCATGACAAGAAGAGCCTTTGAGCGAGAGTGAACCCAACAAACATCGCTCTTTGTCCCAGACCGACCCGAGACAGGACCTGACCGCTCTGACTTTAATCAAGTAAACCCAGCAAAGCGTATGTGTGTGTGTGTGTGTGTGTGTGTGTGCGCGCGCATAGCACAGAAAGTATACTGGGAAAGAGTGTGGCTGAGAACAGAAGAGTGAGAGAGTGTGAGAGGATATACTTGTCTACTTTGCTACTTCCTAGCCATTCAGGAGTCAGCCTTGGGGCTGGGGTTCGGGGAACGAGGGGCCGACTGGAATCTGAAGTGGTGTTCATATTCACGCTTGAGGCACATTTCAAATTGCCTGCTGCAAAAACAACTAGCCAAGTGTACCCTCAACTAGAGACCATGGGGCCCCATTGACAGCCTGCCATAGACCAGAAAAACACTCATTTTATGGAAGTCAACTACAGAATTGTTTGGTGATCATAGAGTAGAAAATTATTGAAGACAAATTAGTAATTTTGTCTAAGTATATATATATATATATATATATACACACACACACACACTACCGTTCAACAGTTTGGGTTAACTTGGAAATCCTTGCTTTCACAAGAAAAGCTAATATTTTTTTGGCCATTAAAATGACATCAAATTGATCAGAAATGTAATTTTTACATTGTAGACATTTCTAATGCTACAAATCCTGATTAAATAAGCATTACAACTTTTTAGACTTGTTGAGTAACTGGAACATTAGCAACTGTGGTCTGATTACACATTCAAAATGTCAAGAAACAAATACATTTATTCAAAGAATGTCACAGATTGGTGAGCTGTGTTGCACACAGAGTATTAGGAGAGGGCACTTCTGTGAATCATGTTGATTAGGAGCCCAGCTGTTTTGGGATTAGCTAAACACCAGGCATAGGTTAGTATATATTTGACCAAAGGAAAGTTTGAAGGACACAATCATTTCAAACAAGGTTAGAAAATCATTATTTTTGACCTTGTCAATCACTGTATTTCCTATACATTTTCTATTTTTGCTTTTGATACTAATTTCATGTATGTTTAATGGAAAACAATGCCATTTTAAAGTGACCCCAAACCTTTGAACTGTAGTGTATGTATCATCCGCGGCGCTACCTGGACCCGCCCATTTTAAGTCCGGGCCCTCCCATTTTGACCCAGGCCTAGTGAGTAGTGAGTGATTTTCATTCTAGCTGTTTGTCCAATAAGCAGCCCGAGGAAAGCTTTGAGTGAAAGCCTCTAAGCCAATCAGCGGCTTCTACCCCACGTGTGGACTCTTAAGCCCGCCCACAGGCTGCATCGTCACCAGCAAGTGATCCAATTAAATGAATGAAGTTGGCGCGCAATCTTTTCAAGCAAGTTCAATGAGACAGACAGAGACGGTAGCTATTAGCAAATATGAAACGCAAAGCAGCTTGTTTGCATTTAGAGTAAGAAACGCTCCGAGGAGCAGGAAACGCTGTTACAAATGACGAGTTACCCATCCTGCTGGGCCGCCCTCTCCCCATCCAGTCCTCCCGTAGCCCCCCCCCTCACACCAGCAAGCAAGTACACAGGTAGGCAACTGTGTTGCTGTCCTCAGTGCCGCAGAAAAGGCCTGAAACTGAGATTTTTTGGGGGCTTATTTAACTGGCCCATCCAGTTTTCTGGAGGCCCACCTACAATCAAAATATCAAAATATATATATATATATATATGAATTAATATAAATATTCATATATAATATCGGGAGCATCACAGCAAGCCCACAAAGGCTAATTATTATCAATTCAGAGCGTTACAATCGAGTTAATGGGCTGCAAAAGCTGATTAGCAAGTTTGACAAAAATGTCTGAAAAAGCGAGGGTGAACGCCTTTAGTGGCACAGAGGAAACTTAACGCTAGGTTAAATGTTTTAAGATGAAGCTGTACTGGAGGCGAGTTTGTATAAGGGCAGGATTATACGCTGGTTAAACGTAATGTCGTGCCAGAGTTGTTCAAAGATGTCCTCCCATCATATCCCTGTCGTCATGCTAGGATGCATGCACATGCCTCTGTGTGTGTGTGTGTCCGTTTCAGTGTGTGTGTCTGTGCGACACGCCATTTCATTTTGGGCTGGTTAGTGTGTGTCTGTGTGTGTGTGTGCGTGTGTCTGTGTGTGTGAGAGAGAGTAGTGGGTGGAGAGCGGAGGTTGTGGGAGCTTTAGCCTTTGTCAGCCGTCACCCATATCTAATTCTAAGTCTGCCAGTTAGTCATTGACAGTCCTTCCACTTTGAGCGTCTCTGTCTGTTCGTCATCGCCTGTGGTCACACTGCAACCAGACGGATGTGCTGTGTTTGTGCTCACATAACTACATTGGCACAAGCAGAGCGTAGACAAGGGTGTGTGTGTGTTGGTGTGTGTGTGTGTTGGTGTGTGTGCGTGTTTGTAGTGAGGGCAAACGACACAGTGTGCCATGGTGCTATAATCTCCGCCCTTACCCAGTGGCCCAGATTAAATCCAGGCTTTGATCCACCCCCTAATCGGAGATTACAGGCCTATGGCTGAGGGTGGGTGCTCTGCCTGCCAGCCCAAACTGAGATCCTCCCTGCCCCTCCCCCCCGCTGTGAAACTGCCAATTGACATGAGCTTTGGAGCCGCCTAATACAGAGGAGGGCAGACTTAGAGTCCTAAATGTCTGTCATGGTCAAGACTGAGTGTCGTAAAGTGTCTATGGCCGCAGCGCCTATGCCAGTGGGGTTGTAATGCTGCCAGGGCCAGGAGTCAATGTGCCAGTGGTGTTGTGATACTGCCAGGGCCAGTAGTCAATGTGCCAGTGGGGTTGTAATGCTGCCAGGGTCAGGAGTCAATGTGCCAGTGGTGTTGTGATGCTGCCAGGGCCAGGAGTCAATGTGCCAGTGGGGTTGTAATGCTGCCAGGGTCAGGGGTCAATGTGCCAGTGGTGTTGTGATGCTGCCAGGGCCAGGAGTCAATGTGCCAGTGGTGTTGTGATGCTGCCAGGGTCAGGGGTCAATGTGCCAGTGGTGTTGTGATGCTGCCAGGGCCAGGAGTCAATGTGGTGTTGTGATGCTGCCAGGGTCAGGAGTCAATGTGCCAGTGGGGTAGTAAACCTGCCAGGGCCAGGAGTCAATGTGCCAGTGGTGTTGTGATGCTGCCAGGGTCAGGGGTCAATGTGCCAGTGGTGTTGTAATGCTGCCAGGGCCAGGAGTCAATGTGCCAGTGGTGTTGTGATACTGCCAGGGCCAGGGGTCAATGTGGTGTTGTGATGCTGCCAGGGCCAGGAGTCAATGTGCCAGTGGTGTTGTGATGCTGCCAGGGTCAGGGGTCAATGTGCCAGTGGTGTTGTGATGCTGCCAGGGCCAGGAGTCAATGTGGTGTTGTGATGCTGCCAGGGGCAGGAGTCAATGTGCCAGTGGTGTTGTGATGCTGCCAGGAGTCAATGTGCCAGTGGTGTTGTGATGCTGCCAGGGCCAGGAGTCAATGTGCCAGTGGTGTTGTGATGCTGCCAGGGGCAGGAGTCAATGTGCCAGTGGTGTTGTGATGCTGCCAGGGCCAGGAGTCAATGTGCCAGTGGGGTTGTGATGCTGCCAGGGCCAGGAGTCAATGTGCCAGTGGTTTTGTGATGCTGCCAGGGTCAGGGGTCAATGTGCCAGTGGTGTTGTGATGCTGCCAGGGCCAGGAGTCAATGTGCCAGTAGGTGTTGTCCTTCGGGAATACAGAGAATTAAGGGAAGAGGACGGCTTGAATGATCTGAATCCTGAAAGCTAATAACGTGGCGTGTTGTCGCGGCGACAGACCGTACGAATATTTGCCTTTTGCTTGATTGAGTTCACTTCAGCGGTGACCCTTCGGTAAAGACGAGAGTGGCTTGTTGCAGATTTCCCGTGTCTTCATGAGAAACAAATGAGAAACAAAAGGCTGTGTCTCTGATCTGTCTCGTTTTAATGCTACAGCGGGTTTGTTTTACAGCTCATTTGCAACTGCGCAAACAGTCAGTGACGAGGTCTACGTAAAATAGCCAATTAACTAGTATATATAAACAACCCAGTGGCTGACCAGACTTGGGTTATTTCCTAAAAAAAGAGTTTACCACAGAACACATTAAAAATAATTACCCCTAACCTAATAAGACTGGGGAGCTATAAGAGTGGGCTCAGTTAGAGCAAAAGCAATGCCTCTCCTTTGTCCCTTCTCTTCTAACGGTTAGCTGCTAACGGTTAGCACAGATAGTGCTGTTACTGTGATCGATAACATCTTGGCTAGCAGGGTGATTAGCAGGCCTTTGTTGGTGGAACCCCAGACTAGCGTTGGGCAGCTGTAGTACTGTTGCTGGAGAGCCAGATGCAGTAGGTGTTACGCGGGTTAATGTACGGGGAAGTGAGAACACACACACACACTGCCGGTCGCGGTCAGCATTGTCAGCAAGGTCAGACCTCCTCACCTGGTCACAGGCGTGAAATGACACATCGCCGTTTGTGTAGCTCATAATTACAATGGACAGCCAGACAGTGCAGGGTTTTATAGGCCAGCTAAAACACCCCCAGATACAATTAGTGACCAATGACCGGCCGGGGAAACCCTGAACCCCCCCCATTTCTAAAACAATGTTATTCTCATTTCCTGGTGGCTGAAGAGGGTCCACCCCCACCCCTACGATGACTCCCCCCGATCTCAAGTCCAAATATGGCCAGACAGTCCCAGATACAGACGGATACGCAACCTACGCTAACACACACACACCATCCATCCATCATGGGAAAGCATATTTATCTTGCTCATTCTGAGATGCTGGCCAATTAACACTGCAGTGCTTAGTTCAGATCAGTGGTTCCCCCACCGTGGCAGACTGTGAAACATACCATAAATCTGTGGAAGAGTGGCAAGGCCAGTATGACGTTTCTCTCATGAAGTTGTGGAGTCTGGAACAGGCTCACTGTGACTGGCCCATGGGGCTCTGATGACCAGGAGATGACAGGTTAAAATGTTCATCACTACATACTAAATACCGATGGTATTGGCTAATTTAAAATTAATCACAGCCAAAAATGTTGAAGGACATTTTGGCTCCAATGTGATAGAAACATCCCAACATAATAATGCAATGAGGTTACATTATTTAGTCTTGGATCTCATCTAGGCTTGTTCAGACCCAGTATTCCTCAGTCAGACCTACATCTCAGACCCAGTAGTCCTCAGTCAGACCTACATCTCAGACCCAGTAGTCCTCAGTCAGACCTACATCTCAGACCCAGTAGTCCTCAGTCAGACCTACATCTCAGACCCAGTAGTCCTCAGTCAGACCTACATCTCAGACCCAGTAGTCCTCAGTCAGACCTACATCTCAGACCCAGTAGTCCTCAGTCAGACCTACATCTCAGACCCAGTAGTCCTCAGTCAGACCTACATATTTTTAAAGACAAAATGCTAATTCTACTGAATATACTGACGCGCGTATTTGTATTTGCTTCTTAAGTAAACAAGAATAATATTTTTAATATAATTCAATTTTAACCTAGTTTTCCATGTTTCATGGGCCTGTTCCACTGTTTTGTTTTACTGTGTCTCTCTAATCTGTCATGCATTTCCATTTAGCACACTGTTGGATAGTGTCCTTGGTGATCATGTAGAACAGACAACTCTAAACTCGGTCCAGTATGGTGTCAGTGCGTTTGTCCTATTGACACAATTAGGGCACAAAATGTCTATCTAGACAGGACAAAAACTCCAGAGCTGTTGGCCTTAATGCCTGAGGCCAGGACTAGCATCGATCATGGCACTGGTACAAGATGACACAGGCCGTGGAAAACTTTCCTAACAAACGCTTGCCAGGTATCGAGCACAGGTCAGGCCAGGTCAAACTGTCACCTCGCCCTTTGTTGGTAACTGATAAGATAATCATTACAACAGGATTATCTGGAGGCGGGCGGGTGAGGACCAGGGCTCCTCTTACAGCAGGTAAGAGTTCACCAGGGTCTTTTTAAAATTACAATAATTTTGCGGACGCTCTTATCCAGGCTAGGGGCAACAATTAGGTTTAAGTGTCTTGCTCAAGGGCACAAGGACAGATTTGTCACCTTGTCGCTTCAGGGATTTAAATCATTGACCATTCATTTCATTCAGTTACCAGCCCAATGCTCTAACTAAGAAATGTTCTTTATCCAGTATTTTCTGGGAATGCTGCGATCTATATATATATAAATATATATGTATATATATATATATACACACACGTACATCTATATATGTATATGTATGTATTTATGTGTTTTTGTGTTAAGTAACAGTACACATACAAATAACGATCAGTTGCTCCATGTACATTGGATACTGGAGAGTCTGTATGAACATGTATTCGTGCCAAGCTGTGGCTAAGTGTGACCAATATTTGGGCGTGCACGATTAAGTCCTTGCACGTGTTTAGAAAGACACGGCAGCTGTTTGCCCTTAACCAGAATTGAACCGGGTCTTCTCCGAATTCGGACGAAGATCATTGTTTAACAACGGAGACTTCTCTCCACTAACTAATCAGTAAAAATAGGACTGAGGTCGTGACCCCCTTCACTGTTTTAACTCCTCTAGGCACAAATGACACCCGCTCCCTATGTAGAACACTTACTCTAACAGGTATAACAGGCGCTGATCTAAATAGGACGCCATGTTTTACTGCCCCTTTGAAATCGGACTCTGCCAGCCCGTTTCATATGGATCCTTGGTGGTGTAAAGGTTGCTTGTAATGTGAATAGCTAGCACCTCCTCCTAAGCCATTACTCTAAACTTTGCTGGGGGGTGGAGGTCCGTGGAGGTCGGTGGAGGGCTAGACTCACTCTGCCTGGCCCAAATAGGAATTGTGTCTAAATGACTTGGCATGGAAATGATGTAGATGAAGCTCAGGGCGGCTGCTCACACTTAAGCAAGGTCAGACGTCCAGCTGTCAGCTCACGTTTGGGACTAATCGTTTATATGCACGGGCTACTATTTCTCAGTTTCCTCGTTCTCTCGGCATCTGTCACAGGGACACAGATTTTTCCCTCGCTCTTTAACTTTATTTTCTCTTCTGTCTATTTTACACACTTTCTCTACCCGTTCCTCTTATCTCGTCCTTTTATGTTTTCTTCACCCATTTTACAATCGTCCTTCACCCATCTCTTCCTCCAAACTTTTTCCATATCCCCCCACACCTCTGATATAGAGCCCCTAACTGACCACTCCCATATCCCCCCACACCTCCCTAACTGACCACTCCCATATCCCTCCACACCCCCCTAACTGACCACTCCCATATCCCCCCACACCTCTGTTATAGAGCCCCTAACTGACCACTCCCATATCCCCCACACCTCTGATATAGAGCCCCTAACTGACCACTCCCATATCCCCCACACCTCCCTAACTGACCACTCCCATATCCCCCCACACGCCCCTAACTGACCACTCCCATATCCCCCCACACATCTGATATATAGCCCCTAACTGACCACTCCCATATCCCCCACACGCCCCTAACTGACCACTCCCATATCCCCCCACACCTCTGATATAGAGCCCCTAACTGACCACTCCCATGTCCCCCCACACCTCCCTAACTGACCACTCCCATATCCCCCCACACCTCTGATATAGAGCCCCTAACTGACCACTGCTGTCGTCTCATTCATAACGAGCCTCGCTAATTGAGAAAAGTGTTTAGAAACAGGAGAGCTTTGACCTTGGTCTTTTTCACATTACAATTGACATCCCTCCAGGCTGGCTGGCTCATGTGCACAAGCCCTCCACTGAGTAGCATGACACAGTGAAAAAGTAGACCTCTGTAAATCTGTCTTGGTCTGTAGGACAGATGGCATCGAGGGGTTGGTTTGGCGTGAACGGATTTAAAACTGTAACTTACACGCTGGCCTGGCTGGGTAACCAAGTAACCACAGTTCCACAGCCCTAGTTCCTAATTCACCCCTATTGCTTCCCAGCCCCCTCCACCCTCTTCCCTACCTGCCCGCTCCCCGACGGACCGGACCAACCGGAACCACCTTGACCGATACCCCGTCTCCAGCCCGGTTTGTCCTGGCCACGTACAAGATTTGGCAGGTTGCAGAGTTCAAGTCCACGTAAATGTGAATGGAACCAGCTGCTCCTAATCACTTGCACAAGCCGGCCTTAAAGGGCCTCTCAGTTTCAGGCATCATCTGCCTGGAATGTCGAATTTCCTGAGCGGAGCTCAAATGGCAGCCGGAGTCACAGAGGCCTTTGATATACGGACACCCATCTCGCCGAGCCCTTCTGCATCGGGATTTACGCTTGACAACACGCTCCGTGTCACCTCCGCTCCCGACGCCGGACCTTTGGAAACACTGGCCCCCTTTGACGGCCTGCCCAGAAGTTATTTATTTAATTTGTTGTGCCGCGATATTGTTTCGCCCGGCCACTTAGTTTTGAATTGCACCCTGGATTTTTCAATTATGTGCTTCATTTCACCTGCCCGGTGTTCCTTTACCTCCCAGGATCAAGGGCATCATGTTGGCTTTAATTACTTCACAACAAGGGCCGTTCTCGGACCGTTCTCGTTCTGTGGCCTTAAACCTTTTCTGCCCATCCTACGATAAAAACAATATGGCCCCCGAACTCCTTCAGTATAAAGCGCGTGACACGAGTCAACGACGAAATTTGTCCCCTATCAAGAGGGTAAATAAAAGGTGGAGTTTGGGATTTGCCAAATTCCTCGCTTGTTAGCCTCATATGGAGGGTATTAGCGGCGTAGCCTGATTGACAGGTGCTCCTGTGCTTAGCCGGAGGGAAGGAAGGGGAGATGGAGATGGGAGTCCGGTAGATCCCAGGTAATCAGGAGAGGCTGAACACAGCGGGCCTGTAGATGCTATCAGGACTGGATGTGGCCTGTGGATTAGCGGATGTTAGCGTGCCTCTCTTTCTGCTTAGAACGACGAGGACTCACTTCCTGCCTGTCTGCTCACTGTGGGGGGGGCACTCCACAGACAAATAGGATATCGTTTACAAGTGAATGTATGTGCGCACACATACTCAGACACATTTACACACTCCCACAAAACCTGTGTCGTTTGTCTGTTCTGAAATTGTTTTGAAATGTGTGTTTCAAATGTTTGAGCTAGGAGTCAGAACAGTTTGTGTAAATGTGTAAACAGAAATACACCTTATTGTCTAGAGACGAGTTGCCACGCACAGATGTAGGTGAAAGTTATCCTTTCATTGATGAGCAGATGTAAGACTCCATTACTGTTGGTTCATATTAACGTTATTTCAGAATCTTTTGCTACGAGTGTTTTTTGTAGCTAAAGATCCAAACAACACATTAGCATGACTACAGAACATGATCCGAGCCTATTCTGCTATCCATCACGGGTCATGGGAGTGAAATTATGAAATGTAAAGCAGAAACATTGCCTGCCCGATGCTTTGACGAGTACACTGATTTAACGCTTTTGTTATTTTTATTGGCCTTCCATTAAAATAAATAATTACCAATGAACTTTTTGCCTCAACAAAGAATCAAATGGTCGTTACACTTTTTTAAAATCAGGGATCAGACACAGTGCTCCGCCAAGTGGGTGGGGGAGTGTGTGTGTGTGCTGTATTTTCTCCACTGTCAAAACTAAGCGACTTTATGGCTGGAGCCAAAGGGAGGATTGGACGGCCACTGGACACTCAGAATGTATATTTCAAAGTGGATTGTGTGTGTATGTGTGAGTGTGTGTGTGTGTAAGTGTAAGTGTGTGTGTGTGTGTGTGTGTATACATGTGTGTGTGTGTGTGTGTGTGTGTGTGTGTGTGTGTGTGTGTGTGTGTGTGTGTGTGTGTGTGTGTGTGTGTGTATGTGTGTGTATACGTGTGTGTGTATACGTGTATGTGTGTGTGTGGGTGTGTGTGCACATGTGTTTGATAATATTCGGAGGTGGTGTTGGACAAGGTGACAGGTGAGAATTGGTCTGATCCCATCTGACAATGCTCAGAATACAGTCCTCCACCCCCCATCCTCCACCCCCGACCCTCCACCCTCATCTCCACCCAGAATACATGACGAGGTCTTGACCGTGCAGAAGCAGCAGCAACATTAGTGTGATTTGTGTAAACGTTGTGTCTGTCTGCATGTGTGTGTGTGTGTGTGGCAACAGTATGCATGTGTGTTATGCAGACACTCTTACCCTGTGCGACTTACAGTAGTGAGTGCCTACATTTTCATACGTTTTATCTTAATTTCCCCATGTGGAAATCAAACCCGCGACCCTGGCAATTTCATGAGACGGTAGAGACAGAAGGGCGGGAAAGTTGGAGGAGAAAGGGTTAAGGCAGAAATATGGAGAGGGCCAAGATGAGAAAAGGAAGGATGGAGAGAATGGCATGGAGAAACAGAGGGAGAGAAATACATAAAGAACGAGAACCATAACAACCGTGAGAAGTATCCGTGGCAACCGTGAGAGTTGTCCATAACAACAGTGAGCAGTATCCATAACAACGGCGAGAAGTATCTGTTCTGATTGGTTTACAGCTTTGTCTTAAGGCCTCTCTTAATAAGCTTGGTCAAAGGCGAGATTTATAGCCCTGCACCCCTCAGTTAGCTGTGGGTTGGAAACACACCCCTGGGCCTTCTGTCACCTCCTGGCCCTCACACCTCCCCCACCCCTCCTCACTCCTTGTGGGGCTGTGCCTAGCACAAGGACACATCTTGGTCTCTCAGTCGCACCTTCTATGACCCCCTAGTTTCACTCTAGCAATTAGAGTCTGACACAGGGCTTCTTCAAAGTTCCGACTTTCAGACACAAATATTTTGACCTTCCTACGGTGAGCCAAATTGTCCTCAATTGACCCGAATTAAAGAAAAAATGTGTGTGAAAGAGCATATATTGTCCAATAATACAACTCACCCAAAACATGCTGAGGGCTCGTGAATAAACTATATAAGTGTGTATAGCGTGTGTAGTGTCATGTATGGTCTAAACGTTGTTGTGCTTAGTGTTAGATTTAAGGTCACTTTTGGGTTTAGGCATTATAGGTTCGGTTTAGGGTAAGGCATTAGGGCTAGGTTAACTTTAGTAACACATATTACTTTAGGTTTTGGTTAATATTACTGTAAGGTTAGGATTTGGGTTAGGAAATAGGATATCTCTCTCTCTCACTCACTCTCTCCTCCTCCCCCCTCTCTCTCTCTCTCTCTCTCTCTCTCTCTCTCTCTCTATCCCTCTCTCACTCTCTCCTCCTCTCTCCCCCCCCTCTCTCTCCACCTCCATTTCGTTTTCTCTCAGTCTCCCTTTCTCCAAGCGTTTTACTGCTCATTAGTTTAACAGAGTGTCAGGTAACGCTCCGGGTGGTGTTAATATGGGCACTCACTTTTCGTTCTCTACAGTCTTTCACTTCTTAGGATCCCTTTCGCTAAACACACATCCTCATCACCTGATCATAGTCCCAGTGCCACTGAGTTACATCTCACTTTGAATCACAGGAATGCCTTCTAACTTTTAAATTACATTTTCCTGAAAGTCATTGAATTGGGTGACCAGAATATCTGACAGAATATCCCCATCGTCTACAGTTTCTGTTTAGTGATCCTGTTTTGATAACAAGCGATGTTTCGCATTGTGTACTTAATTTCTCTGTGTGTGATCGTTTCCTCGTGTTTATTGTAAATGTTGCAAAGTGCGTGCCATTCTGAGAGAGACTCAGTCACTGAAGCGTAGTGTGATGGGAGAGGTAGATGAGGTCAGGGAGTCCCTGTTTTAATTTGACCCAGTATACTGTAGTACTGGTCCACCCTGCACCGCACCAACCCCTCACTCTGGCCTGCTGGTGGGACATTAACAGGCGTGTCAGTGATATACAGCCTGGAGCCCAACCAGGCACCAGGAGGGCCACTGCTTTGTATCCAGTGCAACACCCCCTGATTGGTTAACAGCCATTGCTCCGCCCTCTTCTGGTCCTTAACACGTTCTCTCATATCTTCCACCTCTCTCACCTTCTTTTTCTCTCTTTGCTTCCTTCTTTCAGTTCCGTTCATTTTAAATGTAAGGAGCTTTATTTAAACGGAGACATTCGTTTGCACCAACATAATTCCTCGACATTTGCAAGTTGAAAGTCGAGTAAACATTACACACACAAAGGTCTAAAAAGGATAAAGACACTTTGAATATATAATTTGCCATGTGCAGTGTTCTAACAGTCATTCTGCAGTAAGTCTGAACACAGAGGAAGGTGAGTGTGTACATATTGTCTGCATTTATATTATTGTTAATGTTCTACTGGCATGTTTGACCTTTTCCCATGGAAACCAGTCACAAATCATACTACTGGGATTGTACATAACAGTATTGCTTTTTTGCATTGTTGTAGTGCTAAACTGTGCAATCATTAAAAATGTGGTAAATATTAGTTCATCTTAAAAGCATTTGTGAGTGCTGTTATACATTATTAACCAGTGGCACTTAACTTTGGTTCACCCTTTGCTACGGTTCTGTTCTGAACACTGCGTAATAAGCGGCTGTACATTGTTTAAGAACCAGTTAGAAATTATTGAAGAACCATTCAATGTGTTGTTATGAACCCATAGCAAATGAGTCACAATGCATTTTTTTTTGCGTCAAGGTTATGATTCAAGGTACGTCATGGGTGTATTGTTAGTTAGAAAACATTGGATTTGTAGCGGAAATACAGATTAAGGTCAGTCTAAGCATTATAATGTTCATAAATTCCATGTGCCAATTTTATATGGTTTTGTTTGCTTCTTGTTAAAGTTTACATTGTCATAACATTTTTATTAAATAAAATGGTAAAAGAAGTTCTGAAATCCATAATGGATGTAAATATATCTTACCTGTATTACATATCTATTCAAACAGTGTGTCTGATGGCACCTGGCCTAGTGCCAGATTAACAGACAGGTACCAGGGATTAAGTGGATGAGGCCAGATTAACAGACAGGTACCAGGGATTAAGTGGATGAGGCCAGATAACCAGACAGGTACCAGGGTTAAGTGGATGAGGACAGATAACCAGACAGGTACCAGGGATTAAGTGGATGAAGACAGATAACCAGACAGGTACCAGGGATTAAGTGGATGAGGCCAGATAACCAGACAGGTACCAGGGTTAAGTGGATGAGGCCAGATAACCAGACAGGTACCAGGGATTAAGTGGATGAGGCCAGATAACCAGACAGGTACCAGGGATTAAGTGGATGAGGCCAGATAACCAGACAGGTACCAAACAGGTACCAGGGAGGAAGTGGATGAGGACAGATAACCAGACAGGTACCAAACAGGTACCAGGGATGAAGTGGATGAGGCCAGATAACCAGACAGGTACCAGGGTTAAGTGGATGAGGCCAGATAACCAGACAGGTACCAGGGATTAAGTGGATGAAGACAGATAACCAGACAGGTACCAGGGATTAAGTGGATGAGGCCAGATAACCAGACAGGTAACAGGGATTAAGTGGATGAGGCCAGATAACCAGACAGGTACCAGGAAAGAAGTGGATGAGGCCAGATAACCAGACAGGTACCAGGGAGGAAGTGGATGAGGCCAGATAACCGGACAGGTACCAGGGAGGAAGTGGATGAGGCCAGATAACCAGACAGGTACCAGGGATTAAGTGGATGAGGCCAGATAACCAGACAGGTACCAAACAGGTACCAGGGAGGAAGTGGATGAGGACAGATAACCAGTCAGGTACCAGGGATTAAGAGGATGAGGCCAGATTAACAGACAGGTACCAGGGATGAAGCAGGCAGTGATGGGATGGTGGAGAACTACAGTGTCTGGCTGTCCTGGCAGGTCTCCTGCTCCATATCCACTGATACAACCATAATCAAACCTAATCTGCTTATCGTTCTCCCGGGGCGCTGATCAGCCTGAAGTGCTTAACAGGAAGCATGGACCCATATGATGCAGTCAATGGAAAGCATAAGGTTGGGATCCACAACCTATAATCTGATTAATTAAAATAAGTAAACAGTGGGAAACCCTTATTTCTCTCGGTTTATCCCACGCATGTGTCTCCCCTTTTACTATATTACTCATGCTATCTCCGGTGACAGAGCATATTGTTAAATCTGTTGCCCTGGTGACCTTGCCTCTCCTCTGTTGATGCCCTCTCCAGGTTCTGTGTTGTCTTCTGTGGATGTTCACCTGCCTGCACACACTATCAAAGCATCTGGACTAATAAAGCACTGTAGCCATCTGACCATCAATGATTGGTTGATAAATTAAGACTGTAGGGTGAAGATACTGTTGTTGTTAGAAAACCTTCTTAGAAAGTCATTCTAGAAAAAAAGACTGCTGAATATTAACAATAATAATTAAATACAATTTTTGTTTTCCCAACTTTCGCCAACCAAGGTCAGTAATTTTCATTTAAAATAATGATGGTGTATTTAATGTTTTTAAAATATCCTAAAAGCAGTTATATCCTGGAGCTATATGTGAACTTTTACCACATGCTCGTGTGGAGTTCACCTTGGAACACTAGCTCATTTTGGAAAAATGTATCTTTTATTTCTCTCATCTTTCCAATTCGGAGCGGTATTTGACATCGGTAAGTGACTTCGAAAGCTCAGAATCTAGCCTTTCAAATTCTCAAACTTCATAGAAAAAAAGTATATGTCTCACTCCATGCTTCCGGTGTTACTCCCCATTTCACCTCCACTTTAACCCATTGTATCTGCGTCTCAGCCAGCAATACCGTACACATGGAGGGAGTATATGCTGGTACATTCACTGTTACTTGCACATAGTGAGTACAATAGAAAGCGGAGCCATTCCCTATCTTTCCCACACTATTGTTTGCACCAATTAAACGATTGATGACTGGAATATTTGACTAAGTCACGTAATTGAGGCTAGCAGAGAGAAGCTATGTCAATCGGAGATAGAGATGGACACATTTGAACGAGACAATGAACCTCTGCAGGAAGAACACTCTCTGAGTGAAGATGAAGATGGAAAAACTGTCTGTGATGCATCATAAAAGCTGTAACCTGATTGTCACCCAGGGTGATACCGTGGAAATGCACTGTGAAGAAACTGTGTTCTGTTATATCAGATTATTAAGAGAACTGTGGGTTGTATCAGATGCTCTCTATAAATCAATCCATCCTATTTATTTTATTAAGCCTTTTTTACGTCAGCAGTTGCCTCAAAGTGCTTTACATATTATTCACTCTGAAAGCCCTGAAGTGTAAGTATTTCCATCGCAGAAGCTGAGAGCAGTGAGGCATCTTTCTGAAACGCTCCAGGTTCACTGGGTTCATATTTTAGTATTAGAGAATGATCGTTGTCCATTTGACCGCAGGTACTGATGATGTTCTGGTTCTGAAACGTCTGTTCAGGGGTCAAAGGTCATTATTGGAAAATTATGGTTGCTAACTCGTAAGAGGTCAGAAGGTATCTTAGTATTGTAAGTTCTATGTTTTTAGAGCTTATCTTAGGATGCTAAATTGTTACTCTTTCCACAGTGGTCCTAGGTGATGATGTGATGGTACACAATAAGCTGTCAAAGGTTGTTCAAGGTTAAATATGGTTGATATCTTAGCAGAGGTCAGAGGTTGGATGTTGGGTTGATACTTTGTCCAAGTTTTCCAAAATGTTTATGGGTTGCAAAAGTCTGAGATTATCATAGGTTATTATGGCTGACATATTGTCAGAGGTCAAGGGTTATCTTAGTATTCTCTGGTTGTCATCTTGTCAGAGGCCTAGAGGTTATTCAAGGTTAATATGGTTATGCTAGGATATGGTAGTTATTCAAGTGTACTATGTGTGGGCTATTGTCAGAGGTAATGCTAGGATATGGTAGTTATTCAAGTGTACTATGTGTGGGCTATTGTCAGAGGTTATGCTAGGATATGGTAGTTATTCAAGTGTACTATGTGTGGGCTATTGTCAGAGGTTATGCTAGGATATGGTAGTTATTCAAGTGCACTATGTGTGGGCTGTTGTCAGAGGTTATGCTAGGATATGGTAGTTATTCAAGTGTACTATGTGTGGGCTATTGTCAGAGGTTATGCTAGGATATGGTAGTCATTCAAGTGTACTATGTGTGGGCTATTGTCAGAGGTTATGCTAGGACATGGTAGTTATCCAAGTGTACTATGTGTGGGCTATTGTCAGAGGTTATGCTAGGATATGGTAGTTATTCAAGTGTACTATGTGTGGGCTATTGTCAGAGGTTATGCTAGGACATGGTAGTTATCCAAGTGTACTATGTGTGGGCTATTGTCAGAGGTTATGCTAGGATATGGTAGTTATTCAAGTGTACTATGTGTGGGCTATTGTCAGAGGTTATGCTAGGATATGGTAGTTATTCAAGTGTACTATGTGTGGGCTATTGTCAGAGGTTATGCTAGGATATGGTAGTTATTCAAGTGTACTATGTGTGGGCTATTGTCAGAGGTTATGCTAGGATATGGTAGTTATTCAAGTGTACTATGTGTGGGCTGTTGTCAGAGGTTATGCTAGGATATGGTAGTTATTCAAGTGTACTATGTGTGGGCTATTGTCAGAGGTTATGCTAGGATATTAGTTATCAGTGTACTATGGTTGTCAGAGGTTATGCTAGGATATGGTAGTTATTCAAGTGTACTATGTGTGGGCTATTGTCAGAGGTTATGCTAGGATATGGTAGTTATTCAAGTGTACTATGTGTGGGCTATTGTCAGAGGTTATGCTAGGATATGGTAGTCATTCAATTGTACTATGTGTGGGCTATTGTCAGAGGTTATGCTAGGATATGGTAGTTATCCAAGTGTACTATGTGTGGGCTATTGTCAGAGGTTATGCTAGGATATGGTAGTTATTCAATTGTACTATGTGTGGGCTATTGTCAGAGGTTATGCTAGGATATGGTAGTTATTCAAGTGTACTATGTGTGGGCTATTGTCAGAGGTTATGCTAGGATATGGTAGTTATTCAAGTGTACTATGTGTGGGCTATTGTCAGAGGTTATGCTAGGATATGGTAGTTATTCAAGTGTACTATGTGTGGGCTATTGTCAGAGGTTATGCTAGGATATGGTAGTTATTCAAGTGTACTATGTGTGGGCTATTGTCAGAGGTTATGCTTGGATATGGTAGTTATTCAAGTGTACTATGTGTGGGCTATTGTCAGAGGTTATGCTAGGAAACTGTAGTGTTTTCAAGTGAGCTACGGGTGGCATCTTGTCAGAGGTCAGAGGTTATCCTGGGACACTATGTTGTCACTTTGTCAGCCGACACCTGTTGTCTTCCACTTATCTAACCCGACCAGATGACAACGGACTATACGATATAAGCAGGAACAGACCACGGTATTGGTCATCTGGAAACCTTGAGGAGATCACTCATTATTGACCGGCCCCTTTCACCTTCTGTTTCTATGCTAGAGTGTCTGAAATTATCCTATACACAGGCAGATCTAGTAAACAACACAATAAATTATGATATAACATAATGATCTACTGAAACATATATATTTTAACATACTATATAACACGCTGATCAACTACTATATTAAACATTACATAACATGCCAATCTATCACATCACACTATATAACACTAAATGGTAATATAACATGATGATCTACTATATCACACTATATAACACTAAATGGTAATATAACATGCTGATCTACTATATCACACTATATATCACTAAATGGTAATATAACATGCTGATCTACTATAACACACTATATAACACTAAATGGTAATATAACATGCTGATCTACTATATCACACTAAATAACACTAAATGGTAATTTAACATGCTGATCTACTATAACACACTATATCACACTAAATGGTAATATTACATGCTAATCTACTATAACACACTATATAGCACTAATGGTAATATAACATGCTAATCTACTATATCACACTATATAACACTAAATGGTAATATAACATGCTAATCTACTATATCACACTATATAACACTAAATGGTAATATGACATGCTGATCTACTATATCACACCATATAACACTAAATGGTAATATAACATTGTGATCTACAATAACACACTATATAACACTAAATGGTAATATAACATGCAGATCTACTATAACCCACTATATAACACTAAATGGTAATATAACATGCTGATCTACTATAACACACTATATACCACTAAATGGTAATATAACATTGTGATCTAATATATCACACTATATAACACTAAATGGTAATATAACATGCTGATCTACTATATAACACTAAATAACACTAAATGGTAATATAACATGCTGATCTACTATATCACACTATATAACACTAAATGGTAATATAACATGCTATTCTACGATATCACACTATATAACACTAAATGATAATATAACATGCTGATCTACTATATCACACCATATAACATGCTAATCTACGATATCACACTATATAACACTAAATGGTAATATAACATGCTAATCTACTATAACACACTATATAACACTAAATGATAATATAACATGCTAATCTACTATAACACACTATATAACACTAAATGATAATATAACATGCTAATCTACTATAACACACGATATAACACTAAATGATAATATAACATGCTAATCTACTATAACACACTATATAACACTAAATGATAATATAACATGGTGATCTACGATATCACACTATATAACACTAAATGATAATATAACATGCTAATCTACTATAACACACTATATAACACTAAATGATAATATAACATGGTGATCTACTATAACATACTATATAACACTAAATGGTAATATAACATGCTGATCTACGATAACACACTATATAACACTAAATGATAATATAACATGGTGATCTACTATAACATACTATATAACACTAAATGGTAATATAACATGCTGATCTACGATAACACACTATATAACACTAAATGGTAATATAACATTGTGATCTACAATAACACACTATATAACACTAAATGGTAATATAACATGCAGATCTACTATAACCCACTATATAACACTAAATGGTAATATAACATGCTGATCTACTATAACACACTATATACCACTAAATGGTAATATAACATTGTGATCTAATATATCACACTATATAACACTAAATGGTAATATAACATGCTGATCTACTATATAACACTAAATAACACTAAATGGTAATATAACATGCTGATCTACTATATCACACTATATAACACTAAATGGTAATATAACATGCTATTCTACGATATCACACTATATAACACTAAATGATAATATAACATGCTGATCTACTATATCACACCATATAACATGCTAATCTACGATATCACACTATATAACACTAAATGGTAATATAACATGCTAATCTACTATAACACACTATATAACACTAAATGATAATATAACATGCTAATCTACTATAACACACGATATAACACTAAATGATAATATAACATGCTAATCTACTATAACACACTATATAACACTAAATGATAATATAACATGGTGATCTACGATATCACACTATATAACACTAAATGATAATATAACATGCTAATCTACTATAACACACTATATAACACTAAATGATAATATAACATGGTGATCTACTATAACATACTATATAACACTAAATGGTAATATAACATGCTGATCTACGATAACACACTATATAACACTAAATGATAATATAACATGGTGATCTACTATAACATACTATATAACACTAAATGGTAATATAACATGCTGATCTACGATAACACACTATATAACACTAAATGATAATATAACATGGTGATCTACTATAACATACTATATAACACTAAATGGTAATATAACATGCCAATCTATCACATCACACTATATAACACTAAATGATAATATAACATGGTGATCTACTATAACACACTATACAACACTAAATGGTAATATAACATGCTGATCTACGATAACACACTATATAACACTAAATGGTAATATAACATGCTATTCTACGATATCACACTATATAACACTAAATGATAATATAACATGGTGATCTACTATAACATACTATATAACACTAAATGATAATACAACATGCCAATCTATCACACTATATAACACTAAATGATAATATAACATGCTCATCTACTATAACACACTATATAACACTAAATGGTAATATAACATGCTGATCTACTATAACACACTATATAACACTAAATGATAATATAACATGCTAATCTACTATAACACACTATATAACACTAAATGGTAATATAACATGCTGATCTACGATATCACACTATATAACACTAAATGATAATATAACATGGTGATCTACTATAACACACTATATAACACTAAATGGTAATATAACATGCTGATCTACGATAACACACTATATAACACTAAATGGTAATATAACATGCTATTCTACGATATCACACTATAAAACACTAAATGATAATATAACATGGTGATCTACTATAACATACTATATAACACTAAATGATAATACAACATGCCAATCTATCACACTATATAACACTAAATGATAATATAACATGCTGATCTACTATAACACACTATATAACACTAAATGGTAATATAACATGCTGATCTACTATAACACACTATATAACACTAAATGATAATATAACATGGTGATCTACTATAACACACTATATAACACTAAATGGTAATATAACATGCTGATCTACGATAACACACTATATAACACTAAATGATAATATAACATGGTGATCTACTATAACACACTATATAACACTAAATGGTAATATAACATGCTGATCTACGATATCACACTATATAACACTAAATGGTAATATAACATGCTGATCTACTATATCACACCATATAACATGCTAATCTACTATAACACACTATATAACACTAAATGGTAATATAACATGCTGATCTACTGTAACACACTATACAACACTAAATGATAATATAACATGGTGATCTACTATAACACACTATATAACACTAAATGGTAATATAACATGCTAATCTACTATAACACACTATATAACACTAAATGGTAATATAACATGCTGATCTACTATATCACACTATATAACACTAAATGATAATATAACATGGTGATCTACTATAACATACTATATAACACTAAATGGTAATATAACATGCTAATCTACTATAACACACTATATAACACTAAATGGTAATATAACATGCTAATCTACTATAACACACTATATAACACTAAATGATAATATAACATGGTGATCTACTATAACATACTATATAACACTAAATGGTAATATAACATGCTGATCTACGATAACACACTATATAACACTAAATGATAATATAACATGGTGATCTACTATAACATACTATATAACACTAAATGGTAATATAACATGCTGATCTACGATAACACACTATATAACACTAAATGATAATATAACATGGTGATCTACTATAACATACTATATAACACTAAATGGTAATATAACATGCCAATCTATCACATCACACTATATAACACTAAATGATAATATAACATGGTGATCTACTATAACACACTATATAACACTAAATGGTAATATAACATGCTGATCTACGATAACACACTATATAACACTAAATGGTAATATAACATGCTATTCTACGATATCACACTATATAACACTAAATGATAATATAACATGGTGATCTACTATAACATACTATATAACACTAAATGATAATACAACATGCCAATCTATCACACTATATAACACTAAATGATAATATAACATGCTCATCTACTATAACACACTATATAACACTAAATGGTAATATAACATGCTGATCTACTATAACACACTATATAACACTAAATGATAATATAACATGGTGATCTACTATAACACACTATATAACACTAAATGGTAATATAACATGCTAATCTACTATAACACACTATATAACACTAAATGGTAATATAACATGCTGATCTACGATATCACACTATATAACACTAAATGGTAATATAACATGCTGATCTACTATAACACACCATATAACACTAAATGGTAATATAACATGCCAATCTATCACATCACACTATATAACACTAAATGATAATATAACATGGTGATCTACTATAACACACTATATTACACTAAATGGTAATATAACATGCTGATCTACGATAACACACTATATAACACTAAATGGTAATATAACATGCTATTCTACGATATCACACTATATAACACTAAATGATAATATAACATGGTGATCTACTATAACATACTATATAACACTAAATGATAATATAACATGCCAATCTATCACACTATATAACACTAAATGATAATATAACATGCTGATCTACTATAACACACTATATAACACTAAATGGTAATATAACATGCTGATCTACGATAACACACTATATAACACTAAATGATAATATAACATGGTGATCTACTATAACACACTATATAACACTAAATGGTAATATAACATGCTGATCTACGATATCACACTATATAACACTAAATGGTAATATAACATGCTGATCTACTATATCACACCATATAACATGCTAATCTACTATAACACACTATATAACACTAAATGGTAATATAACATGCTGATCTACTGTAACACACTATATAACACTAAATGATAATATAACATGGTGATCTACTATAACACACTATATAACACTAAATGGTAATATAACATGCTAATCTACTATAACACACTATATAACACTAAATGGTAATATAACATGCTGATCTACTATATCACACTATATAACACTAAATGATAATATAACATGGTGATCTACTATAACATACTATATAACACTAAATGGTAATATAACATGCTAATCTACTATAACACACTATATAACACTAAATGGTAATATAACATGCTAATCTACTATAACACACTATATAACACTAAATGATAATATAACATGGTGATCTACTATAACATACTATATAACACTAAATGGTAATATAACATGCTGATCTACGATAACACACTTAAATGATAATATAACATGGTGATCTACTATAACATACTATATAACACTAAATGGTAATATAACATGCTGATCTACGATAACACACTATATAACACTAAATGATAATATAACATGGTGATCTACTATAACATACTATATAACACTAAATGGTAATATAACATGCCAATCTATCACATCACACTATATAACACTAAATGATAATATAACATGGTGATCTACTATAACACACTATATAACACTAAATGGTAATATAACATGCTGATCTACGATAACACACTATATAACACTAAATGGTAATATAACATGCTATTCTACGATATCACACTATATAACACTAAATGATAATATAACATGGTGATCTACTATAACATACTATATAACACTAAATGATAATACAACATGCCAATCTATCACACTATATAACACTAAATGATAATATAACATGCTCATCTACTATAACACACTATATAACACTAAATGGTAATATAACATGCTGATCTACTATAACACACTATATAACACTAAATGATAATATAACATGGTGATCTACTATAACACACTATATAACACTAAATGGTAATATAACATGCTAATCTACTATAACACACTATATAACACTAAATGGTAATATAACATGCTGATCTACGATATCACACTATATAACACTAAATGGTAATATAACATGCTATTCTACGATATCACACTATAAAACACTAAATGATAATATAACATGGTGATCTACTATAACATACTATATAACACTAAATGATAATACAACATGCCAATCTATCACACTATATAACACTAAATGATAATATAACATGCTGATCTACTATAACACACTATATAACACTAAATGGTAATATAACATGCTGATCTACTATAACACACTATATAACACTAAATGATAATATAACATGGTGATCTACTATAACACACTATATAACACTAAATGGTAATATAACATGCTGATCTACGATAACACACTATATAACACTAAATGATAATATAACATGGTGATCTACTATAACACACTATATAACACTAAATGGTAATATAACATGCTGATCTACGATATCACACTATATAACACTAAATGGTAATATAACATGCTGATCTACTATATCACACCATATAACATGCTAATCTACTATAACACACTATATAACACTAAATGGTAATATAACATGCTGATCTACTGTAACACACTATACAACACTAAATGATAATATAACATGGTGATCTACTATAACACACTATATAACACTAAATGGTAATATAACATGCTAATCTACTATAACACACTATATAACACTAAATGGTAATATAACATGCTGATCTACTATATCACACTATATAACACTAAATGATAATATAACATGGTGATCTACTATAACATACTATATAACACTAAATGGTAATATAACATGCTAATCTACTATAACACACTATATAACACTAAATGGTAATATAACATGCTAATCTACTATAACACACTATATAACACTAAATGATAATATAACATGGTGATCTACTATAACATACTATATAACACTAAATGGTAATATAACATGCTGATCTACGATAACACACTATATAACACTAAATGATAATATAACATGGTGATCTACTATAACATACTATATAACACTAAATGGTAATATAACATGCTGATCTACGATAACACACTATATAACACTAAATGATAATATAACATGGTGATCTACTATAACATACTATATAACACTAAATGGTAATATAACATGCCAATCTATCACATCACACTATATAACACTAAATGATAATATAACATGGTGATCTACTATAACACACTATATAACACTAAATGGTAATATAACATGCTGATCTACGATAACACACTATATAACACTAAATGGTAATATAACATGCTATTCTACGATATCACACTATATAACACTAAATGATAATATAACATGGTGATCTACTATAACATACTATATAACACTAAATGATAATACAACATGCCAATCTATCACACTATATAACACTAAATGATAATATAACATGCTCATCTACTATAACACACTATATAACACTAAATGGTAATATAACATGCTGATCTACTATAACACACTATATAACACTAAATGATAATATAACATGGTGATCTACTATAACACACTATATAACACTAAATGGTAATATAACATGCTAATCTACTATAACACACTATATAACACTAAATGGTAATATAACATGCTGATCTACGATATCACACTATATAACACTAAATGGTAATATAACATGCTGATCTACTATAACACACCATATAACACTAAATGGTAATATAACATGCCAATCTATCACATCACACTATATAACACTAAATGATAATATAACATGGTGATCTACTATAACACACTATATTACACTAAATGGTAATATAACATGCTGATCTACGATAACACACTATATAACACTAAATGGTAATATAACATGCTATTCTACGATATCACACTATATAACACTAAATGATAATATAACATGGTGATCTACTATAACATACTATATAACACTAAATGATAATATAACATGCCAATCTATCACACTATATAACACTAAATGATAATATAACATGCTGATCTACTATAACACACTATATAACACTAAATGGTAATATAACATGCTGATCTACGATAACACACTATATAACACTAAATGATAATATAACATGGTGATCTACTATAACACACTATATAACACTAAATGGTAATATAACATGCTGATCTACGATATCACACTATATAACACTAAATGGTAATATAACATGCTGATCTACTATATCACACCATATAACATGCTAATCTACTATAACACACTATATAACACTAAATGGTAATATAACATGCTGATCTACTGTAACACACTATATAACACTAAATGATAATATAACATGGTGATCTACTATAACACACTATATAACACTAAATGGTAATATAACATGCTGATCTACTATATCACACTATATAACACTAAATGATAATATAACATGGTGATCTACTATAACATACTATATAACACTAAATGGTAATATAACATGCTAATCTACTATAACACACTATATAACACTAAATGGTAATATAACATGCTAATCTACTATAACACACTATATAACACTAAATGATAATATAACATGGTGATCTACTATAACATACTATATAACACTAAATGGTAATATAACATGCTGATCTACGATAACACACTTAAATGATAATATAACATGGTGATCTACTATAACATACTATATAACACTAAATGGTAATATAACATGCTGATCTACGATAACACACTATATAACACTAAATGATAATATAACATGGTGATCTACTATAACATACTATATAACACTAAATGGTAATATAACATGCCAATCTATCACATCACACTATATAACACTAAATGATAATATAACATGGTGATCTACTATAACACACTATATAACACTAAATGGTAATATAACATGCTGATCTACGATAACACACTATATAACACTAAATGGTAATATAACATGCTATTCTACGATATCACACTATATAACACTAAATGATAATATAACATGGTGATCTACTATAACATACTATATAACACTAAATGATAATACAACATGCCAATCTATCACACTATATAACACTAAATGATAATATAACATGCTCATCTACTATAACACACTATATAACACTAAATGGTAATATAACATGCTGATCTACTATAACACACTATATAACACTAAATGATAATATAACATGGTGATCTACTATAACACACTATATAACACTAAATGGTAATATAACATGCTAATCTACTATAACACACTATATAACACTAAATGGTAATATAACATGCTGATCTACGATATCACACTATATAACACTAAATGGTAATATAACATGCTGATCTACTATAACACACCATATAACACTAAATGGTAATATAACATGCCAATCTATCACATCACACTATATAACACTAAATGATAATATAACATGGTGATCTACTATAACACACTATATTACACTAAATGGTAATATAACATGCTGATCTACGATAACACACGATATAACACTAAATGGTAATATAACATGCTATTCTACGATATCACACTATATAACACTAAATGATAATATAACATGGTGATCTACTATAACATACTATTTAACACTAAATGATAATATAACATGCCAATCTATCACACTATATAACACTAAATGATAATATAACATGCTGATCTACTATAACACACTATATAACACTAAATGGTAATATAACATGCTGATCTACGATAACACACTATATAACACTAAATGATAATATAACATGGTGATCTACTATAACACACTATATAACACTAAATGGTAATATAACATGCTGATCTACGATATCACACTATATAACACTAAATGGTAATATAACATGCTGATCTACTATATCACACCATATAACATGCTAATCTACTATAACAAACTATATAACACTAAATGGTAATATAACATGCTGATCTACTGTAACACACTATATAACACTAAATGATAATATAACATGGTGATCTACTATAACACACTATATAACACTAAATGGTAATATAACATGCTAATCTACTATAACACACTATATAACACTAAATGGTAATATAACATGCTGATCTACTATATCACACTATATAACACTAAATGATAATATAACATGGTGATCTACTATAACATACTATATAACACTAAATGGTAATATAACATGCTAATCTACTATAACACACTATATAACACTAAATGGTAATATAACATGCTAATCTAATATAACACACTATATAACACTAAATGGTAATATAACATGCTGATCTACGATATCACACTATATAACACTAAATGGTAATATAACATGCTGATCTACTATAACACACCATATAACACTAAATGGTAATATAACATGCTGATCTACTATAACATACTATATAACACTAAATGGTAATATAACATGCTGATCTACTATAACACACCATATAACACTAAATGGTAATATAACATGCTGATCTACTATAACACACCATATAACACTAAATGGTAATATAACATGCTGATCTACGATATCACACTATATAACACTAAATGGTAATATAACATGCTGATCTACTATAACACACCATATAACACTAAATGGTAATATAACATGCTGATCTACTATAACATACTATATAACACTAAATGGTAATATAACATGCTGATCTACTATAACACACCATATAACACTAAATGGTAATATAACATGCTGATCTACTATAACACACCATATAACACTAAATGGTAATATAACATGCAGATCTACTATAACACACCATATAACACTAAATGGTAATATAACATGCTGATCTACTATAACATACTATATAACACTAAATGGTAATATAACATGCTGATCTACTATAACACACTATATAACACTAAATGGTAATATAACATGCTGATCTACTATAACACACCATATAACACTAAATGGTAATATAACATGCTGATCTACTATAACATACTATATAACACTAAATGGTAATATAACATGCTGATCTACTATAACATACTATATAACACTAAATGGTAATATAACATGCTGATCTACTATAACACACCATATAACACTAAATGGTAATATAACATGCTGATCTACTATAACATACTATATAACACTAAATGGTAATATAACATGCTGATCTACTATAACACACTATATAACACTAAATGGTAATATAACATGCTGATCTACTATAACACACCATATAACACTAAATGGTAATATAACATGCTGATCTACTATAACATACTATATAACACTAAATGGTAATATAACATGCTGATCTACTATAACATACTATATAACACTAAATGGTAATATAACATGCTGATCTACTATAACACACCATATAACACTAAATGGTAATATAACATGCTGATCTACTATAACACACCATATAACACTAAATGGTAATATAACATGCTGATCTACTATAACATACTATATAACACTAAATGGTAATATAACATGCTGATCTACTATAACATACTATATAACACTAAATGGTAATATAACATGCTGATCTACTATAACATACTATATAACACTAAATGGTAATATAACATGCTGATCTACTATAACACACCATATAACACTAAATGGTAATATAACATGCTGATCTACTATAACATACTATATAACACTAAATGGTAATATAACATGCTGATCTACTATAACATACTATACTTCCTCCCCTTGTTTTCCTTTCGTAAGGTGTTACTTCCATTCTGATCCATCCGTCATTATTGGCCTGTGATGCTCAGTCTCCATGTTCGGTTCTCGGAGGACTCTGCTCTACCGAGGCCCTCCACATGATGTAAACAACGATCAATACAGAGGCCACGGCCCTGACACACACCCTTACGCTGACTAAACGAACGGGGATTAAGACAGAGCCCGGGCATGGCCATGCTCGTGTGTAAGAGCATTGCATTCTCAAAAACCTGTAAATAAATCGTGCCGGGATCTCCCCTGAGTGGCTTTGGCCCCGGTGCAGGGTTCACGACCCCAGTCTGAGTGTCACAGTGGAAGGTCTTGGGAGGCCAGGCGGTGATCCGACTGTGTCTGCTGTGTGACCTGGCCTTCTCGCCTGCAGATCAAGCCCTAGGCCGTTTAAACACAGCCAAGGGGAGTGGGATTAATGGAGATACGCCAAGCTAGCAGCTGGTTGGCCACTTATACATTCCTCCCATCAGCCCAGCTAGTATTAATAGAACCTTGTACTCTCCCAGCGTTCTCTCCTCAAATGAAGGTTGATCTTCCTGACCTGTCGGCACAGAGGGTAAGGTCAGGGCTCTGTGCCGGGCTGGGGGCCGGGCTGGGGGCCAACAGGTGCAGGGGGGACAACCAAGTCTCATATGCCCTTGCCAGGCTCACTGTGTTTTAATGATGCCCTTGTCTTTGTTAGTTTGCTCGCGTGTGATTGCTGTTGTTGTGGATGTTGTTTTGGATATTTCCTGCTGGTTGTTGTGATAGTTGTTGTTGATGGTGTATCATGAACCTCTGCAGTAACTTTCCTGAGATCATCCAACCCATTCCTTCATGCAACAATTTGTTTCCTTATTATTTATGAATTACTCATCATTCGCTCATTATTCATTCACTCACGCAACCATGTTTTAATTAATAATCAATTATTTATTTTACTTATTATTAATTCACTCATTATTCATTAATTAAAACCCTCATGTTAGGGTGGTCATTTGTAGTCCCAGGTTGTGTTCTGGTGCAGGTCAGGTAGAGTCCAGTCCAGCTTGCCTCTCTGTAATCCAGACAGCCATACTTCTAGGGGTCAGGGTTCATGTCAGGTCAGAGCTGGCTTTTATCTCTGATAGCAGGTTATCTGGCCCCTTGACCGTTGTTGTGGTTCGTTTGTCTGACCACCTGTGGAGTCAGATCAGGGGATTAGTGTCTTCTTATTGTTCCACTTCATCCTCATTACCCTCCTCCTCTGATTCGTCAATCACTTGTTTGTTTACCTTTCACTTGCTAATCTAATTGGCGCTGGTTCAGACCACAGTAGTGGCAGCCGAATAACAGTGTATAAAATAATTAGGTCGGGTGAAAGGAAGTGTATAGAAAGTGTACAAACGAGATATGTAAACGAATGTAACCTCTTGTTCACGGTGCATTGGCCCTTTATGAATTCCTTGGTAGTCCTGCTGCAGTTAGTGTTAGTTAGCGTTTGGCTACGGGAGGGAGGGAGACACTGGAAAGATTTTATCGCCTTCATCTCTTGTCTGACTGCTTTCACACGGTTGACCGGACGTTGGCCCTAGCTGGCGTTTTTCTTTCCCAGGGTTCATCTCTCAGTCAGCCAGCCACTGCATGTACATCCGCCCCCAAAGCTTGTTGCCCTCATGAATAGAGGGATAACATTATGAGGAGGAGGCTTTCTGATTGGTTATCTAGGCTAAACAACAGCCAGGGCCCCTCCCTGGGCATCCTCCATGGCTCCTTCGAGGGGCCTCAGTGAGTGTTTCTGAGCGGTGGCCGGGACCTCTCAGCTTTTTCCGTCACAGGTCAGTTTGTGACAAGGGCAAATATACACACACACACACACATATTGATCTGCTCAGACATAAGCAAACTCTCGTCCTCTCTCTGTAACAATAACACACACACACGTCCGGCATGGGCTCCTGACACCTCTGTGGCTGGCTGAGGTGGGCTTGCTGAGGTGGACTGGCTGAGGTGGATTGGTTGAGGTGGATTGGTTGAGGTGGACTGGCTGAGGTGGATTGGTTGAGGTGGATTGGTTGAGGTGGGCTGGCTGAGGTGGATTGGATGAGGTGGGCTGGCTGAGGTGGATTGGATGAGCTGGGCTGGCTGAGGTGGACCAGATGAGGTGGGCTGGTTGAGGTGGACTGGCTGAGGTGGGCTGGTTGAGGTGGACTGGCTGAGGTGGATTGGCTGAGGTAGGCTGGCTGAGGAGGATTGGTTGAGGTGAATTGGATATTGTGAATTGGTTGAGGTGGATTGGATGAGGTAGGCTGGTTGAGGTGGATTGGATGAGGTAGGCTGGCTGAGGAGGATTGGTTGAGGTGGCCTGGCTGAGTGCCCATTGGCCCGACATGCCCACCTCTGGCCCAACATGCCCACCTCTGGCCCAACATGCCCACCTCTGGCCCAACAAGCCCACCTCTGGCCCAACATGCCCACCTCTGGCCCAACAAGCCCACCTCTTGCCCAACAAGCCTACCTCTGGCCCAACATGCCCACCACTGGCCCAACAAGCCCACCTCTGGCCCAACATGCCCACCTTTGGCCCAACATGCCCACCTCTGGCCCAACAAGCCCACCTCTGGCCCAACATGCCCACCTCTGGCCCAACATGTCCACCTCTGGCCCAACATGCCCACCTCTGGCCCAACAAGCCCACCTCTGGCCCAACATGCTCACCTCTGGCCCAACATGCCCACCTCTGGCCCAACAAGCCCACCTCTGGCCCAACAAGCCCACCTCTGGCACAACAAGCCCACCTCTGGCCCAACATGCCCACCTCTGGCCCAACATGCCCACCTCTGGCCCAACAAGCCCACCTCTGGCCCAACAAGCCCACCTCTGGCACAACAAGCCCACCTCTGGCCCAACATGCCCACCTCTGGCCCAACATACCCACCTCTGGTACACAGACACAGTTGCACGTACGCATGCACACACACATAATCTTCTACACCGAGGTAACTGCAAATGTATTATAACTGGTGGTCATCTGTAAAGACTAAAGGTAATGTTCAGAGGAGGACCAGGTCGTGAGTGCTGTTTTATTACTGCAAAACACAGAGCAGTGCTGAAGACCAGGGATACAAAGGCTATATTTTCTATATAAAACAGGTCCCGGTGGAGAACATTTGTGGGAGTGTAGATTTGAGGATGTAGGAGGGAAGCCATCCATCCATGGATACTTTGGTTCCCAGTCACAGTGGTGGACTTTGGACCTTCTCTGACATGACTAGGAGTTAGGGCCTCTCTTGCGGAGTGCCCTAAACGCTTCCATGTTGCCTTTGTTTTCCCATCGCCGCGGCTGGACTCCTTCTCATTATTCCTGCCGTTCGTCGGGCGGAGGGGTGCTGCCCTGGCAGTTTAAAGGTTAAACAAAGCGCCGCGACTGTCAGCCTGAGTGAAACCAACTGGCGCGCGGCTATCAGAAGATAATCAGCCCTAATAGGTACATAATGGTTAGCAGTGGGGCTGCTTTCTTGCAGATGCATCACTGGGCGACAGAACGCAGACAGCGTGACCTCGCATTCCCACCACAAGTCTCATCACGTCAGACCCGTCAGGCGGAAAAAGCCAGACGCCAGGAATGTGTCCCTCCTCTTTTTCTGGATTACCAGGAACGGACCCGCTTGATTGGACCGGGATTTTTTTCCTTCATTTTGGTTCCTGAAGGAGAGCATCAATTAGCGTCTTGTAGAGTCAACTGCCATTTGAACAGGGGGGGTTTCGTCAAACCTCTAAGCCTTATTCGAAATCAGAGATTCACAGATGTTCCGTTCATGTGTCATGGTGTTCTCTGTATGGTGAGTTATTTGTGGGCACATATGTTTTCCAACAACAATCCCAATGTCGATGACAAACAGTCAAGACACAAAGAACCAAAGAGCAGACAGCGTAGTTCATTGATGATGTAAGCCCCCGCTGTCAACTGCCTACCAGAGAACAATGTCCTGACCCATATCAATGCTGGCGTGATGCGTGTCTCAGAGAGTCAAATTGGCTTCATTAGAGCATTTGATTCACGTTTCAGCCGTGTCAACAAACAACGAACAACGTTTAAACAAAACCGGACGTGCGGTCGATTCGCTGTGCGCCTCAAACATCAAACCGCACCCGTGCCGCGATGATGTTGACCGGTCCAACGAAGAGTTAACACTCTCTGAAGTGGTGCTTTTGCGCAGAGCGGGTCTCAGGGAATCATGTGTGAACAAATGCACACATGCCTTTACTCAGCGCTCTGCCATGTGTCCGGCCAACACGTCCTCTGACAGCACTCGGTCGATCTTAAACGCCCGGCGGTCGCTCTCTGTAAACAAAGGCGGCTCTTGTCGAGGACAACGGGTCAGCGCCGCCCGGCTCTCATGGCCCGGCCCTGAGAAGAGGACACAAGGAGGGAAGGGGGTTGGATGTGCAGGCAGGGAGGGATGGAGGTCGGGGTAATTGCACCTCCATTGAGATTGCGTTTGATCTCAGAGGTGTTCGGAGGGAATATGCCATGCTGGGGGGGGCTGCGGCAACAGAGAGAAATGAGAGTGAGAGAGAGAGAGAGTGAGAGAGAAAGAAATGAGAGTGAGAGAGAGACAGTGAGAGAGAGACAGTGAGAGAGAGAAAGAGAGAGACGGTCTGAGAGCGGGGTGAGAAAGGTAGTAGAGAATATGCCATGCTGGGGAATGCTGCGGCAACAGAGAGAAATGAGAGTGAGAGAGAGGTGAGAGTGAGAGAGAGAAAGAGAGAGACGGTCTGAGAGCGGGGTGAGAAAGGTAGTAGAGAAAGAGAGAAAGCAACAAGCTTGTGTCTTGATGTGTGTGTGCGCGTCAATTCGTTGTGTCTAGGCGTTGTGTCTTGGTGTGTGTGTGTGCGTGTGTGTGTGTGTGTGTGTGTGTCTGTGTGTGTGCGTGCGTGCGTGTGTGTGTGTGTGTGCGTTGATGCGTTGTGTCCAGGCGTTGTGTCTTGATGTGTGTGTGTGCGTCGATGCGTTGTGTCTTAATGTGTGTGTCTGGGCGTTGTGTCTTGGTGTGTGTGTGTCGGTGCGAGGCCAGTCTAACCCATGGTGCATTGCAGTTGCCCCTGATGGAGCTAAACTGCTGGAGAGCACATAGGCCCAGCACAGAGTAGCAGGCTCTTTGAACTCTGTCTTCACACACTGCAGTAGAGCTTGAACTGGGTTAATCGCTATTAATATTTAACACGCTTCAAAAGTTCCAGCCAAGAACTATATCAAAGGCCAGAACAGCATCCTACAAGAGTCATCTCTGTTATACTCTATGGCAATGTGTCTTCATTTCTGCACAAGAGCTACTAAGTTCAATGTGCTGTTAGTTTTAAGTGTATACCTATTAGATGTAAATGATATAACATAACACGCAATATGTTTGATCATAGGTTTGTTGCTGCTCTTCCCATGGCACTGGGACATTGATAGGAGTCGAATATTTTCATGGGTTCCCCAGAGCAAGATTTATTTTTGGCCCGGGGGAATAAGCCAATCAGAGTCCTGTCAAAGTTTTTTGCTGACGTAAAGTAATCATGGATGATTATGAATATTCATATTTGTGGCCCCTTCTGAGGTTCAATGCTCCAGAATGTGTTCATACAGTCCTGCTAAAACCACTATACATGTATTTGTAAGCCCCTCCCACATTAGCAGATGTCACAAAGCCATGTTAGTGAATGACACCAGGGGTGTAGGTCCTATTAACCCTTCCAGTTGTCCCTTTGGACGATTGTGTAACGATGCATCCTCCGTGAGCGGAGTGGTTTACCACAATGCATCATGTTCCTACATAACGTTCCTACATCATGTTCCTTCACACAGTAGAAAATAACCCAAACCCCCACTTAATTGTTTAATTCCATGCTTATTTAAATAATCCAACAGGGACCATGAATGGCATCATTCATCACAAGTGTATCACAACGTTGATGCATTTATTAAACCCTGTGGAGGTCAATTGTATTCTTTTTTTGTCATCATCCCATGAGCACTAAGGGCACTCAGATCTTGTGGGGCATAGCGGCCGGAGTTTACCTCAGACCAGATGCAATGAATGATGGCCATTGGTATATTTAGCATCTATTCTGCTCTGACAGAAGTGTATCTACAACTCTTCATACAACAGCATCACTGTTTTGACATGAGATGTCGAAACTGGAAAACCAATAAAATGAAGATCAACTCAAGAAATGTTACCGATACTGGTTCCATGACTAATTTCATACAATAACTGCCATCAAGGTTTTTCACTCAGCACTACTAGCCCTGCTGAGAATGTACCCAGCTAGCACAAACACAAGTGTGCTAATTGAAACTAGGCTAATATTGTTGATGATGTGCTCCGAGTATCCCTGGGAAACGTTAGTTGACGGAAGGGGGAATAAGGATTTTTTTTGCACACAATGTGCAGACAGAGGGTTGTTTGATGATCAACAGCCCTGATGAAAAGCGTCTGGTTATGAAACAGACTGGTGGGTCACCAGGGGGTTGGCACTGCCCACTGCTGCCATCTCTGTCACTTCATCAAGTGGATTATTATTTCATCACAGTTCAAACCTCAATTGCCATTGCCATACAATGCTCTCTCTCTCTCTCTTCATCTCGTACACCTCTTTTCTCTAGCTCCCTCTTTCACATTCTCCCTCTATGTCTCTTTCATTCTCTCTTTCTATCTCTCTTTCGGCTCCCAGCACCAGGACCTCAAACAGCATGGTTAAATACCCAGGCCAATGTGTCGCTCTTCAAAGAGACTCAGGTAGTGGCTGGGCTGGCGAGGGGCCATGTCCTGATGAAGAGGGCCCGTGTCATAATGAAGAGTTATTGTGCTACAATGGCTGCACTTCATGTGGACCTCAGTGAAGCCAAATATAGAGGGCCCACCTAGTCCCTAAAATATGGGCTCCAAGTCCCTGCCGGGTCTCAGAAAACCCACTAATACCATGCTGGGACCCCGTATTTTATTTCACTTCATGAATCAGGACAGCAGGATGTGGATGTTCATTTGCGGAAGAAGTTCCTATACCCGTCTCTTTCAGTGAACCTCAGCGAAAACAAACTAAACCGAGTACACATTAAAAGGTCAGAATTGGTTGTGATTCCTGAAGATTTGGAAAACGAGTGAGTGAATCTTATCCGATAAAATAAGAAAGCATTGCAGAAAGAGAGAGCGTTGTTGAAGACAAAACCTGGAAGCAATTTGTGCGGCTACCAAATTAAAGTTATTCACCACCAAGGGTAATTTAATTACCATTCTTTAAATGTTTGAATGACTTTGACCTCTGGAGCACTTTGAGGTCATGCAGGTGTATTTACTTAAGCTAATTCAGAATCAGTAACATGAAACACGGACCCAAATCAAACATCCCTCTTCTTAGAATATCCTGTTACCCTGAACCAGCTCTTTGTGTGTGGATGAGAAATTCTATTAATATTTCCGTCATGTCATTAGTGGGGGGTAAACCCTGAAATCTGGTTGAGTTCTTTATTAGTCCCAAGAGTAAACATTTCAACAATGAGTCTGACAAGAGAGCAAAATGAGAGACATTTCTTATAGATTGGGGAAATATAAAAATCACTGTGAGCAATATAAAAAAAACATGACAGCGTTTCCCAAGATGCACTTTTCCCAGTGAGGCCTGTGAATGGAAACAGGTGTGTTTCTGATTGGGCGGTGGGTCTGGGCGATCCAGGTCTGTGTGGCATGTCTTACTGCCTGGCTGATGTGGGTCAATGGAGCACATCTGGTATCAGTCACAACAGAGTGCACACGTCTACCGCAGCCCTCCCCGACCAAACAGCCACCCACCCACCTCCCTGTCCCAACCCGCCAGACCAAGCCAAACCGGGACAGCGGCAGCGGCACACATCTGGCTTCTCTCTTTCTTTCTCATTCTTCTGTTTCTCACTGGCGAGGGGGGGGTAGGATGTAGTGCTTGAGCTCCTCCAGGTGCATCTGGACCAGGGCATGCTGGGCGGGGGGGGCATTTCATGTGGGGCGTCCTGGGTTTGACTGACAGGTTTGCTCCACAGTGTGCCCCGTGCCGGGTGAGTAACCACCCCCCGTTGTGCCAGCCGGTCTTGTGGGGCCGGCAACACATCACAGACAACTCTCCCTTTCTCTACTCTAAGTTGTCCCATCCCCTTCCTTGAGTGGATAAGTATAACGTCAATGGAAGAGTCATGCAGGTCTCCCTAGCACTGATTTCAAATGCTATCTTAGCATCACAGACATGGTGCTGACATTACCAATGAATTATAACATTTCACTGAAGGTCCGAGTTCCCATCCGAAAATATGTCAAAACAACAGAGAATATTAACAAACTCAGTGGTACGTGACTTCAAGATGATGCACAAAAAATGATGAATACCACAGTATCCCTGCCCCCTCGGGAATTGGAAAGACACTAACACCTGTGAGATTCATCCTACAAGCCAGACCAACTGCTCCCAGTCGTCCAAAACACACATTCCATTCAGCCACAACAGAACTCCGGTTTGACGCACAGAATCTGTCTACCAGAGAGGATAGCCCGTTTGTCAATCTGCCATTGTGGGAGTTTTTGGTAGAACCATATGGGCTGCATTCAACCGGGGATGGTCGGTTGCTTTTGGGCTTCACTCCACGCCTCCACACTGGGCTCAGCACGCTCAACACACCTGCCAGGTTCTGGCAGAAGCTCAAAGGACCAGTGGACTTGTTTTGGTGCAGTAATGACGAAGCACAAGTAAATCAGGCTCACTCTGTATAAAACGCACACACACACACACACTCTATTTGCCTGCCCCTTTTTCTCATTTACCTCACTTCAGCCATTACACCGCAATGCCCAAGGCACCAGCATTGAACTGGATTGGTCTTTTACAGACGGGGGCTGAGAGAAGGACAGTCATGATGAGGGCCGGTGAAATTGATTTGTATTTAATCAGAATGTGTGTGTGTGTGGTTTGTGTATGTGTATGAGTTTTCCGTTTTTGTGTGTCATAGGGATTTATCATGGGAGATGAGTTGTCTGGATCTTTTCAGTAAGGTTGATGGGATTATTGGATGTGAAAGGATGTAAAAAGCAACACTTTAATATGCCGTAAAACAAAGAATTGGCATTCATTTTTTCAACACCAGTATTCTCTTACAATTTTCCTTATTTAATTCGTAAGAATTAAATGTTAACAAATTAAAAGATTAAACATATTTCAAATGTAATAAACATTAAATCATAGAAATGTCTCACGACAGTATCATCAGCAACAACAAAAAAGTCCAAGCGCATGTTACTGTAAACCAGCTAGCTAGCTAACAACATAAACATGTGAACACAAGTTGCCGAAATGATTTACTTTTTAAATGCTCCGCACTGATTCAGATGCCGCTACGTTCCTTAGAAAGTTTTCGCATTTAGTTTTGTTCAATGTACTAGTGTGGAGGGATTGGTTATACCTCTCGATAAATAGTAAATCAACACTGTGTGCCGTATTTGTGAGAGAAACTGGGAACATGGACAGGTGAGATGTGCTTGGCTGAGAAGGTTTTTCCTTGACTAACGTTACTCCACTGTAACTAATGCTTTGGTGTAGCTGACTAGCAACAGGACCCGTTTACGTAAAAGGGAAAACGTGATGGGGGATTTCATTCAATCAGACATCCCAAGTCTCCCGGAAGTTCCGGGAGTCTCCCGCAAATTGATAGCGGATCCCGGATGCCCGAAAATGAGTTAAAATATCCCGGAATCTAGTGCGACTGCGAGTGTCAAGGGCGCGCATGCGAGGCGACTGTGCTTCAAACCGTGTTAGCGCGCGCACACGGGAGAGAGGGAGCGAGAGACCTTGCGTTTGTGTGTGAAGTGATATGTTTCACTATGAAGTGATATGTTTCTGTAAACAGTCATCATGTGCTTTTGCAATTAGACTGCTAACATTCATAGTAGTTATTTCAATGTTTTACATGATGGTAGCCAAAAGCTAAATAGCTCTAGAAGGTTTTTCCATGGTAGTGTTAACTTCACTAACAATAAAGCTTTCACCTACTGGATTGTGAATAAATTACGTTGGCACTTTTTGCTCTTTACTATACAGGGTACCTAGCAAATGTGAATGCTATGCGAATGCTATGAAACACAGGTGACTAACGTTGAGTTTCATAGCTATGTAGCTAACAATATTTTAATGGGATACCTATGGTAACTTAGTCAGCTGGCTTGTAAACATATTGACCACATCAGTTTTTGCTCGTCACTGGGCACAAGGCTGGTCGTATTCTGAGGGCGGGTTGTGTAAATAAATTAGCTTCAGTTGTGCAAGGAAATGAAGTCTACATCTGTTAGTTGTATACTGTACCTGTGAGGGAGAAGTCTCCATACGTTAGTTGTAGATGAGTGAGGGAGAGAGTCTACATATGTTAGTTGTAGATGAGTAAGGGAGGGAGTCTACATCTGTTAGTTGTAGATGTGTGATGGATGGAGTCTACATACGTTAGTTGTAGATGTGTGAGGGAGGGAGTCTACATATGTTAGTTGTAGATGAGTGAAGATGGGAGTCTACATCTGTTAGTTGTAGATGTGTGATGGAGGGAGTCTACATATGTTAGTTGTAGATGTGTGATGGATGGAGTCTACATACGTTAGTTGTAGATGTGTGAGGGAGGGAGTCTACATATGTTAGTTGTAGATGTGTGATGGAGGGAGTCTACATATGTTCGTTGTAGATGTGTGAGGGAGGGAGTCTACATATGTTAGTTGTAGATGTGTGAGGGAGGGAGTCTACATATGTTAGTTGTAGATGAGTGAGGGAGGGAGTCTACATATGTTAGTTGTAGATGTGTGATGGAGGGAGTCTACATATGTTAGTTGTAGATGTGTGATGGAGGGAGTCTACATATGTTAGTTGTAGATGTGTGATGGAGGGAGTCTACATATGTTAGTTGTAGATGTGTGATGGAGGGAGTCTACATACGTTAGTTGTAGATGAGTGAGGGAGGGAGTCTACATATGTTAGTTGTAGATGTGTGATGGAGGGAGTCTACATATGTTAGTTGTAGATGTGTGATGGAGGGAGACTACATAAGTGTAGGTGTGTGATGGAGGGAATCTACATATGTTAGTTGTAGATGAGTGATTGAGGGAGTCTACATATGTTAGTTGTAGATGAGTGATGGAGGGAGTCTACATAATTGTAGATGTGTGATGGAGGAAGTCTACATACGTTAGCTTTGGTTGTGTGAGGGAGTATTCAGGTCATTCATGTATTGGGTTATCATAAGAGTAAATATGTTTTGCTTTCTTTCTTTGCAAGGCTTGCCGGAATTCTCTTTTCATTTTCATTTTCTTCTTAAATCAATGCTACAATAGTTTGCATCCCTCACAAAGAATTTCAGCAGATTAACAACATTATTAACAGATTAACATTATCACAATTAATTCCTCTTTATATGTTATTGAAAGTCCTGAGAGAGAAAAAAACTGTGATGAAACGTTCCTTGTTCCTATAACTGACAATGTCTCCCTCTCTCTCTCTCCCTATCTCCCTCTCTCTCCCTCTCTCTCCCTCTCTCTCTCTCTCTCTCTCTCTCTCTCTCTCTCTCTCTCTCTCTGCTCTCTCTATCTCTCTCTCCCTCTCTCCTCCCCTCTCTCCCTCTCTTCCTCTCTCTCCCTCTCTCCCATATAATCCTATGGGGGATGTAATTCATGTGAGTAAAGTGTTTGGCAGACTTTTTAAACTACAAATGCCCATTTTAGAGATAATTTTTGAATGCTTATAAATTGTGAACAACGGTCCCATGGTTGGAATTATGTCAGCTAGACAGAGAGAAAGTACTAAAGGAGAGGGATAGAAGTGCAACTAGGACGTGGAGTAGATCTAGATAATGATCAGGTGAGGGGCCTCCGGTGACTGTCTCTGTCTGGCCTCTAGGAGGCTCTCTGTCTGGCCTTTAGGTGGCCCTCTGTATCGCCTCTAGGAGGTCCTCTGTCTGGCCTCTAGGAGGCCCTCTGTCTGGCCTCTGGAAGGCCCTCTGTCTGGCCTCAATGAGGCTCTCTGTCTGGCCTCTAGGAGGCCTTCTGTCTGGCCTTTAGGTGGCTCTCTGTATCGCCTCTAGGAGGTCCTCTGTCTGGCCTCTAGGAGGCCCTCTGTCTGGCCTCTATGAGGCTCTCTGTCTGGCCTCTAGGAGGCCTTCTGTCTGGCCTTTAGGTGGCCCTCTGTATCGCCTCTAGGAGGTCCTCTGTCTGGCCTCTAGGAGTCCCTCTGTCTGGCCTCTGGGAGGCCCTCTGTCTGGCCTCTGGGAGGCCCTCTGTCTGGCCTCTATGAGGCCCTCTGTCTGGCCTCTATGAGGCTCTCTGTCTGGCCTCTAGGAGGCCTTCTGTCTGGCCTTTGTATACCATTAATCAGGGGCAATGGGGCCAGATCAGACCAGCCAGTTGCAACAGGTGATAAACAGGTGACAGTGTTCACTTGTAATCTGTCTGAGGGCACCGTCTAATCCCTTTGTTTTAACTACATGACGAGATCAGACACACCAACACACTATGACACTTTGATAGTGACGACACTATGGTCACTGGTGCCGGGGAAACAAGGCTTCAGTCCTGGTGAAGCCACTCATTTAAATAATAATAAGTAATACATAACCCTCAGTATATGCAGTGTGTTTGTGTAAGTGTGTGTGTGTGTGTGTGTGTGTGTGTGTGTGTGTGTGTGTGTGTGTGTGTGTGTGTGTGTGTGTGTGTGTGTGTGTGTGTGTGTGTGTGTGTGTGTGTGTGTGTGTGTGTGTGTGTGTGTGTGTTTGTGTGTGTGTGTGTGCATGCATGTGTTTATGCACGTGTGTGTGTGCATGTGTGCGTGCGCATGCAAGTACAGTCATACATCACGACAAGTATCTAGGTAAATCAGTCAAAGACTTCACTTCCTCAAAGCCACTTCAAGAGCTCTCTCTCTCCCTCCCTCCTTCTCAATCATTTGTCTACTCTATCTCGCTACTTTCTCTCTACCTCTATCTCTCCTGCTGCCTCTCTGCCTATCTTGCTCTTTCTTCTCTGATTTACTTCTTAAGGGTCTCTGGTTACGGTTGATGCTGTTGTATTTGCTTATTCCTCTCTAGAAAGGCGTTAGTGCCCCTGTCTTCTCTGAGCTGGGTTACTGGTCCTCTTCATTCACCACTGGCGGCTTTTCTTGGCAGCCAGACAGAGATCTTAAGCATGAACAACGAAATCACTCGCCCTCCACGGATGCTACTCAAATTGCCCGGTATGTTTTTGTGACAGTTAAACATCTCCTCAGAGATTACAATACTGTAATTTTTTTTCTCGTCTTTATTGCTCTCTCACACTAATTCTCTCCCCACCTTGTTCTCCACTTCACTCAATGGTTTGAGTGGCCCAACCAAATTAACGCTCACTCCATCAAACGCGCTGCAGTCGATTGTTGTTTCGTGACACATCGCTCTCTCTCCCCAGTCACCGCTGCGAAACATCACTGGTGGTTGGAGGAGGTGGGCAGTGAGTGCACACGAAACACGCTCAAACAAACAATTAGGGGAGCCCTGGTGAAAGAGACGGAGAGCAAACGGAAGGAACGGGAACGGAGCGAACGTTGCCCCCCCGCGGCTTACCCCCACTGGGTTTGCTTTTGACCAGGGAGAGATGGTGGCTCCAGTGGGCTTCAGAAGGGGATCTTGTAAATATTTCCTCTAAAAAACATTTTGTGCCTTTTATTTAAACTGTAAAAGTGGTTATTGAGACCTACGGAGTCCCTTTTTCAAGGGAGACTTGGCCAAGAAAGCAGCAATCAATACAACAGTGCGATGTACAATACAATCAGCGCTACAACAGCAGTCTGTCTCTGGGTCTTTTGGGGTTGATAGGGGTCGACCACAGTCACATGAAACACCGCTCCCTTATGGGGCCCGGACTGAGCCTTAAGGCATCTGGTTACAATTGGCTAGCAATCTATTTCTCTTTTTCCCTCTCCGCCTCTTGTTCTCATCCATCTCTCTCTCTTTTTTCCTTCATCCATCTTCTTGGAATGGTGTATTTCGCTCCTGTTCTCTGACCTTTTGGCCCCCCCCATGATGGTGACTGACACTTGTCCATCTCTCAGTTCAATGTTTCATTCTTCCCAAACAACATATTGCAGGTAGAAAAACTGCACGTTAGCTGAGGCAATTCAACTCGATTCAAACTGCAATAGTGTGCGACCGAGAAACTAGCATTAGCCGCTTCTTGAAATTGCCACTCATGTAATTAAGTTCTCAATCGTAATTTCGATCCAGATGCGACACCCTTGGGACCTTGTAAACATGACTGGCTTAACAGGTTTCATGTTGTAGTTCTATTCGACCCGAGGAGCAGACGATGTCCTCATCTAAATTGGAGTGAGAGTGCACTGACGGTCAGAGGTTTTATCAAAGGCGTGCTAGCACGTGCTCGAAGTGTCTTTGTCTTTCCTGGTGCAACGCTGAAACCAACCCTGACCCGTGTGGAGGAGGACAGCAGTGGGTTCTGTGTTCCAGCCCCCAGTGATGGCTAACCCCTGGCACCTCTGTGTGCGTGCTCACTGTACCAACTGGTTGTCGGTGAAGGGAAGGTCAGTGTACTAATCTAGTCAGCACTATTTTCATTGGATAGCCGGGTTTGTTTTGGCGAGGCCCGAACGTGAACTTTTTAACCTCTCCCACAATAACAGCAATACTGCTTTACTGTAATGCTTTTCAATGTTACCTTTAAGCCTTCAGTAAGCAGGATTTAAAATGATGCCCTTACGCAGGCTGTTTACACAGAATCTCCCACTCCATCACACCCCCAGAGCCTCCCCGGCCCCCAACCCACCCTCACATACAATCACACTTTAATAGGGCCGCTTTGAGTCCATGCCAGCATAAGTGTACGTATGCTTTATCCTTGGTTAACTTTAATAGTGCTAACAAAAGAATGTCCCCAATTTACAGTGAAAACATTCATGGTTCCTCTGTCAGATTTAGAAACTGCATATAGAAGCGGAGTAAAATACAGTATGTCCCAGTAATTGTTTGTTTCGTAGTGTTAAGAGGTGACTTGATGTGGCTGTTTCATGACTCTCAGGTCATTGGGCTGAGAACTGGAGGAGGTGTGGAAAAAGAGTGACAGAATCAGCAGATGTGGAGAGGAGGAGTGGGAGGCAGAGTGAGTAGAGAAGGGAAGGAGAGAAAGAGAAGCAAGAAGAAGAATAGGGTGAGCAAGGTGACAGCTAATTGGAACGGGGGAGGAACAAGGAAGTGATACGTAGACATACACATATGGATATATACAGATGGAGGAGGTACTGTGATCAGGTACTGTGATCAGGTAATGTGATCAGGTACTGTGATCAGGTACTGTGATCAAGTTCTGTGATCAGGTAATGTGATCAGGTACTGTGATCAGGTACTGTGATCAGGTACTGTGATCAGGTAATGTGATCAGGTACTGTGATCAGGTACTGTGATCAGGTACTGTGATCAGGTAATGTGATCAGGTACTGTGATCAGGTACTATGATCAGGTAATGTGATCTGGTAATGTGATCAGGTACTGTGATCAGGTACTGTGATCAGGTAATGTGATCAGGTACTGTGATCAGGTAATATGTGATCAGGTAATATTATCAGGTAATATGTGATCGGGTAATGTGATCAGGTACTGTGATCAGGTTCTGTAGTCAGTTAATGTGATCAGGTAATGTGATCAGGTACTGTGATCAGGTACTGTGATCAGGTAATATGTGATCGGGTAATATGATCAGGTAATGTGATCAGGTAATGTGATCAGGTACTGTGATCAGGTCATGTGATCAGGTAATTTGATCAGGTCATGTGATCAGGTACTGTGATCAGGTCATGTGATCAGGTACTGTGATCAGGTACTGTGATCAGGTACTGTGATCAGGTCATGTGATAAGGTAATGTGATCAGGTACTGAGATCAGGTACTGTTGTCAGGTAATGTGATCTGATACTGTGATCAGGTAATGTGATCAGGTAATATGTGATCACGTACTGTGATCAGGTATTGTGATCAGGTTATGTGATCAGGTACTGTGATCAGGTAATATGTGTTCAGGTAATGTGATCAGGTAATGTGATCAGGTACTGTGATCAGGTACTGTGATCAGGTAATGTGATCAGGTAATGTGATCAGGTACTGTGATCAGGTAATGTGATCAGGTACTGTGATCAGGTAATATGTGATCAGGTAATATGATCAGGTAATGTTATCAGGTACTGCGATCAGGTAATGTGATCAGGTAATGTGATCCAGTAATGTGATCAGGTACTGTGATCAGCTACTGTGATCAGGTACTGTGATCAGGTAATGTGATCAGGTACTGTGATCAGGTAATATGTGATCAGGTAATATTATCAGGTACTGTGATCAGCTACTGTGATCAGCTACTGTGATCAAGTACTGTGATCAGGTAATGTGATCAGGTACTGTGATCAGGTACTGTGATCAGGTAATGTGTTCAGGTAATGTGTTCCGGTAATGTGATCAGGTACTGTGATCAGCTACTGTGATCAGGTAATGTGATCAGGTACTGTGATCAGGTAATGTGATCAGGTAATATGTGATCAGGTAATATGCGATCAGGTAATATGTGATCAGGTAATGTGATCAGGTATTTTGATCAGGTACTGTGATCAGGTAATATGTGATCAGGTACTGTGATCAGGTACTGTGATCAAGTAATGTTATCAGGTAATGTGATCAGGTAATATGTGATCAGGTAATGTGATCAGGTACTGTGATCAGTTAATGTGATCAGGTAATGTGATCAGGTACTGTGATCAGGTACTGAGATCAGGTAATATGTGATCAGGTAATGTGATCAGGTAATGTGATCAGGTACTGTGATCAGGTACTGTGATCAGGTACTGTGATCAGGTAATGTGATCAGGTACTGTGATCAGGTAATGTGATAAGGTAATATGTGATCAGGTAATATGATCAGGTATTGTGATCAGGTAATGTGATCAGGTACTGTGATCAGGTACTGTGATCAGGTACTGTGATCAGGTAATTTGATCAGGTACTGTGATCAGGTAATGTGATAAGGTAATATGTGATCAGGTAGTATGATCAGGTATTGTGATCAGGTTATGTGATCAGGTACTGTGATCAGGTAATGTGATCAGGTAATATGTGATCAGGTAATATGATCAGGTAATGTGATCAGGTATTGTGATCAGGTACTGTGATCAGCTACTGTGATCAAGTACTGTGATCAGGTAATGTGATCAGGTACTGTGATCAGGTAATGTGATCAGGTAATGTGATCAGGTACTGCGATCAGGTAATGTGATCCAGTAATGTGATCAGGTACTGTGATCAGCTACTGTGATCAGCTACTGTGATCAGATAATGTTATCCGGTAATGTCATCAGGTACTGTGATCAGGTACTGTGATAAGGTAATATGTGATCAGGTAATATGATCAGGTATTGTGATCAGGTTATGTGATCAGGTACTGTGATCAGGTAATGTGATCAGGTACTATGATCAGGTAATATGTGATCAGGTAATATGATCAGGTAATGTGATCAGGTACTGTGATCAGGTACTGTGATCAGCTACTGTGATCAAGTACTGTGATCAGGTAATGTGATCAGGTACTGTGATCAGGTACTGTGATCAGGTAATGTGATCAGGTAATGTGATCCGGTAATGTGATCAGGTAATGTGATCAGCTACTGTGATCAGGTAATATGATCAGGTAATGTGATCAGATAATGTGATCCGGTAATGTGATCAGGTACTGTGATCCGGTAATGTGATCAGGTACTGTGATCAGGTAATATGTGATCAGGTAATGTGATCAGGTACTGTGATCAGTTAATATGTGATCAGGTAATATGCGATCAGGTAATATGTGATCAGGTAATGTGATCAGGTATTGTGATCCGCTAATGTGATCAGGTATTGTGATCAGGTAATATGTGATCAGGTACTGTGATCAGGTACTGTGATCAGGTACTGTGATCAAGTAATGTGATCAGGTAATGTGATCAGGTAATATGTGATCAGGTGCTGTGATCAGGTAATGTGATCTGGTAATGTGATCAGGTACTGTGATCAGTTAATGTGATCAAGTACTGTGATCAGGTAATATGTGATCAGGTAATATGATCAGGTAATGTGATCAGGTAATGTGATCAGGTAATGTGATAAGGTAATGTGATCAGGTACTGTGATCAGGTACTGCGATCAGGTAATGTGATCCAGTAATGTGATCAGGTACTGTGATAAGCTACTGTGATCAGCTACTGTGATCAGATAATGTTATCCGGTAATGTCATCAGGTACTGTGATCAGGTACTGTGATAAGGTAATATGTGATCAGGTAATATGATCAGGTATTGTGATCAGGTTATGTGATCAGGTACTGTGATCAGGTAATGTGATCAGGTACTATGATCAGGTAATATGTGATCAGGTAATATGATCAGGTAATGTGATCAGGTACTGTGATCAGGTACTGTGATCAGCTACTGTGATCAAGTACTGTGATCAGGTAATGTGATCAGGTACTGTGATCAGGTACTGTGATCAGGTAATGTGATCAGGTAATGTGATCCGGTAATGTGATCAGGTAATGTGATCAGCTACTGTGATCAGGTAATATGATCAGGTAATGTGATCAGATAATGTGATCCGGTAATGTGATCAGGTACTGTGATCCGGTAATGTGATCAGGTACTGTGATCAGGTAATATGTGATCAGGTAATGTGATCAGGTACTGTGATCAGTTAATATGTGATCAGGTAATATGCGATCAGGTAATATGTGATCAGGTAATGTGATCAGGTATTGTGATCCGCTAATGTGATCAGGTATTGTGATCAGGTAATATGTGATCAGGTACTGTGATCAGGTACTGTGATCAGGTACTGTGATCAAGTAATGTGATCAGGTAATGTGATCAGGTAATATGTGATCAGGTGCTGTGATCAGGTAATGTGATCTGGTAATGTGATCAGGTACTGTGATCAGTTAATGTGATCAAGTACTGTGATCAGGTAATATGTGATCAGGTAATATGATCAGGTAATGTGATCAGGTAATGTGATAAGGTAATGTGATCAGGTACTGTGATCAGGTAATGTGATAAGGTAATGTGATCAGGTACTGTGATCAGGTAATATGTGATCATGTACTGTGATCAGGTACTGTGATCAGGTACTGTGATCAAGTAATGTGATCAGGTAATGTGATCAGGTAATATGTGATCAGGTAATGTGATCAGGTAATGTGAATGGGGCTGAGAACTGACATTTTTACAAAAGCACATATTGCAGCATGGAAAAAGGTTGCATCATTTCTTTAAGCTTCATATAAATCATTTCCAATTGATCAATCAGGGTTGTTTGTTTGATTAGAACATATGAAGGTGTTTTGCATGTCATTGAAGTGTCACAAGATGGTGTCATGTACATAAAAGTAGATCAGGAAGAGTAATGAATAACATATGGGAACGATCTGGGGTTAATGTGTACATGATGGGTCATAAGGTGTGTGTATAAGGGCACTGGTTGGAGTTCCTAAACCGAGGCATCAGATGGAATCAGGTGATGATACTTCCTGTATGGATGTTTACCCAGAAGTCTCGGTGGAATCACAACCGTTCCTCTTATAAGTTCGGGTTGCATAGAACTTTTTTACACCGCTTTTACCTTCAGTATGAACATAAATCGGTGCAATCACGTTTGCTTTCAACATGTCCCAGTGCGGTTGGTCTTTGATTAGGATGGTCATATGATATGAAACACAGAAAATTAAACAGTAATTTATGTTTTTATCAACTTCATATTCTATTGATACGTACATTGGAAATAGTCCTATGGGCCTAAAACAACTGTTATCCATGACCACGGATCAGTTTTATTTAAACAAACTGTACTGTAATCTTCAGCCATCTATAGCCACTGCTTCCCCCCTAGTGATAAAAATATAAAATGCAAGCCTATTTGACATCAGTGTTTTCCATTGTAGGACATTAATAGTTATACTGTTTAAGCCTCAATAACATGGGTGGTATAGCATAGAAGCAAACATCTTTAGTAAACCACAGTAATTTATGGGATTTTTTTCATTCTGACTCAACCTCACTGTCTGGCTTCATGCGTGCCTTTGGTAATCCAATATGTATTTTTTTGTTATAATTTGTCTGTATGTTCATCGAATATTGACAAGGAATTCTGTATAACCACAGTACACAACTTGTCAAAGCTAAAGTGATTATTTCCATGACAGTAATACAAGTAAATGAGTAAATGTAAGTGTAGTAAGTAAGTGAGTGAAAGTGAGAGGAAGTGCATAGAGTGGTTTTACAAAAATCCATTCTGACTGAACAATGACAATATATATTCATTTTTGTTACTTGTTGTGCCGCTGTTGCTGTTGTGGTGCATGAGTCAGACCAGGTTTAATCAGAATCCGATTTATTGGCCAAGCTTGCGTAAACAAATAAGGAATTTGACTCCAATAAAACTTTGCTCTCAAAGTACAACATTCACTTAAAATTAAACAGAAAGGACAGAAAGAAATATAAAAAATATTGTAAGAAATATATATTTAAATATAAATATAGTGCAAGTCCGGTCAGTGCAATGTTAATATATTAATAACTGTTTATGTAATTGTAGGATAAAACATACATGATGTAGGTTAGCAGAACGGTGTTGATTGATTTTGTTCAGTGTAAGGGTGGGGGCTATTTATGAGCATTCAACAGTGACTGCTTGGGGGAAGAAGCTGTCCTTGTGTCGGCTGGTTTTGGCAAACAGTGCCCTGTATCGCCTACCAGAGGGAAGGAGGTTGAACAGTTTGTGACCAGGATGTGAGGGGTCTGAAGAGATATGTGCTTCCCTTTTCCCGACCCTGGACCGGTACAGGTCCTGGATGGATGAGAGGTCAGCTCCGATGATCCTCTCCGCAGCTCTAATTGTTCGTTGCAGTCTGGCCCTGTCCTGTTTGGTGGCTGACCCAAACCAGACAGTGATGGAGGTGCAAATGACAGACTGAACGATGGCTGAGTAAAAGGTGATCATCAGCTCCTTGGGCAGACTAAACTTCCTAAGCTGTTGCAGGAAGTATAACCTCTGCTGGGCCTTTTTCTGGACAGAGTCAATTTGGGGAGACCATTTTAGTTCATTGGTGTTTTAAGGCCCCAACCTAGTGTTTCAGGCAGCGCTGCATGGAAGGCACTCCCCCTCCCCCTACAGTATCAACCTGGTGGGGAGTGCCTTCCATGCCGCGCTGCCTGAAACACTAGGTTGGGGCTTAAAACACCAACGAGCACCATTTTAGGTCATGTGAGATGGGTGACCACAGAAACCTAAAGGAATCCACAGTGGACACAGTGTCATTCTGTATAGTGATGAGGGGAGGCTCCTCTTGAAGTCCACTGTCATCTCCACAGTCTTCTTGGGGTTTGACAACTTGTTTAAGCACCACCTTGTTTTCCCATAACCGTGCTATGGTGTCAACTTAAGCTTATGTATAGTGGACCTAAAGTTAATATTTTTGTAGCATCATAATGTTTTGGGTTGGTTTTCGGTTTTGTTTGTTTGTGAATGTGTCTGTTACTTTGTCCCTGACTGTGTCTGTTACTTTGTCCCTGACTGTGTCTGTTACTTTGTCCCTGACTCTGTCTGTTACTTTGTCCCTGACTCTGTCTGTTACTTTGTCCCTGACTGTGTCTGTTACTTTGTCCCTGACTGTGTCTGTTACTTTGTCCCTGACTGTGTCTGTTACTTTGTCCCTGACTGTGTCTGTTACTTTGTCCCTGACTGTGTCTGTTACTTTGTCCCTGACTCTGTCTGTTACTTTGTCCCTGACTGTGTCTGTTACTTTGTCCCTGACTCTGTCTGTTACTTTGTCCCTGACTGTGTCTGTTACTTTGTCTCTGACTGTGTCTGTTACTTTGTCCCTGACTGTGTCTGTTACTTTGTCCCTGACTCTGTCTGTTACTTTGTCCCTGACTGTGTCTGTTACTTTGTCCCTGACTGTGTCTGTTACTTTGTCTCTGACTGTGTCTGTTGCTTTGTCCCTGACTGTGTCTGTTACTTTGTCCCTGACTGTGTCTGTTACTTTGTCCCTGACTGTGTCTGTTACTTTGTCCCTGACTGTGTCTGTTACTTTGTCCCTGACTGTGTCTGTTACTTTGTCCCTGACTGTGTCTGTTACTTTGTCCCTGACTGTGTCTGTTACTTTGTCTCTGACTGTGTCTGTTACTTTGTCCCTGACTGTGTCTGTTACTTTGTCCCTGACTGTGTCTGTTACTTTGTCCCTGACTGTGTCTGTTACTTTGTCCCTGACTGTGTCTGTTACATTGTCTGTGAATGTGTCTGTATCAGTAACTGGCTGTGACTGGCGGACTTCAAGCTGAGAGAGTTGACCGTGGAGTTGTTTGTTTACAGATAAGGCTTGTGTTACAGAGCTGCTGTTCTTATGACCATGCTCTTTCTGTCAGGGTCTCGCTGCCCTGGAGACAGCTGGCCCAGGAACTTGATCCAAAGCCCTCCACCCCCCACAACCACAACCACAAACCAAAGATCACAACTCCAATTCCCCCCACACCTCATTCCATACCACCACTCCAAATCACAAACCTGAAAGTGTGACTGTGCCCAACATTAAACTCAATCAATCAAATTAATTTATAAAGCTTTTGACAACAAACTTGTCACAAAGTGCTTTTATAAACACCCTGCCTGAATCCAACAGAGCACACATTGACAAGTTGAACAAGAAGAACAAGTTGATACACGGCGGCTAAGAAAAACTCTGTGAAGGTCATATATCTAATGAGGATTATATTATAAAATATGGCTCTCACAGGTGGTGCAGTGGTCATTTATTGCACCACACTGACCTCCACAGTCTAGAGTGCCCGTCGCTGACAAAGCCGGGAACGCCATGGGTTATGCAAATTAGCCCTTTGTGCAGAGGTATCAACGAGGGATTTCCTGATCTCACGTGGCAATAACTTCAGGTCACCTAACCATAACCTCAGCTCACCTAACCATAAACTCAGGTCACCTTAACAGAACCTCAGTTCACCTGGCCATAATCTCAGTCCTATTGGATTTAACTTCAGTTCACCTTACTATACCCTTTTTGTAGATGTGGGTGCAGCCTGTCAAACGCACCTAGTGACATATTTTCATTCTGAACAATCAAATGTTTGTGACATTGCATGCAACAGCTATGCAGTAATAATTTAAGAGAAAAAAATATATATAAAAAATAAACATTCAATGAACTGCTTGAGATTGGTTCTCTGTTAGCGGGGTTTGACCTTCTACTTCCTCTATGTTTTCTGAATGTTTCCTGGTGTTTTCTACCACCATAGAGCTTATAGAGCATTATAGATACTGTGGGGAATATTCACCAGGTTTCTGCCTTTTTTGTCCTTTCTCTTAATGTAGCCTCACATTGATCTCCACCTTGAAAAGGAGCCATGGTCCTTGTTGGTCCGTCTGTTGACTCTGGTTTGCATGAGGGCAGTGGTTTCCATTGGTCCCCTGTTGGTCCATTGTTCGATAAGCTAAATGTTTTGTGACAGTCACAGTGCTGCGTCATCTCCCAGCATTTTCCTTGGTTCGAGGAGAGGTGAACGAGGAGTTTAGTTTTGGTTAGAGAAACAAAAAAGCTCTGGGGATAACTTTAAACCAGGTACTGTACAGCTGTCAGGTCAGTGGATGTGAGAAACAAAAACATCTACAAAAACATCTACAGCCACTGCAGCACGTTTTGGAATTACATTTCTTCCCCGTTGTCTCTAGATGTGCCGAATGATCTGCGGCGCCGAAATATCTTCAGTGTCTGAGCGAGTCTTTGTCATGTGGGATTTTTGTCAACTCAGCCGAACTTAAGTTCTTCCAATATCCTCTCCTTTCTCGAATCCCTAAAACCTCCCCGCACACCGCCTTCTCCGTTTAACCAAACTGGCCCGTGTCAATTCTCACAGGAATTTCAGGAAGTCACGAATAGAAGCTTCTGGAGTGAATAATTGGGAACAGGATAAGTCCTAGCTAAAATCCCACCATGGAGCTTCAACAGGGTTCCACATGTAATTCTTAGCCCTATTATTGGTCCACTAATGCTGGCGCGGGATGGCGAATCACAGCGCAGCCGCCAGTCATATACGAATTAAAAATAAATATGCATCAGGAAGAGATAAATATAGAGAGCGGCATATCTGCACGAGACCGTGTGCGGAGACGCAATTCGCGAGCGACGGGGAGAATTTGCAACAGCTCTTTGGGTAATTGATGGATTAAAATCGGTGGCCGTGGATGGAGTTAATGTACGCCATAATTTAGGCAAAAGGAAGCTCAATCAAATGCCGGCGCCTTTAAGGAAATGTGTTTCGGCACCGCGTTGGAGCACCTCATTTCAGGGGTGCTTGTGGCATTAGGTGGCTAAGTCAGGGTACACTTGTGGAGTGGGGCTCTGAATGGGAGCGCTTATCTGTTTATTTGCTGTATTACCACACTGCTAAATGAGAGCAGTTTAGCCTGGGAGCCGGGGGGATTTTTACCCACAGCCTCTTTGAACTTTAAGTATATGTGTAATATTATTTCACTGAGCCTGGACTAGACAAATTCCTTCTGCCTGTTACTTAAAACTCTACTAGCTCCATGCTTTTTTGTGGTATGCAAGTTACCTACCCACCCCCTTCCCCCCCGCTCTTCCCCACCATCCCTTAACAGGAAGTACTGCAGATTATTTCCCTTCACTTCCCTCCATCTTCCAGTATGTGGCTCCTGGTCCAATCAGATGGCTGATTACTAAGACAGTGGGCCTGCATCAAGACAGTTCTGATGAACATTCACCGACAGTCTGGTTCCTTGATCTGCAGCTGTTATATCCGAGTCTGGGAATCACCTCAGACTGATCGTTTGGCGACATGCCCTATTTTATATAGAAAACCCATCACATAGAGGAATGCCTTAGGGTTTTGTTTCTACCGTATGCTTAATTGGTTAATTGGTAACTATGTATTCAAAGAAAAACAACAGCAAGCACAAGGCCCTCACAGAATTGGTTTTACACTTAGTGGCTAAGTTGTTTGGTGCACCAGTGATCAATATGTCTGATGTCAAACTATATAAGGGATGCACTTGTATTTCATTCTTACAGCCCACCTCAAACCACCCTGGACTAGCTAAAACTCCCCCCACCCTAAACCAGTCTGGACTAGCTAAAACTCCCCCCACCCTAAACCAGTCTGGACTAGCTAATACTCCCCCACCCTAAACCACCCTGGACTAGCTAATACTCCCCCCACCCTAAACCACCCTGGACTAGCTAATACTCCCCCCACCCTAAACCACCCTGGACTAGCTAATTCTCCCCCACCCTAAACCACCCTGGACTAGCTAATTCCCCCACCCTAAACCACCCTGGACTAGCTAATACTCCCCCACCCTACCCCCTGGACTAGCTAAACCACCCTGGACTAGCTAATACTCCCCCCACCCTAAACCACCCTGGACTAGCTAATACTCCCCACCCTAAACCACCCTAGACTAGCTAATACTCCCCCACCCTAAACCACCCTGGACTAGCTAATACTCCCCACCCTAAACCACCCTGGACTAGCTAATACTCCCCACCCTAAACCAGTCTGGACTAGCTAATACTCCCCCACCCTAAACCAGTCTGGACTAGCTAATACTCCCCCACCCTAAACCAGTCTGGACTAGCTAATACTCCCCCACCCTAAACCAGTCTGGACTAGCTAATACTCCCCCACCCTAAACCACCCTGGACTAGCTAATACTCCCCACCCTAAACCAGTCTGGACTAGCTAATACTCCCCCACCCTAAACCACCCTGAACTAGCTAATTCTCCCCCCACCCTAAACCAGTCTGGACTAGCTAAAACTCCCCCACCCTAAACCAGTCTGGACTAGCTAATACTCCCCCCACCCTAAACCACCCTGGACTAGCTAATACTCCCCCACCCTAAACCAGTCTGGACTAGCTAATACTCCCCACCCTAAACCAGTCTGGACTAGCTAATACTCCCCACCCTAAACCAGTCTGGACTAGCTAATACTCCCCCACCCTAAACCACCCTGGACTAGCTAATACTCCCCACCCTAAACCAGTCTGGACTAGCTAATACTCCCCCACCCTAAACCACCCTGGACTAGCTAATACTCCCCCACCCTAAACCACCCTGGACTAGCTAATACTCCCCCACCCTAAACCAGTCTTGGCTAGCTAATACTCCCCCACCCTAAACCAGTCTGGACTAGCTAATACTCCCCCCACCCTAAACCAGTCTGGACTAGCTAATACTCCCCCCACCCTAAACCAGTCTGGACTAGCTAATACTCCCCACCCTAAACCAGTCTGGACTAGCTAATACTCCCGCCACCCTAAACCAGTCTGGACTAGCTAATACTCCCCCAACCCTAAACCAGTCTGGACTAGCTAATACTCCCCACCCTAAACCAGTCTGGACTAGCTAATACTCCCCCACCCTAAACCACCCTGGACTAGCTAATACTCCCCCACCCTAAACCCCACTGGACTCGCTAATACTCCCCCACCCTCAACCAGCCTGGACTAGCTAATACTCCCCACCCTAAACCCCACTGGACTAGCTAATACTCCCCCCACCCTAAACCAGTCTGGACTAGGTAATACTCCCCCACCCTAAACCAGTCTGGACTAGCTAATACTCCCCCACCCTAAACCAGTCTGGACTAGCTAATACTCCCCACCCTAAACCAGTCTGGAAAAACCAGTCTGGACTAGCTAATACTCCCCCACCCTAAACCAGTCTGGACTAGCTAATACTCCCCCACCCTAAACCAGTCTGGACTAGCTAATACTCCCCCACCCTGAACCAGTCTGGACTAGCCCCCCCACCCTGGAAGTCTGGACTAGCTAATACTCCAAACCAGTCTGGACTAGCTAATACTCCCCCACCCTAAACCAGTCTGGACTAGCTAATACTCCCCCACCCTGGACCAGTCTGGACTAGGTAATACTCCCCCTAAACCAGTCTGGACTAGCTAATACTCCCCCCACCCTAAACCAGTCTGGACTAGCTAATACTCCCTCCACCCTGGACCAGTCTGGACTAGGTAACACTACTTCGATGTCGTTCAGTAAGGGAAGATGAGGAGGAGACCAATTAATCGATGGACACAGCATTCTACCAAGTGCTTCTTTATATTTGGCCGGGTGAATAGACAGCGGACAAAAATAGTTTCCTTGCCGACATCAGATGGATAGTCATGGTTTCTTCCATGCTCTTCTAATTCACAGCGTGGTCAAATTGGTGGGCTTCAGGCTTGGCATCAATGAGATGTAAGACATTCCACACCACAGATCTACTTTCCACAATGGACAGGATTAGTTGCATGGCAGAGGGGACATGAAGGCATGTGTTGGCTGCTCCTGGTTGATCTCTTTGCCTGCAGCAGTGGAAACATGCATGTACAGCTCTCATTGTGTTAGTTAGACTGAGACAAAGTGAATAGGACGTTGGGTGATATAAATGCCATGTTACAGTAAGAAACCAGAGCTATACCGCGGTTCCACAGCCGACCTCCAGAACCGTTCTCATGAAGGGGCATCAAATACCCGGTACTTCACGTTTCTGTCTCTCTAATAACGCTTTATTAGTGAGGTCAAACAGGCTGCTCTCATGGTCCTTACAGTCGACATGCGTTAACACACACACACACCTCCTCAGAGAGCACTGGGATTGATAGGCTTCATTGCTCGCCAGTCACATCTCTGATTAACACAGTGTAACTCAGTGTGGCACTGAGATGCTATTAACCTGCGGGTGTCTTTAAGAACATGCTGTGGATCCTCTCCAGGCTCATACGCTCATTTCAATTAAGCATTATGTTATATTAGAGACCTCCGTTTAACTTCAAACATCAGATCATTTCCTTTCTGCGCTTTTGGTGTCACTAAGGCAGACCGTTCGGTTTTCCGTCGGTGTTATTTCTTCTCTGGAGATGCTTGGTGCAGCTGTTATGTGTTTAAAAAAGCCCTGGTTAGTAAACTTCATATTTTGGGTGTCTTTTTAACTGAGCTGTGAGGAGATGACTTTCTTTCTTAATCAAGCTTTATGTTATATTAGAGACCTCCGTTTAACTTCAAACACATTATAAGATAATTTCCCCTCTGCACTTTTACAGACACGCAGACTGAACGCACAGCTTTCCTCGGGTGTTTTTTGTTTTTTCTTCTGTGCTGGTGCTCGGTGTCGATATATAAAAAGCCTGGGTTTGTTGACTTTTTCATTCCAGGCGTCTTTTTAACAGAGCATTGAGGTGGTGACAGTCCTCACTGAGAGATTTCTCCTCAGATGGCGCTCCTCTCTCCCACCTCATCACCGGGCTCCTCTACAGCAGAGGAGTTCGCCTGGGGGAGAACCCGTGGGTGGGGAACCCTAACCTTTGATGTATGATTACATCTCCAGTTCACACTTTTATCTCCCCATTTAATCTTCTTTAGCCGTCTCCACTGAATCTATATTTTATCTTCAAATTGTTCTTTCTCCTGCTCTCTGTTTTTCCTTCCCTTTCCCTCCATCTGAAATTTAGGACAGTGGTGCCAGTTTGATCAGAGTACATTGAACACTTGGCCGTCTGTTGCATCTGAGCTGATAATTTTTCGAAGATTCAATTCTCTGGTACAAGCTGAAGCTTAAATTGCGGTATGCTGTGAAACATTTAAAACCAGCAGGGATGTGACCTGTATAACCTGACAGGAAGTTTATTATGTACCAGGTGTAACTTGGAATTAGAACTACCGGTACCACATTTCTAAAGAACTAGGGGTGGTACTAGAATCACAGAGACCTCCCCCCCCCTTGCGCCACCTGATATAGGAACTGATTAAGGTGGTCTAAATCAAAACCCAGGGCTGACTCTGTGCTCGCTGATCCCGTGTAGACTTCCGTTGCATTCCCGCTTTGGGAGGTTTGCATTCCCAGCAGTGAGTGCCGCTTCGCTCCATTAGTATCTTCATGCCAATCGGAGACTCCCCGGGGTTAGACATAGCCAGAGATGAGTCAGGGCTGTGCAATCAGCCCATCCATTGAGGCAGGTGCTTTAGCAGTTAGATAGCAGCCAGTGTCTCAGTGTGCCTCTGTCTCTGTATAGGAACTGTAGCCCAGGGCCCTGCTTCACCCACTGTTTTATCATCCCCAACACTGAGCAGTCAGCAGCAGTGAGCCGAGCAGAGAAACCCCAACACGCTCTCTCTCTCTCTATCCCTCCCCCTCTCTCGTTCCCCGTCTCTCCCCCAAGGGGTTTTGTTCTTGTGATTCCACGCTCCAGCTTCTTTAGCTCAACTTTGCTACTTATGTCTCTCTGAAGTTTCCACTCCTCTTCTATTCCCCTCTATTCCCCCGCTCACACAGCCCCTAATGTCGTAATGATCAGAATAGAGGCTATACACATTAAAGATTTCAAGGAAACTTCTTGCCTTCACGGGAAAGCAAATGTTCGTGGATTTCATTTTTTATTCAGCTGCAGCAGCGTCAGTGATTGGTGGAATTTGAACAATGACTTGGTGTGAAGGAGAAGTGTACAAGGGTAACCTGAGCAGATACATAGGACAGGAGAGGGGAACATGGTGGTCATGTTTGATGAGAAGTTACCATCTGATAAAGACAGGAGAGGGGAACATGGTGGTCATGTTTGATGAGAAGTTACCATCTGATAAAGACAGGAGAGGGGAACATGGTGGTCATGTTTGATGAGAAGTTACCATCTGATAAAGACAGGAGAGGGGAACATGGTGGTCATGTTTGATGAGAAGTTACCATCTGATAAAGACAGGAGAGGGAACATGGTGGTCATGTTTGATGAGAAGTTACCATCTGATAAAGGACAGGAGAGGGGAACATGGTGGTCATGTTTGATGAGAAGTTACCATCTGATAAAGACAGGAGAGGGAACATGGTGGTCATGTTTGATGAGAAGTTACCATCTGATAAAGACAGGAGAGGGGAACATGGTGGTCATGTTTGATGAGATGTTACCATCTGATAAAGACAGGAGAGGGAACATGGTGGTCATGTTTGATGAGAAGTTACCATCTGATAGGGACAGGAGAGGGGAACATGGTGGTCATGTTTGATGAGAAGTTACCATCTGATAAAGACAGGAGAGGGGAACATGGTGGTCATGTTTGATGAGATGTTACCATCTGATAAAGACAGGAGAGGGGAACATGGTGGTCATGTTTGATGAGATGTTACCATCTGATAAAGACAGGAGAGGGGAACATGGTGGTCATGTTTGATGAGAAGTTACCATCTGATAAAGACAGGAGAGGGGAACATGGTGGTCATGTTTGATGAGAAGTTACCATCTGATAAAGACAGGAGAGGGGAACATGGTGGTCATGTTTGATGAGAAGTTACCATCTGATAAAGACAGGAGAGGGGAACATGGTGGTCATGTTTGATGAGAAGTTACCATCTGATAGGGACAGGAGAGGGGAACATGGTGGTCATGTTTGATGAGAAGTTACCATCTGATAAAGACAGGAGAGGGGAACATGGTGGTCATGTTTGATGAGAAGTTACCATCTGATAAAGACAGGAGAGGGGAACATGGTGGTCATGTTTGATGAGAAGTTACCATCTGATAAAGACAGGAGAGGGGAACATGGTGGTCATGTTTGATGAGAAGTTACCATCTGATAGGGACAGGAGAGGGGAACATGGTGGTCATGTTTGATGAGAAGTTACCATCTGATAAAGACAGGAGAGGGGAACATGGTGGTCATGTTTGATGAGAAGTTACCATCTGATAAAGACAGGAGAGGGGAACATGGTGGTCATGTTTGATGAGAAGTTACCATCTGATAAAGACAGGAGAGGGGAACATGGTGGTCATGTTTGATGAGAAGTTACCATCTGATAAAGACAGGAGAGGGGAACATGGTGGTCATGTTTGATGAGAAGTTACCATCTGATAAAGACAGGGACAGGAGTTTGAGGGAACATGGTGGTCATGTTTGATGAGAAGTTACCATCTGATAAAGACAGGAGAGGGGAACATGGTGGTCATGTTTGATGAGAAGTTACCATCTGATAAAGACAGGAGAGGGGAACATGGTGGTCATGTTTGATGAGATGTTACCATCTGATAAAGACAGGAGAGGGGAACATGGTGGTCATGTTTGATGAGAAGTTACCATCTGATAGGGACAGGAGAGGGGAACATGGTGGTCATGTTTGATGAGAAGTTACCATCTGATAAAGACAGGAGAGGGGAACATGGTGGTCATGTTTGATGAGATGTTACCATCTGATAAAGACAGGAGAGGGGAACATGGTGGTCATGTTTGATGAGATGTTACCGTCTGATAAAGACAGGAGAGGGGAACATGGTGGTCATGTTTGATGAGAAGTTACCATCTGATAAAGACAGGAGAGGGGAACATGGTGGTCATGTTTGATGAGAAGTTACCATCTGATAAAGACAGGAGAGGGGAACATGGTGGTCATGTTTGATGAGAAGTTACCATCTGATAAAGACAGGAGAGGGGAACATGGTGGTCATGTTTGATGAGATGTTACCATCTGATAAAGACAGGAGAGGGGAACATGGTGGTCATGTTTGATGAGATGTTACCATCTGACAGAAGACAGAGTCACATCCTAGAACTCATTACGTGTGTTTATGTTGTTACAAGATGTTGTTTTTTTGGGACATTTTTCTTGCACTGTTTGTAGGAAGTGAGGCTGTGGTTTGTAAGTACAGTACATCAAAAATAATGATAGCCTGGCAGAGCTGTGCTCGAGACCACCTAAAGCGAGACCGAGACGAGACCGAGACCGAAGGGGGCCGAGACCGAGACGAGACCAAGACCGAAGGGGGCCGAGACCGAGACGAGACCGAGACCGAAGGTGGCCGAGACCGAGACGAGACCGATACCAAAGGGGGCCGAGACCGAGACCAGTCATATCAACACTAAATAATATGACATGTTTTTGGTCCAATGACCAATGTAAAAAAAACACTTGACCAACAGCATCAGATCATCTACTGTGTTGTCATCCTGAATTAAATGAATTTTATTAAAAGAGTATGTAGGCCTATTTATTGTCTTATGTAAACATAAAATACGAAAATAAAACCATGATTTTAAAATGCACAGGCTATGATATTAAAATTTCCAAAAATCGAATAAATGAAAATCCATCAAACTGTATGTCCTATGTTGATGTAGTAAATGCTACACATTTTAGATCACAAGCGACTTGCAATCAAATGATTTGCGCATGATTGGCCGATAAACAAATCTATTTATAATTATTTATCCGTCCACAGGCACGCAGCTTCAGTTGTTTGTCTGCTTGAGCAGGACACGCAAACGAACCGGTTGCACTGCGCACAGTGTTCATTATTGTTACGAGTGCACATGAGACAGCAGCAAACTAACCCGGTTGAACTGCGCACAGTGTTCATATAGATCAGACCAAAACCCTTCCAGTTTAATAAAGATCGGACCAAAACGGGTTCAGTTTCATATAGATCGGACCATAACCGTTCCAGTTTTATGCTCTTTCTGCCGTATGCCCCCGGACTTATGTATGTCCCACGTCCTTCTGTGTGCATGAGTAATTTCATTTATCGCCCATTTGTAGTTAGCCTATTAATAATTATTGTTTATATTCGTTTAATTTCGATACAAAACAATATTTTGTTGAAGTCTCTTGTAGGCTATATGAATACACTGTGGTTCATTCGTTATTAATTATTGAGTGCAATAGGCGCATGACACATGAATGGGGCTGTATGTATTTGGCGGAATTCGTTCTGTTTATTTAGTGAAACATATTTCTTTATAAACGTACCTCTTTTTTTGTAGTTCAACCAAGCCAATCAGACTATTGTCTATATGTGTTCTCGTAGTATTTGTCTGTGTATCGCCCATTCAACCATTGCCATATAGGCTCAGTGAAGTGTGATCGGTGTCTGGGTACCGCAATTAGGGTACAAACGCCCAGCGGCGTGGGATTTTGGCGACAGGAAGGCAGTTTAGGTATCAAAAACATGTAAATAGTAGTTTTATATATTGTTTGGTTCGTGATTTTGCAATTCTGAAAACGGGACAAGGTAAAATGCACGTATTTAGGAAAAGTCATGGAAGGACGTCGGCTGTAGCTTTTCAACATTATGTATGTATTTTAATTACTAACCGCTGTGTGTTTTCGGACAAATTATTTATTTGTGCTCAATGTACTGAATATAGGCAAAACGAATATATTGGCTTATTGTGCAGACATGATCGAGCATATGTTTAAGATTGAAGTATTTACGTGAATGGGTGCACGCTCTAGCGACGCTGGGGGTGGGCTTTTCTTCAAAAGTAGATAGCCATTGGCGGGATAAGCCACATCAGAAAAAAACAGTCTGACTCTGGACGAAATACAGCCAATGGAAATACAGCCTCTACATGTCATACTTAAATATTTTTCTAGAAAAAATTGTGGAGGATAATTTCTACGCTGGTCTCGGAAGAATTTACGAGTCCTTACTGTCCGAGACCGAGTCGAGACCGAGTCCAAATGTAACCGAGACCGAGACGAGACCGAGACCTTAAAAAGTGGTCTCGAGACCGGTCTCGAGACCGAGACCGGTCTCGAGTACTACAGCTCTGTAGCCTGGCCTGCTCTTTATACACACCCACTCAGGACACACCCATGCAGGACACACACACAGGGTTACGCCCACGCAGGACACATACACACACACACACACACACAGGACACACCCATGCAGGACACACCCGCACAGGACACACCCACGCAGGACACAGCCACGCATGGATACACCCACACAGGACACACCTACCCAGGACACACCCACACAGGAGAGACACCCACATAGGGGACACGCCCCCACACAGGGGACACGCCCCCACACAGGGGACACGCCCACGCAGGACACACACACAAACACACAGGAAACACACACAGGACACAGCACACATTCCACATTAATAACAGGACTTGAGTGTTTACTGTACACAGAAACACATTACCCCCCACCCTAACACAGACACACACAGACACACACACATACACACACACACACACACAGTAGCCCCTCTAACCCACAGACCCAGACACACATTACACATTGAACATTCACACACGCCTGCACACCGTGCAGACAAACAGTTTGTACACACACACACACACAAACACACGCACACACACACACACTGTAGAAACTCACAAACTATTATTAAAAGAACAACAGCTTGGTATTTACTGTACACTTCAAATGAAGGTGTCTGCACATACCAACACATACCGGTTAAAATCATTTTTGACAGGCACTTGGAGGAACCCTTGTGTAAAGGTTCTACCCAGAACATTTCTGTGACATGATGGGTTCAATTTAGAACCTTTTTACTTTATAAATGTCAGCTGATCATCAGTCTTTGGTCACTGAATTTATGCACATTATGTGTTTCTAAATGTAATGATGACAATATTTGAATTGATTACTACACAAATCAATACTGTCTAATAGAGTGGTTTACATTGTTAATTGCCTGCTTATAATACAAAGGACCTTCGGTCTCATCCAAGTCACCACAAATTGATGTGGGTGGGCACGTGATACACTTTTTAGTTTTCAGGTGACGAAAGGCAAACCAAAGTGCCAGCAGAGTTTCCCAGCTACCCAAGTCCCGCCCAAAGGTTACCCTGAAACAGGCAGGAGAGTCCCCACCTGTCACCACAATTTCTCTCCCTGATTCTCTCTCTGCCTCCTCTTTTCTCTCTCTTATGTCTCTTTCCCTCTCATCCATTTACTCCCTCTTTTTTTCTCTCCCTCTCTCCCCCTCCCCCCCCCCACTTTCTCTTTTTCTCTCTGTCTCTACCTCTTCCACCCCTTTCTCCCTATCCCCAACCCTCCCCTATTTTCTCCTCTCTCCCCCTTTCCCTCTCTCCTCCCTTCTCCCTATCCCCAACTCTCTCTCTCCCTCTCCCTATCCCCAACTCTCTCTCCCTCTCTCTCTCTCTCTCCCTCTCTCTCCCTCTCCCTATCCCCAACTCTCTCTCCCTCTCTCTCTCTCTGTCTCTCTCCCTCTCTCTCTCTCTCCCCTCTCTCTCCCTCTCCCTATCCCCAACTCTCTCTCCCTCTCTCTCTCTCTCTCCCTCTCTCTCCCTCTCCCTATCCCCAACTCTCTCTCCCTCTCTCTCTCTCTGTCTCTCTCCCTCTCTCTCTCTCCCCTCTCTCTCCCTATCCCCAACTCTCTCTCCCTCTCTCTCTCTCTCTCTCTCCCTCTCTCCTCCTTCTCCCTATCCCCAACTCTCTCTCTCCCTCTACCTATCCCCAACTATCTCTCCCTCTCTCTCCCATCTCTTCCTCTCCCCCCTCCCTCTATTCACCTGCAGGCTACCGTTGGCCCTGTCAGTGCTCAGCCTTTAATTGAGTTCTCACTCCTCTTTATTTTACTGTCAGCGTTATGCCCTCATATTGCCCCCCCCCCATCCATCCACCGCCCCATTCCACCCCACACATCCGCTCCGCTTTTTTCAGAGAGTAAGCACTTTCTCCATATTAAGATGTGAAATTCATTTTGACAGTGGGCTCGAAATAGAGTGGAACGAACAATATACCCCGGAGCCCCCCACACCCACCCCCCCGCTCCCACCCCCCCACACACACACACACACACTCTTTATCCTTGTTTAACCCCTCCCCTTTAGATCACTTCTTCCCGTCATTTCCTTCGTACTCCCATCTCTCTCCATCACACTCTCAACCCACACGCCTACCTGAACATTTATCCTGTTAGGGTCTGCCTGCTCCCAAGGATATTTCCATTGGAATTCCACAGGAGAAGCTATGAGGAATAATCCATTTCTTTACCTCTCCTATTCCCAACATTTTCATTACGGAAAATTAACAGATAGGAGAGGGATATATAGAGATATGGAGGAAGAGGGGAAGAGAGTCTGAAGCTGATCCTGTCAAATAGCATCTGTCATTTGTAAAATCTATGTGAATTAGCTGAAAAAGTGACCTTGTGTATGTGTGTGTGTGTGTGTGTGTGTGTGTGTGTGTGTGTGTGTGTGTGTGTGTGTGTGTGTGTGTGTGTGTGTGTGTGTGTGTGTGTGTTGAGGGCACATATGCACAGAGCCAATAGCCCTATGAACAAGGAGAGGAGAGCAGACACACCAAGTCTTGGCGATTATAATAAATAATTACTGTCCCTTATGCGTGGGTCCCTGGCTTTCTGATTGGCCGAGAGGAATGGGGGGTGTTCAAGAGAAAGGCCTGCAGAGGGATGCTCTTCAGCTGGGATTGGCTCCCCAAATGTGACTTTACACCGTGGCTATATGCTTGTCTACATGAAAATGTTGGGAATAGGAGAAAAGAAATGGTTATTCTCATAGCTTCTCCTGTGAATTCAATGGAAATATCCTTGGGAGCAGGCAGAGACCCTAACAGGATAAATGTTCAGGTAGGCGTGTGGGCTGAGAGTGTGATGGAGAGAGATGGAGCACGAAGGAAAATGACGGAAGGATCTAAAGGGGAGGGGTTAAACAAGGATACAAAGAGTGTGTGTGTGTGTGTGTGGGGTGGAGCGGGGGTGGGTGGGGGCTCCGGGTATATTGTTCGTTCCACTCTATTTCGAGCCCACTGTCCAAAATGAATTTCACATCTTAATATGGAGAAAGTGCTTACTCTCTGAAAGCGGAGCGGATGTGTGGGGTGGAATGGGGCGGTGGATGGATGGGGGGGGGCAATATGAGGGCATAACGCTGACAGTAAAATAAAGAGGAGTGAGAACTCAATTAAGGCTGAGCACTGACAGGGCCAACGGTAGCCTGCAGGTGAATAGAGGGAGGGGGAGAGGAAGAGATGGAGAGAGGGAGAGATAGTTGGGGATAGGTAGAGGGAGAGAGAGTTGGGGATAGGGAGAAGGGAGGAGAGAGAGGGAGAGAGAGAGAGAGAGGAGAGAGTTGGGGATAGGGAGGAGAGGGAGGAGAGAGAGGGAGAGAGACAGAGAGAGAGGGAGAGAGAGTTGGGGATAGGGAGAGGGAGAGAGAGGAGAGAGAGAGAGAGAGGGAGAGAGAGTTGGGGATAGGGAGAGGGAGAGAGAGGGAGAGAGAGAGAGAGAGGGAGAGGGGCAGAGAGAGAGAGGGAGAGAGTTGGGGATAGGGAGAGGAGAGAGGGAGAGAGAGGGAGAGAGAGTTGGGGATAGGGAGGGAGAGAGAGAGTTGGGGATAGGGAGGAAGGGAGGAGAGAGGGAAAGGGGGAGAGGAGAAAATAGGGGAGGTTGGGGATAGGGAGAAAGGGGTGGAAGAGGTAGAGACAGAGGAAAAAGAGAAAGTGGGGGAGGAGAGAGGGAGAGAAAAAGAGGGAGTAAATGGATGAGAGGGAAAGAGACATAAGAGAGAGAAAAAGAGGGAGGCAGAGAGAATCAGGGAGAAATTGTGGTGACAGGTGGGGACTCTCTGCCTGTTTCAGGGTAACCTTTGGGCGGGACTTGGGTGGCTGGGAAACTCTGCTGGCACTTTGGTTTGCCTTTCGTCACCTGAGAAACTAAAAAAGAATTGTATCACGTGCCCACATCAATTTGTGGTGACTTGGATGAACCAGAAGGTCCTTTGGCAATATAAACGGGCAGTTAACAATGTAAACCACTCTATTAGACAGTATTGATTTGTGTAGTAATCAATTCAAATATTGTCATCATTACATTTAGAAACATAATGTGCATAAATTCAGTGACCAAAGACTGATGATCAGCTGACATTTATAAAGTAAAGGTTCTAAATTGAACCCATCATGTCACAGAAATGTTCTGGGTAGAACCTTTACACAAGGGTTCCTCCCAGTGCCTGCCCCTGTTATATTATCTGTACGACACCTCTGTTATATTATATGTAGGACACCTCTGTTATATTATCTGTAGGACACACCTGTTATATTATCTGTAGAACACACCTGTTATATTATCTGTAGGACACCTCTGTTATATTATCTGTAGGACATCCCTGTTATATTATCTGTAGGACACCCCTGTTATATTATCTGTAGGACACCCCTGTTATATTATCTGTAGGACACCCCTGTTATATTATAAAGCATCTGTATATTATATATTTTTTTAAATATTATTCCAGGTAAATCCACTGAGAAGTTTATACCTGAAAGGAACTTGATGAGCTGGTACCTGGTGTCAGGTCAAAGGTCACAGTGGTTTGGTATACTGGTGATGAGGAACATGGCACTTTAATAAACTACACCTAATGAATGAGGTGACCGTGAGAGGAGATCGTAATGACGATGGTGATGATGGTAGCACTGGCCTGTTTTCTGTCTGCTCTTCCTTATCGTGGTTAGTGTGTCGTGATATCCTTCTCAGTCACATTCAATTAGCCTATTGAAATGTATAGCTGGAAAAACCAAAAAGACGTGCATGTTTTAACAGCCAATGACATGCGAGCAATAGGTAACATAGTAACCTAATTAGAAGTATCATTTCCCATGTTGCAATAGGAGAGGTGCACAGGTCCAGTATGCCTGTGGGCAGTCCTATGTAATGGAAGCATAAATGTTATAATTAGATCACTTTTACCCAAACTTAACTGTCAACACAAAATATAGTGCATATTGGTTGACCCAATCAAATGTGTGCGTCTCAACTTGATCAAAACATTCTGATGCGTCTTCAGTAGTCCTCCCGCAGACACAGTGTAAAATCAAAGCCGCTGAATTAAATCACAGCGTGTGGGACTTGACATTGATGTGACAGCTTGTGTTTGATCATCTGGAGTCTTCACCGATTAGCTGTTATTTTTAAAGCGCTCCATTAGTTCTGTTGAGCAACCGTCTGGTAGAACCATGAGACGTGGGAAAATATCATCGTCGCGGAAACCTTCACTTTCATCCCAGTTTTTAAGGGATCCTTCGAACTTATGCTGCCGGTCAGATAGTCTCAATCATAAACGGTTTGTTTAAAACCTTTAAAATGTTTTTCTACAATCGGCTAGTAAGTGGAATGAATATCATATAAATGCCTCTCTGATGCAGGTAGATGGGTGGGTGTGCTGTGTTGTCCCAGTAAATCACAGGGATGTGAATCACGCACAACTAATGTCACAGAGATGACACTCGTATCAATAACATCTTCAGCACCACTCAGGAAAACCATGTGTGCTGTCTACATGAGCAGACCCAAACAAACAGCTTCCCCAGGGCCTCTTTCCTCAGCAGCCTGGCTAGCCTGGGTGGAGAGAGAGAGAGAGGGAGGGAGGGAGGGAGGGCAGGGAATGAGGGAGGGAGGGAATGAGGGAGGGAGGGCAGGGAAGGGGGGAGGGATGGACGGACGGACGGACGGATGGAGGGAAAAAGAAATAGGCTAAATTGGGAATCTATTACTGAGGCGTCAGAACAGCAGGCCTCTCTCTGTGTTCAAGTGTAGGGCCTTTATAAGTTTCCCTTCTTGGGAGTAATGCAGTTTGAATGGCTGCTAAAATGGGACTGGGAGAATTTCATTCCCGCTCTCTCCCCAGGCGAGTCACCTTTGGCCCACCGATGATATGAGGCTTTTCCACAACCCCCGTCCCGCTCTCCCGCTCTCCCGCTCTCCCGCTCTCCTTCTCTCCATCTCGGGGGCACTGGAGCGATGAGGTGCAGGGAGGAGGGTGGTGGTTGGATGGGGGGGAACGGGTGGGGCGGTAAAGACAGGTTTAAGGTTTATTTATTTAGCGGAATGAGACAGGTGTCTTGTCCAGGACCCAAATGAGCTCATCTGTTTAAACTAAACACCATGGGAAGCCTTGGTATCACAGAATCCGTGCAGGGTGGATCTCCTGTCTGCGAGCAGCGCATTTATCACACAATCTATATCATTAACCAATCAGACGTCCCCCAATCCTGCTTCAGCAGAGTCCCAAACAGCTGATAGGCCACGATACCAATCTATATCTTTAACCAATCAGACGTCCTCCAATCCTGCTTCAGCAGTGTCCCAGACAGCTGATAGGCCACGATACTAATCTATATCGTTAACCAATCATCCGTTCTAATCTATATCGTTAACCAATCATCCGCTGTCACACAGCACTGTGGATGATTCTTACTCCCCGTCGCTGTTTGTTTTAAACTTGTATATTATTAGGTAATGATAGAGTTTAGCCTATAAGGTCTGGTATGGTGAAGTTGACTTGTAGAGGAGGTCATGTTCCTGGCCTGCTACCGGCCCCTAGACTAACATTTAGCCAATAGACATAGCAGTCCGCTCAATCTGCACCCACTTATATTGGGCTGATTGAGTTACAGGCGTGGTAACCTTAGACGCACAAAACCAATCACGGCAGAAAACATTTAGCCTTTTCCTAACTCACAAATTGGACGAACGTCGTGACTCCGGGAAACGTAATCCTGTGGATGTAAGAATGATGGTGGGCCTGAAGGCCTTGTATGGTAGTGGAGGCAGAAACATTGACATGTTTGGGTCTGGGACGTTGTTTAGGTAAGATCTGACCTGGAAAATCAGCACCTCCACTAAACATACACTGTGAATGATGTCTGCCATTTTCCTCTGGGAAGAGAAAAACCTTTCAAATGTTTGGTTTGATTTCCTGTTGAGAAAACATGATTTGTTTCACACACACACACACACACACACAAACCCATTTACAGACACAGTTTCCACAAGGAAAAGCCATATGGTATAATTGTCTAAATGGTAGGATACACAGTAAGTCCAATAGCTTGCACTGCACCCTAACATTAAGGAATAGAGTTGCACTTATTGATGATTTCATCTGTCCATCCTGATAGATGGAACCCGTGTTTGTGATCATGACATCAGCATCAAATAAATGAGCAATAAACTGCACGTGACATAAGAGTGTGTGTGTGTGTGTTAGTACTGACAGGGTGAGGACTATTAGGGGAGCATGTTGAGTGTGAGGTCCCCCTGTCTTCCGTTATCCTGAGTCTGGTCATTAATAGCTTGCAGCTTCAGTCCACCACCATCAGCTGCCCAGGTGACCTTTAACCTATTTGTTATTCACCTCCCTACGTGTGCGTGTATCGTGTTTGTGTCGTGTGTTCAGTCCTGTAGTAGCATGTGTGTGTGTGTGTGTGTGTGTCTAGTGTGTTTGTGCCTTGTGTTCTGTATTGTAGTAGCATGTGTGTGAAGTTTAATGTGTGTATGTCGTGTTCTGTCTCCAGTAGGAGCGTGTGTGTGTGTGTGTGTGTGTGTGTGTGTGTGTGTGTGTGTGTGTGTGTGTGTGTGTGTGTGTGTGTGTGTGTGTGTGTGTGTGTGTGTGTGTGTGTGTGTGAACCACCCCAGTGAAACACCCCAGTGAAACACCCCAGTGCACCTCCACCATCACTGCCTCCTCCTAGGTAGCCATCCTGTGCACCTCCACCATCACTGCCTCCTCCTAGGTAGCCATCCAGTGCACCTCCTCCTAGGTAGCCATCCAGTGCACCTCCTCCTAGGTAGCCACAGGTAGTCAGCTCTGTGTTGGGACTTAATGGTAATCCCCCAGAGTCTCCTTCTCTTCACTGCCGTCTACTGGCTTTTCATTTCTGCTATTTACATAGCTGGCTTTATGAGCTTTCATCGGCACGCCTGCTTATATGAGACCTCTAATGACTTCTCTAAGAGTCTGGTGTGTGTGTGTTTTTATATGTGTTGGTGGGTGTTGTTTTGTGGCGTGTGCGTGTGTGCGTGTGTGCGTGTGTGCGCGTGTGCGTGTGTGCGCGTGTGCGTGTGCTGTCCTGTCACCTTGTCTGGTGAAACACTAACAGACTCCTTTATGGGTTCTGGGTCCTGCACCTTTTCTCCTCCTTTCTCCTGCCTCTTTCCACTTCTCTCCTCCGTTCTCCTGGCCCTCCTCTCCTCCGTTCTCCTGGCCCTCCACTCTTCCGTTCTCCTGGCCCTCCTCTTCTCTGTTCTCCTGGCCCTTCTCTGCTCCCTTCACCCTTTCCTGCCCAGAGGACTTGACCCTAATGGGCTTCAGTTGAACAGGTGTGAGTCTCTGTGTAGCAGAAAACAGATGTATGTTGTGTGAGGGCAGAGGGTGGTTTGGAAAACCTTCTCTGGTAAATCAAATATTTTGTTAAAGTGGAAATGAACAACGTTCCAAAACCTTTTTTAAACTGTGAATACACTACAAGTGTGTACTTCCTTCTGTGAATACACTAGAAGTGTGCACTTCCTTCTGGGAATACACTACACGTGTGCACTTCCTTCTGTGAATACACTACAAGTGTGCACTTCCTTCTGTGAATACACTACAAGTGTGCACTTCCTTTTGTGAATACGCTACAAGTGTGCACTTCCTTTTGTGAATACGCTACAAGTGTGCACTTCCTTCTGTGAATACGCTACAAGTGTGCACTTCCTTCTGTGAATACACTAGAAGTGTGCACTTCCTTCTGTGAATACACTACACATGTGTACTTCCTTCTGTGAATACACTAGAAGTGTGCACTTCCTTCTGTGAATACACTACAAGTGTGCACTTCCTTCTGTGAATACGCTACAAGTGTGCACTTCCTTCTGGGAATACACTGCACGTGTGCACTTCCTTCTGTGAATACACTACAAGTGTGCACTTCCTTCTGTGAATACACTACACGTGTGCACTTCCTTCTGTGAATACACTAGAAGTGTGCACTTCCTTCTGTGAATACACTACACGTGTGCACTTCCTTATGTGAATACGCTATAAGTGTGCACTTCCTTCGGTGAAAACACTACAAGTGTGCACTTCCTTCTGTGAATACACTACAAGTGTGCACTTCATTCGGTGAATACACTACAAGTGTGCACTTCCTTCTGTGAGTAAACAACAGGATTATTTAATTACAATACAACATCTGTATTCCAGTGGCAGATTGGACTGTATCGCTGGTTGAGGAGCCTGCGTCTGATTGGCTGGGGAAAACCCAAGCTGGCCGGTAATTAATGTGTGCTGAGACTGGAGTCATCTAAAAGTGAAGTGGGAGGGTCCACTTATTCTCTTAACTCTCTCTCTGTTTCTCTTTCCTCTCTCCCTTTACTTTCTCTCTTTATATCCTCTGCTCCCTGTGTCTCTCCTCTTCTGTTTCATTTCATGCTTCTCTGTTATTGAAGGTGATGGGTTTATAGAGATTTTCACACTTGAAAGAAGGGTTGGTGTTAGGAGTTTGTTTTGGATTTTCATTCTCTGATTAGGGAACCAGAATTCCGACCAGCAACAGGCTTGGTCCCAAACCCTGGGATGTTAAGAATCACTGGTAAAAGACAATCACAGAATGACAGTTTATTCCTCATACTGAATCTAATGTATTCAACAATGTCTTAACACGTTTATATATAGATCTGCAGTGCCAGTATCCATATCATTTGTGCTATTATATGTGTATTCTCACAATAACATGCTGCATTTTTAGTAAAGGAGAACAACATGTATATCGTGTGTATATATATATGTATATGTATGTCTATCTCTTCTCAGCGTCTGTAGACAGATCTCATAGGAACTGAGGCTAGATTATTTAAACAGATGAATTCTACAGGTGTTTTTCCCCAGTCCGTGGCTATTCAGTATATTACTCTGATATCTTTATCACTGACAACCTAGTGCTATGATTGACATGATAGCTAAGTGTGCGTGTGCGTGTGCATGTGCGCGTGCGCGTGCGTGTGTGATGACAGGACCGCCCTCGTTCCCACAGCTCTTCTCCTCCCCTGTGCACCTCCTGTCCCCTTACCTTCTCCTCTGCCCCCCTCCCCCATCTCCCCCAGGTTAGCCCTCATCCTGACACAGGGCTGTTTACAGTGTTCAGACAGCATGCATTGTAAGCCTCCCTGACGGGGGGGAGATAAATGGAACCTGGGCTAAATGAAGTACGCAGGGCCTCAAATGAGGCATCCCGGGGAAGCAATCGGACTAGAGTGTGAGGTTTGGTCCTCGTTCTAGAGCCGAGCGGAGGTGGGTGTTTTGGGGTAACAGGTGGGGGGTGTGGCTCGGTCTCTTCAACAAGACTCTTATTGTGTCGGTGTCCTGCTTCACTGACCGTCAGCTGGAGGGGGTCACCCCTGTGCCCTTAACCCGGATACTCACCCCCCCCACACACACACACCGTGATTCACACACACCCTGTAAGGTACGGTTGGACGTCTGTAATTGAATTGGGAGGTGATCATTGATATTTCCGATGCTGTGGCCTGATTGGCCTTGGGGGAAAGCCATCTGTTCTTTTCACTGGCCCACGAAACTGAAGGGCAGAGCACTCTGATACACGGTTTTAGTGGAACACACACACACACACACACACACACACACTGGTTGTCTAAGGTCCCCCATTTTGGCCTTGGGTGCTCTTGTGGTTGTGTAACATTAGACTTCCATCATGCCCCCTTCACAGCCATCCTGTTTACTCTGTTAGATAGTTAAAGTCTCCCACTTAAAGGATTACCTTACACTTCCCTGAGCGTTGATCCACCACCGCTGCTTCTCTCCAAGTCAGAATGACAGTCGCACAAAAGCGACCCATAAAAAACATAGTGGTCTGCTGATTGAGGTGGCCTTTGTCCTCCCCTCCTCTCCCTCTCTCTCTCCCCCTCTCTCCTGTTCTCCCTCGTCTCCTCTCTCTCTCCCCCTCTTCTCTCTACCTTCCATCGACTTCTTCCCAACTCAGCACAGAGCCGTTCACCAGTCAGCATTCCACTGCTATATCTTCCCAGCTGGGTTTCTCACCGTGTCATGAGTGACTTTTCCCAGTAGTTTTATTGGGTACATTCATTTTTCTGCAACTAGTTCTTTAAGGGCTAACATGTGTAACTGGTCATCAGAATGTTTTTAAATATTTGACAGGCGTTACTGAGCAATGAGGCTAGAACCGGACACAGAGGATGCAGAACTATGTCCTGTTAAGTGTTAATTAAGTGCTGTGACATGGGGCTAAGAGAGCTGCATTCTGGGAGAGGAGGAGTCCTGTATGTACTGGGG
>CM055737.1:12383958-12611458 GCA_029465975.1 Dallia pectoralis | reverse complement strand
ATGTCCCCATCTCTACTGTGTTACTGGCACACACACACACACACACACACATGTCCCCATCTCTACTGTGTTACTGGCACACACACACATGTCCCCATCTCTACTGTGTTACTGGCACACACACACACACACATGTCCCCATCTCTACTGTGTTACTGGCACACACACACACACACATGTCCCCATCTCTACTGTGTTACTGGCACACACACACACACATGTCCCCATCTCTACTGTGTTACTGGCACACACACACACACATGTCCCCATCTCTACTGTGTTACTGGCACACACACACACACCCCATCTCTATGTGTTACTGGCCCACACACACACATGTCCCCATCTCTACTGTGTTACTGGCACACACACACACACACATGTCCCCATCTCTACTGTGTTACTGGCACACACACACACACCCCATCTCTACTGTGTTACTGGCACACACACACATGTCCCCATCTCTACTGTGTTACTGGCACACACACACACATGTCCCCATCTCTACTGTGTTACTGGCACACACACACACACACATGTCCCCATCTCTACTGTGTTACTGGCACACACACACACATGTCCCCATCTCTACTGTGTTACTGGCACACACACACATGTCCCCATCTCTACTGTGTTACTGGCACACACACACATGTCCCCATCTCTACTGTGTTACTGGCACACACACACATGTCCCCATCTCTACTGTGTTACTGGCACACACACACATGTCCCCATCTCTACTGTGTTACTGGCACACACACACATGTCCCCATCTCTACTGTGTTACTGGCACACACACACATGTCCCCATCTCTACTGTGTTACTGGCACACACACACATGTCCCCACACACTGTCCCCATCTCTACTGTGTTACTGGCACACACACACACCCATCTCTATGTCCCCATCTCTACTGTGTTACTGGCATGTCCCCATCTCTACTGTGTTACTGGCACACACACACACACACATGTCCCCATCTCTACTGTGTTACTGGCACACACACACACATGTCCCCATCTCTACTGTGTTACTGGCACACACACACATGTCCCCATCTCTACTGTGTTACTGGCACACACACACATGTCCCCATCTCTACTGTGTTACTGGCTGTCCCCATCTCTACTGTGTTACTGGCACACACACACATGTCCCCATCTCTACTGTGTTACTGGCACACACACACATGTCCACACATGTCCCCATCTCTACTGTGTTACTGGCACACACACACATTCTCTACTGTGTTACTGGCACACACACACACACACATGTCCCCATCTCTACTGGCTGGCACAGACACACACACACACACACACACATGTCCCCATCTCTAGTGTGTTACTGGCACACACACACACACACACATGTCCCCATCTCTACTGTGTTACTGGCACACACACACACACACATGTCCCCATCTCTACTGTGTTACTGGCACACACACACACACACACACATGTCCCCATCTCTACTGTGTTACTGGCACACACACACACACACATGTCCCCATCTCTACTGTGTTACTGGCACACACACACACATGTCCCCATCTCTACTGTGTTACTGGCACACACACACACACACATGTCCCCATCTCTACTGTGTTACTGGCACACACACACACACACACATGTTCCCTTCTCTACTGTGTTACTGGCACACACACACACACACATGTCCCCATCTCTACTGTGTTACTGGCACACACACACACACACACACATGTCCCCATCTCTACTGTGTTACTGGCACACACACACACACATGTCCCCATCTCTACTGTGTTACTGGCACACACACACATGTCCCCATCTCTACTGTGTTACTGGCACACACACACACACACACATGTCCCCATCTCTACTGTGTTACTGGCACACACACACACACACATGTTCCCTTCTCTACTGTGTTACTGGCACACACACACACATGTCCCCATCTCTACTGTGTTACTGGCACAGACACACACACACACACACACACATGTCCCCATCTCTACTGTGTTACTGGCACACACACACACACACATGTCCCCATCTCTACTGTGTTACTGGCACAGACACACACACACACACACACACACACACATGTCCCCATCTCTACTGTGTTACTGACACACACACACACACACACATGTCCCCATCTCTACTGTGTTACTGGCACACACACACACACACACACATGTTCCCTTCTCTACTGTGTTACTGGCACACACACACACACACATGTCCCCATCTCTACTGTGTTACTGGCACAGGCAAACAAACCTGTACACACACACACATGTTCCCTTCTCTACTGTGTTACTGGCACAGGCACACAAACACGTAGACACACATGCACACACACATGCAGACACACACACACATGTACACACACATGCACACGCACATAGGCACACATTCTCATAATGAAAGGTATTTTCCAAACACACTTAACCTCTTACACACACACACACACACACACACCATAGCCGGCATACAGACACCAGTATTAACATGAAGGGCTACCATAACAGGAATGTTCCAGACAGCTGACTACCAGAGCTTATGAGAGAAGTCAAAAGGAGAGCATTTACATGAGAGAGGCTCACCTTAACCCAAACCCAGCCTGCAAATTATTAGCTGAGCATGATCCCTCAAATGCTAGTTGCAGCAGATTAGTATTTATATGTATTTATGTACAGGATGTGTGTGTGTGTATGGGTGGGGGGGGTGTATACGGCAGGTATAGATATTTGTGTGTGTGTGTGTGTACACAGCAGGTAAAGGTGTGTTTGTGTGTGTGTGTGTGTGAATATATACAGCTGTGTGTGTGTGTGTGTGTGTGTGTGTGTGTGTGTGTGTGTGTGTGTGTGTGTGTGTGTGTGTGTGTGTGTGTGTGTGTGTGTGTGTGTGTGTGTGTGTGTGTGTGTGTGTGTGTGTGTGTGTGTGTGTGTGTGTGTGTGTGTGTGTGTGTGTATATACAGCTGTGTGTGTGTGTGTGTGTGTGTGTACAACAGGTATGGATGTCTGTTTGTGAATGACTAAACATGTTGTTGTTTTGTGTGTGTCTGTGACTATGTCTGTGACCAATAACCAACCATAGTAAACCTGGTCCCAGAGGGACTGCCAGCTGTTTGATGTTGCTTTCCTGACCTTGCGAGGTGTGTGAAACGGAATCCTGCTCGGAGCATGTCAAGAGCGTGGAAGGAGTTTTAACATACCTTTCACATGATGCCATTTGTCAAGTAGGTTAGCTATTTGGCTGTTATCCCTGGAGGTCACTGTGGGCTGTGGAAGACATTCCTGTTTTCCCACTCTCATTTGAAACATTACAATAACCTCTTTACATATGAACTCTGTCATTGTTGATCCATTTACAAATCCAGATTGTCTTGACGAACTGTACTGATCGCTGTTTAAACACAGCGTGTGTGTGCGTGTGTGTGTGTGTGTTTATGGATTACTAACTGAGGGTCAGACAAACACAACATCCCCTTTGTACCACACTATCACAACACCAAACAGTGGCACAAGTAGATGACCATTGACCAGAGCTGGTGTTTCAGTTATATTATTCTCCTGGGTCAGTTGTTTTGCAGCACGCGTGTGACATGACAGTGACCTGCTGAAACCCCTGGGCACTGCAATACGACATGTCACAGGTCTGTCCTACACCACACAACAGGTGGCCACTGTGAACACACACGCACACGCGCACACACACACACACAGGTTTAATCTCTGAGCCTCACAGTAGGAAGATTAGTATTTTTAAAGACGGAGCCTAACTCTGATCCTGACAGCAGGAGGTGTGTCCTCTAATGGGCGTGTCCCTCTACTGGGCGTGTCCCTCTAGTGGGCGTGTCCCTCTACTGGGCGTGTCCTCTACTGGGCGTGTCCTCTACTGGGCGTGTCCCACTACTGGGCGTGTCCCTCTACTGGGCGTGCCCTCTACTGGGCGTGTCCCTCTACTGGGCGCGTCCCTCTACTGGGCGCGTCCCTGCACTGGGAGTGTCCCTCTACTGGGCGTGTCCCTCTACTGGGCGCGTCCCTCTACTGGGCGCGTCCCTCTACTGGGCGTGTCCTGTACTGTCTACCCCTTTTTGAATCAAGCCCCCCCCCCATTGCCCCACCGTCACCGGGCCGTTTCCTCTCTGCTCTCCACTCAACAAATATGTTATTTGGAGGACTTCCCAGAATCCCCTGGCACGGGCCCATTCCCATTCCCAGTCTATGTTTTCACTGGGCCCGGTTCCAGGGGACCCCAGGGGGAGGGTGGTCAGACACCCGGCCAGTTCAGTCACCAGAGCCCCTGGAAAGACCACCCATAGCTGGTCCCCACGTGAAAAACTACTTTGATGATTGGTCACAGCATTCCACATCCTCCAGGGGAGTCACTCAAGCTGTGACCTTCTAAAAATATCCTGCCTTCACTACAATGATGGAAAATAGGACTCTGAGCCCTGTGAGAGTAGCCAGAGAAGAAGTGAGACAGGGCAGGGAGATGGGTGAGACAGGGCAGGGAGATGGGTGAGACAGGGCAGGGAGATGGGTGAGACGGGGCAGGGAGATGGGTGAGAGATCTGTGAAGGGAAAATGGAAGCAGAGATGGGGGATTGCACTCAAGGTGGGGAGCTGAGGCAGGGATGACAGAGAGGATGAGAGAAGTTAGAGGGATGAGAGGACTGAGGGATGAGAGAAGGGGTGGGAGGACTGGGACAAGACAGAGGGATGAGAGAAGTTAGAGAGGGATGAGAGGACTGAGGGATGAGAGAAGTTAGAGAGGGATGAGAGGACTGAGGGATGAGAGGACTGAGGGATGAGAGGAGACAGATGGATGAGAGGAGACAGAGGGATGAGAGGAGACAGAGGGATGAGAGGAGACAGAGGGATGAGAGGACTGAGGGATGAGAGGAGACAGAGGGATGAAAGAAGACAGGGGGATGAGAGGAGACAGAGGGATGAGAGGAGACAGAGGGATGAGAGAAGACAGAGGGATGAGAGGAGACAGAGGGATGAGAGGAGACAGAGGGATGAGAGGAGACAGAGGGATGAGAGGAGACAGAGGGATGAGAGGAGACAGAGGGATGAGAGGACTGAGGGATGAGAGGAGACAGAGGGATGAAAGAAGACAGGGGGATGAGAGGAGACAGAGGGATGAGAGGAGACAGAGGGATGAGAGGAGACAGAGGGATGAGAGGAGACAGAGGGATGAGAGGAGACAGAGGGATGAGAGGAGACAGAGGGATGAGAGGAGACAGAGGGATGAGAGGAGACAGAGGGATGAGAGGAGACAGAGGGATGAGAGGAGACAGAGGGATGAGAGGAGACAGAGGGATGAGAGAAGACAGAGGGATGAGAGGACTGAGAGGAATTAAACTATAGCAGTTTGCACCACAGCTGTGTGGTGTTGTAAAACCATTCTGACACTCATGTATTTCTGATCTGTAACCTTAAGCAGGGAAACTCTGGACCTATTCCAGTATGACGTGATTAATCAGCTTGCGTGTTCCGGGGAATCATTTGGGATAGAAAATATCTGGCCAGTGAACATAAACCATTTTGCATTCTGTTTTTTTTTACATGAACAATTATGGTAGAAATCGGACTGAATTCTGTATGTAACCGCTTGGTTTCCCATGTCAGTGGGACAGAGTGCATAGTGGACAAAACCGTAGCAGCTGCCGTTAGTAGCCTGAAGATGTGATGTAACGTAGCTGGGTACTGTTGGTTAGCATGTGTGGCTTGTGGATAGCGTGTATTATCACACAGCTTAGGGGTTAACAATTAACTTCTAATGAATTAATTGTTTTTGCCACCTCACACTCTTTGACCTTCCTTTTTAGGGCTTCGTTGGGACAGGTTTGCAAACCTGTTCATTATACAGTATGTATTACTAGGATTTCTGGAAGCACAAGGAACAATATGCTCTGCCGGTGAATATATTTTCTGTTTGTTTTCTTATTTCTTCTCGTGAAAAGTAGACAAACCGATGAACGCCCTGCCTCAGGTGGTTACAGGGCTAAAGCCACCTCATAATCACAGTGCATTTGAGCTCAATGTGTAAAGGTTGTCTCCGCTAGATTACTGCTCCATTTATATTAAGCCTGAGCCCATCTATTAAGTTATCGATCAACCAGACTGTTATCGCTGGGAAAATACTTTGCTTGGTTTCCCTGTTCCTTCCAGGTGTCTGTTATACACACAAAAAGTCTGCATATAAATAATTAGGTGAAATGTGCAGTGTTCAGGTTTGGTCTGAATGGAGCTGTAGTGTTAAATGTGAGTGGTGCTGCCCTGCTGGTTGTGCTTTTATGAACGGGGACATGTTATTCTGATGCAGAGTCGGATCCTCAGGGAAATGCTCAGCTGTGCTTCCATTGGCCCTGACTCTTATTGAGACGACAGGCAATAGCAGAGAGGGATTCGACCACGGTCATGCCCAACCCCTGGCGACCTCACACCTAAAAGAGTGCCAGGATCTGGTAGAACGACACACATTAGAACAGGAAGAGTGAAGCCAAATGACACACATTAGAAAAGGAACCGTGAAGCCAGATCTGGTAGAACGACTCACATTCGAACGGGAACCATGAAGCCAGATCTGGTAGAACGACACACATTAGAAAGAGAACAATGAAGCCAAACGACACACATTAGAACGGGAACCGAGAGGCCAGATCTGGTAGAACGACACGCATTAAAACAGGAACAGTGAACCTGCCACTAAAGATGTGTCTCTGTGTCCATGTGATCCTCACTCCAAAGACACACTTCTTTACTTATCTACCTCTGTTTGCTTTTTGTTTATGTTTTATAGGGCGTGCCTTGTCCTCGCAGATTCAGTTATTCTCTTTTATTTGGCCACCGATAAAAGCTATATGAAAGCCGTGTGACTTTGATGCGGTGAGAAAAAAAAAACTCTGGCAGCAGGTCCCGATGAGACGTCCAGGTTTTCATTAGATTAGAATGGTACTGAGGCCAGACAGTATGGGTGTCAGGTTGATGCCAGTATGGGTGTCAGGTTGATGCCAGTATGGGTGTCAGGTTGATGCCAGTATGGGTGTCAGGTTGATGCCAGTATGGGTGTCAGGTTGATGCCAGTATGGGTGTCAGGTTGATGCCAGTATGGGTGTCAGGTTGATGCCAGTATGGGTGTCAGGTTGATGCCAGTATGGGTGTCAGGTTGATGCCAGTATGGGTGTCAGGTTGATGCCAGTATGGGTGTCAGGTTGATGCCAGGATGGGTGTCAGGTTGATGCCAGTATGGGTGTCAAGTTGATGCCAGTATGGGTGTCAGGTTGATGCCAGGATGGGTGTCAGGTTGATGCCAGTATTGGTGTCAGGTTGATGCCAGTATGGGTGTCAGGTTGATGCCAGGATGGGTGTCAGGTTGATGCCAGTATGGGTGTCAGGTTGATGCCAGTATGGGTGTCAGGTTGATGCCAGTATGGGTGTCAGGTTGATGCCAGTATGGGTGTCAGGTTGATGCCAGTATGGGTGTCAGGTTGATGCCAGTATGGGTGTCAGGTTGATGCCAGGATGGGTGTCAGGTTGATGCCAGTATGGGTGTCAGGTTGATGCCAGTATGGGTGTCAGGTTGATGCCAGTATGGGTGTCAGGTTGATGCCAGTATGGGTGTCAGGTTGATGCCAGTATGGGTGTCAGGTTGATGCCAGTATGGGTGTCAGGTTGATGCCAGTATGGGTGTCAGGTTGATGCCAGTATGGGTGTCAGGTTGATGCCAGGATGGGTGTCAGGTTGATGCCAGTATGGGGCAGGGTGCTCCAGGATCCTCCTCACCTAGCCAGCGAGTCAAGACCTAGCAGCCCCCAACATGACTACATACGAATCAGCACAAACACACACACACACACAGATGTGTGATTTCCATTCAGAGGGCTCTGCCCAGCTTCGCTTAAAGAATACTTTGTCTGGTGTCAGTGACTAAGTGATGTGGACTGAGAAGGGTTTCAGAGAGCCAGGCAGACGGGCCGGGCCTGGAGAGGTGTGGGGGGGGTGAGAGGGATGAAGAGGACTGGAAAGGTTCTACTGTACACATAAATTATGAATGTATCATTTGGTGTTTTAATATATGGAAAACTAATACAAACAAGAGCAGTCAATAAATAAAGTGTCACCCAAACCTTTATACCAGTCCACCTGTTGAATGGATGACATTCTTACATCCCCAATATGCAACATCATCCGCAATCAGCCGTCTTCTTTATACCCGAGTCCCATTAACCACAGTTCACTATAAACAGGGAAGCACTGTGTGTGTGTGTGTGTGTGTGTGTGTGTGTGTGTGTGTGTGTGTGTGTGTGTGTGTGTGTGTGTGTGTGTGTGTGTGTGTGTGTGTGTGTGTGTGTGTGTGTGTGTGTGTGTGTGTGTGTGTGTGTGTGTGTGTGTGTGTGTGTGTGTGTGTGTGTGTGTGTGTGTGTGTGTGTGTGTGTGTGTGTGTGTGTGTGTGTGTGTGTGTGTGTGTGTGTGTGTGTGTGTGTGTGTGTGTGTGTGTGTGTGTGCGTGCGTGCGTGCGTGCGTGTGTGTGCGTGCGTGCGTGTGTGCGTGTGTGCGTGTGTGCGTGTGTGCGTGTGTGCGTGTGTGCGTGTGTGCGTGTGTGCGTGTGTGCGTGTGTGCGTGTGTGCGTGTGTGCGTGTGTGCGTGCGTGCGTGCGTGCGTGCGTGCGTGCGTTGGGGACGAGGGCAGCTGTGTTATTCCAGGGCCTGTCTGTTACCTCGACCCACCAGTTGGCCACAGGACCCTTCTGAATGTTCCAGATTCCCAGGGATAATAATAACCCGAGTACGACCCGGTCGGGAGCTCAGAGCATGGCCCCTAACTCCCAAATGGAACACTAACCCGCTCATTTTGATAGGAGGCCTGGCCACATGTAGTGTCCTAAGTAGAGATTGCGGTTTCATTTGGGACTGCAGTCCACAACGTCTCCTTTAACCCACTGACCAGCCACTAATGACCCTCACTAAAAGAGCCCTCTGTCCACACCGATCAGACAGATACCTAATGTCACCTCTAATGCTTTTTGCATTACTCCTGACACAATACCAATAATACCTCACAGCTGATAGATCTCTGACATATTACCTCTAACTCATTAGCCCAGATATATTACATCTAACTCATTAGCCCAAATACATAACCTCTAACACATTAGCCCAGATACATTACCTGTGACACATTAGCACAGATATATTACCTGTGACACATTAGCACAGATACATAACCTCTAACACATTAGCCCAGATACATTACCTGTGACACATTAGCCCAGATACATTACCTGTGACACATTAGCACAGATACATTACCTCTGACACATTAGCACAGATACATTACCTCTGACACATTAGCCCAGATACATTACCTGTGACACATTAGCCCAGATACATTACCTGTGACACATTAGCACAGAGACATTACCTCTAACACATTAGCCCAGATATATTACCTCTGACACATCACCTATTAGACATTACCCCTCACACATTACATATGACACATAACTGATGGTGTCTGTGAAGTGGTGTCTGTCTGTGAACGGGTGTCTGGTGTTTCAGGGAAGGTATGACAAGTAAGGGGTGTTGGTAAACTGGTGTTGGTGGGAGGGTGTCTGTTATGGGGTGTTGGTAAACTGGTGTTGGTGAGAGGGTGTCTGTTAAGGGGTGTTGGTAAACTGGTGTTGGTGAGAGGGTGTCTGTTAAGGGGTGTTGGTAAACTGGTGTTGGTGAGACGGTGTCTGTTAAGGGGTGTTGGTAAACTGGTGTTGGTGAGAGGGTGTCTGTTAAGGGGTGTTGGTAAACTGGTGTTGGTGAGACGGTGTCTGTTAAGGGGTGTTGGTAAACTGGTGTTGGCGGGAGGGTGTCTGTTAAGGGGTGTTGGTAAACTGGTGTTGGTGGGAGGGTGTCTGTTAAGGGGTGTTGGTAAACTGGTGTTGGTGGGAGGGTGTCTGTTAAGGGGTGTTGGTAAACTGGTGTTGGTGGGAGGGTGTCTGTTAAGGGGTGTTGGTAAACTGGTGTTGGTGGGAGGGTGTCTGTTAAGGGGTGTTGGTAAACTGGTGTTGGTGGGAGGGTGTCTGTTAAGGGGTGTTGGTAAACTGGTGTTGGTGGGAGGGTGTCTGTTAAGGGGTGTTGGTAAACTGGTGTTGGTGGGAGGGTGTCTGTTGGAGTGTGCTTGTATCTCCTCGTGTTCTGGATCCTCAGGCTCCATGATCCCTCAGTGTGTTCAGGCCTGTGTTGTCAGTGTTGGTGTGTTTGATGTTCAGCTCCAACAGAGGATCACAATCATCTCTGTTAAGCTGATTAAAGAGAACTGTGGCCAGGCAGCAGCCTCATCTGAATGTTGGTTATCTCTCATTAGATTCATATCACACTGTGTCACTGAGCAGGGCCTCGACCGGAACATCTCCGCACTTTACCCTGTGCACACACACTCTGTACACACACACACATCCCCCTTATGCCGGAGGCAAACAACAACGCTAATGTGAGGAGCTTGCTAGGCAAGAACTTGAGGCTTCTCAATTTGTGTCACCAAGACGCCGCTGCTGTTGTCACGTCGACACATCATCTGGGTCTGTCCCAAAGGCTCTTCATGTCCCTGGTCTTATCAAGGTCATTAAACTGCATCTCTTTCATCTCATCAGCACCCTTGTATCTCATCTGTCTATCCCAGTTAAGAGGGACAGGGAGTTTAAAGGCACAGATTCCCTTCTGTGCTATCTGCAGGGATATCTTTCTGGCTGGCTGGCAAGCTGTTATGATAGGTTATTGTGCGATGTGTGGTGCTATTCGACAAAATCTGTATGGCATGTTTTATTTAAAAAAGGTATGAGAGATATGGTATGATATGTTATGCTATTTAATGATATGTTTTTTTTGTTGTGTTTTTTTCATGCTATGGTTATAATCTGTTATTGCTATTGAATGATGTTATTAGGTGTTTTCCACGGTTGAACGAATAACAATATTTTCTAAATTCACATTTGATCACAAAATGATAATACAATTTACCTTAAGTGAAAACTTTTAAATATGATTGGAAGTAAAAGCAGTTGCACATGCATGATAATATGCTGAGTATTGTTATTTCATGCTATGTTAAGCGATTATATGGTGTTTAAAACTATGCTTTGATATGCTATGTAAGTGGTGGGCAATATTTTTTTTCTAACAGGCCATGAGAATAAAAAGATTTACTAGAGGGTTGGACCAGGAAGTGAGATGTTGTTAAAAACAAATATATAGAGATATTTATTTTTACACATGTTTTATGTAGGTTTATAGACGATCAGGTGTGGCTTTTTACTGCTCATTTCAATCCAAAATATAATGGTCCCCAAAAGCAGTTTTATTAATAACTCCCCTAGGCTCTGTTTATGATCCCAACATTTTTGAGGAAGATCATTGGTCAGCCACATGACCTCTGTCAACATAATAGTTCTAACATATTCTCCTCTTCTGGGATCCTGAGTGAGGCGTTGCCTAGACAACCAAACACAGTTTTTGTTTCTGCCTTAGAGAGCCATTTAATTCCTTATTGGTTTTCATCTTCAATGCCTGTCTGTCCGGTTCTCAGTCAGTTTTTTCTTTCTTTTTTAATAAAGGACAGTTGTAGTTATATAGTAATACAGCTAATTGTACCAGCGCTAATGTTATATTATGTTGTCAGAAGTGGTTACCAAACCTTCCCATTAATTTGCCTTCTCCATGTCAGGAAAGTCATTACGTGTAATAGGCGCAAAAGGCTGGGTTAGGGCCATGTGATGACCATTGTGCCCTATGATAAAGGGCTTGTCATAAATGTTGTCTCCGTCTGAACATCAAGTTGCCAAAACAATTGGGATCTGTATCAAATCTAATCACATTTAAACCAAATCGGATCATGTCAAATCATAATTGCTTTCGTGAGGAACTGCATTTAATACAGTCGGAGCCGTTGGCGCTGGTTGTGCATTGAGGGGCCCCATGTGATGCATAAGATAGCATCTGACCTTATGTATTGCTGGACGTCACACATGTTTAGCTCATTACATTGAAATGGCATAGATAAAGCATCAATCTTCCGTGCAATTTGTCCTTCAGTCCAAGGGGTAGTGTTTGTTTACTTTTTTCCCGAGACTCCGGATAGCAGACTAACATATTCGGCCATCAGAGGAAATGTCACTGGAATTCCTGGAATAGCCAGCCCATTAACCCCAGGCCACCAGCCCTGGCATCAGCAACCTGCTGAAGGATTTCTCCTGTCTATCGGATGAATGGACAATGATTATTGCTAAACCACTACAGTATTTAGAAATGATCTTAAGTAAAGTTGGATTCTTCAGATTCTGTACGTTTGCAAATGCAAGCACATCCGAGTAGACACACACATACACACACACATACACACGCACACACATACACACGCACACATACACACACATACACATACACACGCACACATACACACACATACATACACACACACACTCACACATACACACGCACACATACACACGCACACACACACACATACACATGCACACACGCACGCACACACACACACATACACAGCACACACACACTCACAAACTAAGTCAGTCAGTCAGTCAGTTTGGGGTAACCTGGCTGCCTGAAGTCCACCCCACTGTGGACCTTAGTGGAGGACAAAGCCGACCAGCCTGAAGTCCCACGTCCTTCCTGAGAGGCCACTGTCAGCCTGGTGAAGGGGTGTGACTGGGAGGTTATGCTGCTACAGGGACGGCTGAACAAAACAAGGTCAACACCCTGACTCCTCACAGTCAATGAAATTATCAATCACATTCATTTATTTTAACAGACACATTTTACATAGGTAGTTGACACGTGGTGCTATACAAAGACCCAGCCTACACAACGCAACACAACTGACTGGCCCAAACACACTAAAAAGGAAAGTAAATAACAAAGCACACTTTTTAATTTAAATGCATTCCAAGTTACCTCATGAAGCTGGTTGAGAGAATGCAAAGCACACGCAATGCGGTAACCAAGGCAACGGGTGGCTACTTTGAATAATGTAAAATATATTTTAAACATTATTTTGGTTGTGAAATATGGGAAATAGAAAAACTAAAGATATACCGTTGAATAAAAGTGTGTCCAAACAATTGGCTAGTCCTGGATAATACCAGTATATATAAATACATACACGACTGTTCAAATGATTTTCATCAATTAATATGACATCAGATTGATCAGAAATACAGTGTAGACAGTGTTACGTAATTCCTTTCTTGATGACTGCAAACTTTTGAACGGTGGTGCATATATTTATACACATTTACATATGTCCATGTTTATATATAAATTCTGTTTATATTTTTGTATGAGTATATTGGGACACAATATATTCGTACCGCAGGGATCCGTGTTATTCTCGTGAAAAGGTGTTTCTTGGAAGGTGGAAGGTAAATTGCAACAATTTGGGTTTTCAAAAGAAAGATGTATCATGGAAAAGCCTTGTTAATCTCACGGAAACTCTGCATGTGTGAATAGGCCCTAAGCCCTGTGTTTCCAGGGCTCGCCTAGTCGCTGTTGATGTTTACTTACAGCACAGCTACAAAGCACTTTATTTACTGTCAGGACAATTCCACTGAGGACAACGGCAGCCTCTCACTTTGTTTTACGATTTCTGTCAATAGTGGCTTACCGGTGGACAAGCCAATACATCCTCCTTATTTCTCCCGGAGAGAAAGTGGGAGAGCGAAAGGCTGAGAGAGGCCAATACGCATTTAGAAGTACCTTTTTAAGTAGCTGTATAAACACTTGACTCCACTTTCATGTGTATAATGTCATTGGAGAGCAGTGAGTGGACACACACAGACTGGCCACAGGTTAAGGCAGGATATCAATCTAGAGTAATACCCTGTCGTTTACGGAAACACAAAAGTAGAATTACCTCAGCTTTGCAATTAAATGTTCACTCCTTTATTGAATGAATATTCGTTATATTCTGACGTAATGTTGTGGACCAATGAGACGTCACAATTCAGTTCATGCGCAAAACCCGGACTATATTCGACTATATGTGACTCTGTGAGCAAAAGCGTTTGCGCACTTCTGATTGGACTAAAGATAATTTTATAAGCATTCATCGTTTCCTTATTATACATTAGATCTTTGCATCTCGATCTTACGTGTTCTTTGTTTAATCTTCATTTGTTGAAAAACATTACAGGTTCATTTTATTGATTTGATATCACCTTTCTTGTCTATTGATCACACTTTTCTCCTCTATTTTGTGATATCCATTCTAATAACCCGTGTCTCATATCTGCCTCTTTCGGCGCTCTGGGGAGGGTGACGATCCACAACTACCCCTTGTGCTTTTTCCTGCACCTCGTATCCATTCAGGACGTTAGCCAGATCAGCGGGTGTGAGATTGTGCCAACGTTCAGCTACCTTACTGGTGCCCAATGTGCCACAGAGATACTGGAGTGTACTGACCCATGCTGACAATGCCACCTACACCCATCTTATGCTATATGCCCATGGTGTAAACAAGTGGCACAGACTTAGATTATAGTGTACCCCTCATCATGATACAGCTCTGTGTTAAAATATATAAATGAATACACCGCGGTTTAAACAGAATAGTTCACTCACAAATTGGTGAAGCTTTTTTGGTTGCCCCTACCATGTATTTAACTTGTCAGTACCACAATCACAACTGAGGGGAAATAAAGAGCCAGACGTAAACTTGACAAGCACAAAAGGGCTATCATTTTATTACAGCACTAACATGTACCTAATCTTTCACTGTTATCACGGATCACACACAGCAGGGAAGCATTACAAATGGATGGAGACAGTTGTAGGAAGTACACCCTTAGATTTACAGAGTTTCAGATAAGGGCATTAGTGGTGCGGTGCGGGGTGGCTAATTGCTTTGAATAATTACCTCGCTGTACTTTATTCCTCTTTCCTGTCCCCAGTGTTGATAATCATTAGCATGCCATTGTTTGCCGGATTTGCAGAGTTCACGATAAGAAGAGAATGTCAGCTGATGATAGGTCCAATTGGAACGGGATGTGAATTTCTAATCGATTCCAGTTGATAATGTGACCTCGTTTATGAGTCAGCGAGCCTGCCACTGAGGAGCACCCTTGTTTTTACTTGTCCTACTGTACATAATGTCAGCGTGATACCTTATCAGTGTGATAGCAGTATGATAGCATATCCTAGTTTAGCGGGGTGTATTTGTTACAAATTTACTCATTAAATAACAACGTGACACGTGCAATAAATCAGAAGTCACTTCCCTGTTCTGTGGTATTCGGGCAATGATGCAGTAGGAACCTGAGATGTTTCTGTTGTATGGTGGCTTCACCTCTGACCCCAGGGCAAATGAAACTGTGCCGGGCCACTGGGCTTCACCTCCTTAGATGCTTCCATGTTAACCTCATACCGTTGCCCAGGCTAGTATGTACTCGTATGTCTCTACATGGCTCTGTAAAATACATTGTCCTCTGATCCACTGTATTGTATTACTGTATACTGTACTCTGATCTACTGTATTCTACTGTAATGTAATATGACCTACTGTATTCTATTGTAATGTAATCTGTCCTACTGTATTCTATTGTAATGTAATCTGATTTACTGTATTCTACTGTAATGAAATCTGACCTACTGTATTCTACTTTAATGTAATCTGTCCTACTGTATTCTATTGTAATGTAATCTGACCAACTGTATTCTACTTTAATGTAATATGACCTACTGTATTCTACTGTAATGTAATCTGACCTACTGTATTCAACTGTAATGTAATCTGATTTACTGTATTCTACTGTAATGAAATCTGACCTACTGTATTCTACTGTAATGTAATCTGTCCTACTGTATTCTATTGTAATGTAATCTGACCAACTGTATTCTACTGTAATGTAATATGACCTACTGTATTCTACTGTAATGTAATCTGACCTACTGTATTCAACTGTAATTTAATCTGATTTACTGTATTCTACTGTAATTAAATCTGACCTACTGTATTCTACTGTAATGTAATCTGTCCTACTGTATTCTATTGTAATGTAATCTGACCAACTGTATTCTACTGTAATGTAATATGACCTACTGTATTCTACTGTAATGTAATCTGACCTACTGTATTCAACTGTAATGTAATCTGAGTTACTGTATTCTACTGTAATGTAATCTGACCAACTGTCTTCTTGTGTAATGTAATCTGATTTACTGTATTCTTCTGTTCTGACCTACTGTATTCTACTGTAATGTAATCTGATTTACTGTATTCTACTGTAATGTAATCTGACCTACTGTATTCTACTGTAATGTAATCTGACCTACTGTATTCTACTGTAATGCAATCTGACCTACTGTATTCTACTGTAATGTAATCTGACTTACTGTATTCTACTGTAATGTAATCTGACTTACTGTATTCTACTGTAATGTAATCTGACCTACTGTATTCTACTGTAATGTAATCTGACCTACTGTATTCTACTGTAATGTAATCTGACCTACTGTATTCTACTGTAATGTAATCTGATTTACTGTGTTCTACTGTATTTTAATCTGACCTACTGTATTCTACTGTAATGTAATCTGACCTACTGTATTCTACTGTAATGTAATCTGACCAACTGTATTCTACTTTAATGTAATCTGACCTACTGTATTCTACTGTAATGTAATCTGACCTAGTGTATTCTACTGTAATGAAATCTAACCTACTGTATTCTACTGTAATGTAATCTGACCTACTGTATTCTACTGTAATGTAATCTGATTTACTGTATTCTACTGTAATGTAATCTGACCAACTGTATTCTACTTTAATGTAATCTGACCTACTGTATTCTACTGTAATGTAATCTGACCTAGTGTATTCTACTGTAATGAAATCTAACCTACTGTATTCTACTGTAATGTAATCTGACCTACTGTATTCTACTGTAATGTAATCTGATTTACTGTATTCTACTGTAATGTAATCTGATTTACTGTATTCTACTGTAATGTAATCTGACCTACTGTATTCTACTGTAATGTAATCTGATCTACTGTATTCTACTGTAATGTAATCTGACCTACTGTATTCTACTGTAATGTAATCTTACCTACTATATTCTACTGTAACGTAATCTGACCTAATGTATTCTACTGTAATGTAATCTGATTTACTGTATTCTACTGTAATGAAATCTGACCTACTGTATTCTACTGTAATGTAATCTGTCCTACTGTATTCTATTGTAATGTAATCTGACCAACTGTATTCTACTGTAATGTAATATGACCTACTGTATTCTACTGTAATGTAATCTGTCCTACTGTATTCAACTGTAATGTAATCTGATTTACTGTATTCTACTGTAATGTAATATGACCTACTGTATTCTACTGTAATGTAATATGACCTACTGTATTCTACTGTAATGTAATCTGACCTACTGTATTCTACTTTAATGTAATCTGACCTACTGTATTCTACTGTAATGTAATCTGACCTACTGTATTCTACTGTAATGTAATCAGACCTACTGTATTCTACTGTAATGTAATATGACCTACTGTTTTCTACTGTAATGTAATCTGATTTACTGTATTCTACTGTAATGTAATATGACCTACTGTGTTCTACTGTAATGAAATCTGACCTATTGTATTCTACTGTAATGTAATCTGATTTACTGTATTCTACTGTAATGTAATCTGACCTACTGTATTATACTGTAATGTAATCTGTCCTACTGTATTCTACTGTAATGTAATCTGATTTACTGTATTCTACTGTAATGTAATCTGATTTACTGTATTCTACTGTAATGTAATTTGACCTACTGTATTCTACTGTAATATAATCTGACCTACTGTATTCTACTGTAATGTAATCTGATTTACTGTATTCTAGTGTAATGTAATCTGACCTACTGTATTCTACTGTAATGTAATCTTACCTACTGTATTCTACTGTAATGTAATATCACCTACTGTATTCTACTGTAATGTAATCTGATTTACTGTATTCTACTGTAATGTAATCTGATTTACTGTATTCTACTGTAATGTAATCTGATTTACTGTATTCTACTGTAATGTAATATGACCTACTGTATTCTACTTTAATGTAATCTGACCTACTGTATTCTACTGTAATGTAATATGACCTACTGTATTCTACTGTAATGTAATATGACCTACTGTATTCTACTTTAATGTAATCTGACCTACTGTATTCTACTGTAATGTAATCTGATTTACTGTATTCTACTTTAATGTAATCTGACCTACTGTATTCTACTGTAATGTAATCTGACCTACTGTATTCTACTGTAATGTAATCTGACCTACTGTATTCTACTGTAATGTAATCTGACCTACTGTATTCTACTGTAATGTAATCAGACCTACTGTATTCTACTGTAATGTAATCTGACCAACTGTATTCTACTGTAATGTAATCAGACCTACTGTATTCTACTGTAATGTAATCAGACCTACTGTATTCTACTGTACTTCAGTAAGTTCCGCCCCATGGCCTCATGGTAGACACCTCCTATATTTCGTGGTTTACACACAGGTTGCACCGGGTAAATTAACGGTTCATTGATGACTCCAGAATGGGGCTAGGAGGTGCTGCTGAGGCCTCGGGCAGTACAGGAGTTGAAGGGGAGAGGATGTTGTGTAGGAGGATAAGGGAGGTGCCAGGGGAGCGCGGGCCCTTCTTGATGTGCACAGATCCTGACAGTAGGGGGTCCCAGGTTCTAACTGAGCGGTGTTTTGTGTGCCTCCGCAGTCATAAAAGGCACGCCTGTACACGCCTGCAGGTGATCAGTTAGGGAGTCAGGGGGAGGGAGGGAGGCACCCAATCACATCAACCTCACTTCAACGGGCCTTAATGCTTTATTTATAACGCAGCCATCAGCACCCCCAGGTGCAAACCCCAGGTCCCTGAGCACACCTGCCCTCAGGTAGCCGGTACTCTATTGTACTGTGTGGTTCTGATGCACTCCGTCTAGCTTCAAAAGCCCTTCCTTCTTCACTGTGAACATCCCACTCTACCTCTTGGTCTCCGAGAGACAAGAGAAGCGGATGAAAGGAGCTGATTGACGCATTCCAATCTGCATACAGCGGCGGCGTCTTCCACGTCGGTCTCCCTCCGACATGTACCACTTCTCTCTCTGGGAAAGACTGGAATACTCCCGGTCCAGCACCACTCACCCTCCCACTGAGCCAAAGAACCGCCTCAGAGGAAGAGATGAGGGGGTGGAAGCCAAGACGGGAGAGAAAAGAAGAGAAGACAAAGAGAGAGAGAGAGAGAGAGAGAGAGAGAGAGAGAGAGAGAAAAGGAAGAAGAGATTGAAGAGGAGGCGAAAAAGTGTCTCTTTTAAATGGAAGATGTACAATCCCTCTCACTCCAACCTGCATTTCTGGGTCACTGGAGACGTTTAAACTGCACTTATAATTAACAGCTATTTTTAAACAGTGTGAGAGAAATGGAGCAGTGGTGAGGTACAAAAGCATTAAAATTGCCCCAGATTCAGCTATTGAATGGGACACATCACAGCAATATGCTGCCAGATCAAAGTATGGGAGGAGAGAGGAGACAGGCCGATCAGCAGGGAGAAATTGTTCCCTTTATAATGGCGCAAGAATAGGCCTCTTTTGCAGCTGAAACAATTTAAGGACTGCATTCATGACGTCTCTGTGTCTGTCCAGTTCATTTGTCTTTCCGTTCGTCTGCTGTGTGCGTCTCATCCAATCTCCCTCTCTCTCCATCTACCAGTCTCTTGCCCCCCTCGTGTATATATATATCTCTTCTTCTACCAGTCTATTGCCCCCCTCGTATATATCTCTCTTCCTCTCTCCCATGTCCTCTCTGTTCCCTCTATGGATCTCAGCAGCGGTGGTGTTAACTGGGAGCCTATGGCGGGACAGAATGAAGACGTGCTGTAGCTGGCTGACACTGCACTGAGAGCCTAATAGAAGGGAAAGTGGTTGTCAGTGGCGTCCCGTAAGACCAGGCTCCATGTGCCGCACACTAATTATGTGCAATGCAAATGTGCAGGGCTGCTTAAAGGCCACGGGTGTAACGCAGGAGAACCACGCCGCCACACGTTATTTACAGGTGGATGTATTTCTTAAGGAACCATGTGTCAGGGGTTCTGGATAAAAGGCACTGCTAATAGTGTCAACTGTTCCTGTGTCTCTCTCCTGATCTCTCCCGCTCTCTGTTTGCACCCCTCAGTCTTTCTCCAACTCTCTCTCTCTCTAACTTCTCTTTCTCTCTCTCTCTCTCTGAGTTGACATGAATGTGTGAGAGGATCTCATAGGAGAACGTCTATAAATACATCTCCTCACATTCATAAGCAACCTCTGTGAAAGGGCAGCATTATTAAAACATTTAGTCTTGTGCGTGTGTGTACGTGTGTGTGTATGTGTGTGTGTGTGTGTGTGTGTGCGTCTGTTTGTGCGCGTGTGTGTGTGAGGTTGGGAGAGTGTATGTGTGTGTGTGTGCGTGTTTTTTGTCTGCTTGTTTGTGCGCGTGCGAAAATGGGAACGCGTGTGTGTGTGCATGTTTGTGTGCGTGTGTGTGTGTGCGTGTGTGTGCGTCTGTTTGTGCGCGTGTTTGTATGAGGGTGGGAGAGTGTGTGTGTGTGTGCTCGTGTGTTTGTGCGCTTGTTTGTGCGGGTGCAAGAATGGGAACGCGCGTGTGTGTGTGTGTGTCCATGTTTGTGCATGCATGCTTAAATGCACGCATATGTACAGTATATGCCAGAATTTATGAGGGTGGTTTGGCATCAAAGCAGCCTGCCATGGAGTGTTGTTATAGACATGGTGGTTACTAATAGACAGGGTGGTTACTAATAGACAGGTACTAATAGACATGGTGGTTACTAATAGACAGGTACTAATAGACAGGGTGGTTACTAATAGACAGGGTGGTTACTAATAGACAGGTGGTTACTAATAGACAGGTACTAATAGACATGGTGGTTACTAATAGACAGGTACTAATAGACAGGGTGGTTACTAATAGACAGGGTGGTTACTAATAGACAGGTACTAATAGAAAGGGTGGTTACTAATAGACAGGTACTAATAGACAGGGTGGTTACTAATAGACAGGGTGGTTACTAATTGACAGGTACTAATAGACATGGTGGTTACTAATAGACAGGTACTAATAGACAGGGTGGTTACTAATAGACAGGTACTAATAGACAGGTACTAATAGACAGGGTGGTTACTAATAGACAGGTACTAATAGAAAGGGTGGTTACTAATTAACAGGGTGGTTACTAATAGACAGGTACTAATAGACAGGGTGGTTACTAATAGACAGGTACTAATAGACAGGGTGGTTACTAATAGACAGGGTGGTTACTAATAGACAGGTACTAATAGAAAGGGTGGTAACTAATAGACAGGGTGGTTACTAATAGACAGGTACTAATAGAAAGGGTGGTTACTAATAGACAGGGTGGTTACTAATAGACAGGGTGGTTACTAATAGACAGGGTGGTTACTAATAGACAGGTACTAATAGACAGGTACTAATAGACAGGGTGGTTACTAATAGACAGGTACTAATAGACAGGTACTAATAGACAGGGTGGTTACTAATAGACAGGTACTAATAGACAGGGTGGTTACTAATAGACAGGGTGGTTACTAATAGACAGGTACTAATAGAAAGGGTGGTTACTAATAGACAGGGTGAATACTAATAGACAGGTACTAATAGACAGGGTGGTTACTAATAGACAGGTACTAATAGACATGGTGGTTACTAATAGACAGGGTGGTTACTAATAGACAGGTACTAATAGACAGGGTGGTTACTAATAGACAGGTACTAATAGACAGGGTGGTTACTAATAGACAGGGTGGTTACTAATAGACAGGTACTAATAGAAAGGGTGGTTACTAATAGACAGGGTGGTTACTAATAGACAGGTACTAATAGACAGGGTGGTTACTAATAGACAGGTACTAATAGACAGGGTGGTTACTAATAGACAGGTACTAATAGACAGGTACTAATAGACAGGGTGGTTACTAATAGACAGGTACTAATAGAAAGGGTGGTTACTAATAGACAGGGTGGTTACTAATAGACAGGTACTAATAGACAGGGTGGTTACTAATAGACAGGGTGGTTACTAATAGACAGGTACTAATAGAAAGGGTGGTTACTAATAGACAGGGTGGTTACTAATAGACAGGTACTAATAGACAGGGTGGTTACTAATAGACAGGTACTAATAGACAGGTACTAATAGACAGGGTGGTTACTAATAGACAGGGACAGGGTGGTTACTAATAGACAGGTACTAATAGACAGGTACTAATAGACAGGGTGGTTACTAATAGACAGGTACTAATAGAAAGGGTGGTTACTAATAGACAGGGTGGTTACTAATAGACAGGTACTAATAGACAGGGTGGTTACTAATAGACAGGGTACTAATAGACAGGGTAGACAGGTACTAATAGACAGGGTGGTTACTAATAGACAGGGTACTAATAGACAGGGTGGTTACTAATAGACAGGGTGGTTACTAATAGACAGGGTGGTTACTAATAGACAGGGTGGTTACTAATAGACAGGGTGGTTACTAATAGACAGGTACTAATAGACAGGGTGGTTACTAATAGAAAGGGTGGTTACTAATAGACAGGGTGGTTACTAATAGACAGGGTGGTTACTAATAGACAGGTACTAATAGACAGGGTGGTTACTAATAGACAGGGTGGTTACTAATAGACAGGTACTAATAGACAGGGTGGTTACTAATAGACAGGTACTAATAGACAGGGTGGTTACTAATAGACAGGTACTAATAGACAGGGTGGATACTAATAGACAGGTACTAATAGACAGGGTGGTTACTAATAGACAGGTACTAATAGACAGGGTGGTTACTAATAGACAGGGTGGTTACTAATAGACAGGGTGGTTACTAATAGACAGGTACTAATAGACAGGGTGGTTACTAATAGACAGGTACTAATAGACAGGGTGGTTACTAATAGACAGGTACTAATAGACAGGGTGGTTTCTAATAGACAGGGTGGTTACTAATAGACAGGTACTAATAGACAGGGTGGTTACTAATAGACAGGTACTAATATAAAGGGTGGTTACTAATAGACAGGGTGGTTACTAATAGACAGGGTGGTTACTAATAGACAGGTACTAATAGACAGGGTGGTTACTAATAGACAGGGTGGTTACTAATAGACAGGTACTAATAGACATGGTGGTTACTAATAGACAGGGTGGTTACTAATAGACAGGTACTAATAGACAGGGTGGTTACTAATAGACAGGGTGGTTACTAATAGACAGGTACTAATAGACAGGGTGGTTACTAATGACAGGTACTAATAGACAGGGTGGTTACTAATAGACAGGTACTAATAGACAGGTACTAATAGACAGGGTGGTTACTAATAGACAGGGTGGTTACTAATAGACAGGTACTAATAGACAGGGTGGTTACTAATAGACAGGTACTAATAGACAGGGTGGTTACTAATAGACAGGGTGGTTACTAATAGACAGGGTGGTTACTAATAGACAGGTACTAATAGACAGGGTGGTTACTAATAGACAGGTACTAATAGACAGGGTGGTTACTAATAGACAGGGTGGTTACTAATAGACAGGGTGGTTACTAATAGACAGGTACTAATAGACATGGTGGTTACTAATAGACAGGGTGGTTACTAATAGACAGGTACTAATAGACAGGGTGGTTACTAATGACAGGTACTAATAGACAGGGTGGTTACTAATAGACAGGGTGGTTACTAATAGACAGGTACTAATAGACAGGGTGGTTACTAATGACAGGTACTAATAGACAGGGTGGTTACTAATAGACAGGTACTAATAGACAGGTACTAATAGACAGGGTGGTTACTAATAGACAGGGTGGGGTGGTACTAATAGACAGGTACTAATAGACAGGTACTAATAGACAGGGTGGTTACTAATAGACAGGGTGGTTACTAATAGACAGGGTGGTTACTAATAGACAGGTACTAATAGACAGGGTGGTTACTAATAGACAGGGTGGTTACTAATAGACAGGTACTAATAGACAGGGTGGTTACTAATAGACAGGTACTAATATAAAGGGTGGTTACTAATAGACAGGGTGGTTACTAATAGACAGGGTGGTTACTAATAGACAGGTACTAATAGACAGGGTGGTTACTAATAGACAGGGTGGTTACTAATAGACAGGTACTAATAGACAGGGTGGTTACTAATAGACAGGTACTAATAGACAGGGTGGTTACTAATAGACAGGGTGGTTACTAATAGACAGGTACTAATAGACAGGGTGGTTACTAATAGACAGGTACTAATAGACAGGACAGGGTGGTTACTAATAGACAGGGTGGTTACTAATAGACAGGGTGGTTACTAATAGACAGGGTGGTTACTAATAGACAGGTACTAATAGACAGGGTGGTTACTAATAGACAGGGTGGTTACTAATAGACAGGGTGGTTACTAATAGACAGGGTGGTTACTAATGACAGGTACTAATAGACAGGGTGGTTACTAATAGACAGGTACTAATAGACAGGTACTAATAGACAGGGTGGTTACTAATAGACAGGGTGGTTACTAATAGACAGGTACTAATAGACAGGGTGGTTACTAATAGACAGGTACTAATATAAAGGGTGGTTACTAATAGACAGGGTGGTTACTAATAGACAGGGTGGTTACTAATAGACAGGTACTAATAGACAGGGTGGTTACTAATAGACAGGGTGGTTACTAATAGACAGGGTGGTTACTAATAGACAGGGTGGTTACTAATAGACAGACAGTACTAATAGACAGGGTGGTTACTAATAGACAGGGTGGTTACTAATAGACAGGGTGGTTACTAATAGACAGGTACTAATAGACAGGGTGTTACTAATAGACAGGGTGGTTACTAATAGACAGGTACTAATAGACAGGGTGGTTACTAATAGACAGGGTGGTTACTAATAGACAGGTACTAATAGACAGGTACTAATAGACAGGGTTACTAATAGACAGGTACTAATAGACAGGGTGGTTACTAATAGACAGGTACTAATAGACAGGGTGGTTACTAATAGACAGGTACTAATAGACAGGGTGGTTACTGACAGGTACTAATAGACAGGGTGGTTACTAATAGACAGGTACTAATAGACAGGTACTAATAGACAGGGTGGTTACTAATAGACAGGGTGGTTACTAATAGACAGGGTGGTTACTAATAGACAGGTACTAATAGACAGGTACTAATATAAAGACAGTGGTTACTAATAGACAGGGTGGTTACTAATAGACAGGGTGGTTACTAATAGACAGGTACTAATAGACAGGGTGGTTACTAATAGACAGGTACTAATAGACAGGGTGGTTACTAATAGACAGGTACTAATAGACAGGGTGGTTACTAATAGACAGGGTGGTTACTAATAGACAGGGTGGTTACTAATAGACAGGTACTAATAGACAGGGTGGTTACTAATAGACAGGGTGGTTACTAATAGACAGGTACTAATAGACAGGGTGGTTACTAATAGACAGGGTGGTTACTAATAGACAGGGTGGTTACTAATAGACAGGTACTAATAGACAGGGTGGTTACTAATGACAGGTACTAATAGACAGGGTGGTTACTAATAGACAGGTACTAATAGACAGGTACTAATAGACAGGGTGGTTACTAATAGACAGGGTGGTTACTAATAGACAGGTACTAATAGACAGGGTGGTTACTAATAGACAGCTACTAATATAAAGGGTGGTTACTAATAGACAGGGTGGTTACTAATAGACAGGGTGGTTACTAATAGACAGGTACTAATAGACAGGGTGGTTACTAATAGACAGGTACTAATAGACAGGGTGGTTACTAATAGACAGGGTGGTTACTAATAGACAGGTACTAATAGACATGGTGGTTACTAATAGACAGGGTGGTTACTAATAGACAGGTACTAATAGACAGGGTGGTTACTAATGACAGGTACTAATAGACAGGGTGGTTACTAATAGACAGGGTGGTTACTAATAGACAGGTACTAATAGACAGGGTGGTTACTAATGACAGGTACTAATAGACAGGGTGGTTACTAATAGACAGGTGGTTACTAATAGACAGGTACTAATAGACAGGGTGGTTACTAATAGACAGGTACTAATAGACAGGGTGGTTACTAATAGACAGGTACTAATATAAAGGGTGGTTACTAATAGACAGGGTGGTTACTAATAGACAGGTACTAATATAAAGGGTGGTTACTAATAGACAGGGTGGTTACTAATAGACAGGTACTAATAGACAGGGTGGTTACTAATAGACAGGGTGGTTACTAACAGACAGGTACTAATAGACAGGGTGGTTACTAACAGACAGGGTGGTTACTAATAGACAGGGTGGTTACTAATAGACAGGTACTAATAGACAGGGTGGTTACTAATAGACAGGGTGGTTACTAATAGACAGGTACTAATAGACAGGGTGGTTACTAATAGACAGGGTGGTTACTAATAGACAGGGTGGTTACTAATAGACAGGTACTAATAGACAGGGTGGTTACTAATAGACAGGGTGGTTACTAATAGACAGGTACTAATAGACAGGGTGGTTACTAATAGACAGGGTGGTTACTAACAGACAGGTACTAATAGACAGGGTGGTTACTAACAGACAGGGTGGTTACTAATAGACAGGGTGGTTACTAATAGACAGGTACTAATAGACAGGGTGGTTACTAATAGACAGGGTGGTTACTAACAGACATGTACTAATAGACAGGGTGGTTACTAATAGACAGGTACTAATAGACAGGGTGGTTACTAATAGACAGGTACTAATAGACAGGGTGGTTACTAACAGACAGGTACTAATAGACAGGGTGGTTACTAATAGACAGGTACTAATAGACAGGGTGGTTACTAATAGACAGGGTGGTTACTAACAGACAGGTACTAATAGACAGGGTGGTTACTAATAGACAGGTACTAATAGACAGGGTGGTTACTAATAGACAGGTACTAATAGACATGGTGGTTACTAATAGACAGGGTGGTTACTAATAGACAGGGTGGTTACTAATAGACAGGTACTAATAGACAGGGTGGTTACTAATAGACAGGTACTAATAGACAGGGTGGTTACTAATAGACAGGTACTAATAGACAGGGTGGTTACTAATAGACAGGGTGGTTACTAATAGACAGGTACTAATAGACAGGGTGGTTACTAATAGACAGGTACTAATAGACAGGGTGGTTACTAATAGACAGGGTGGTTACTAATGACAGGGTGGTTACTAATAGACAGGGTGGTTACTAATGACAGGGTGGTTACTAATAGACAGGGTGGTTACTAATAGACAGGTACTAATAGACAGGGTGGTTACTAATAGACAGGTACTAATAGACAGGGTGGTTACTAATAGACAGGTACTAATAGACAGGGTGGTTACTAATGACAGGGTGGTTACTAATGACAGGGTGGTTACTAATGACAGGGTGGTTACTAATAGACAGGGTGGTTACTAATAGACAGGGTGGTTATTAATGACAGGGTGGTTACTAATAGACAGGGTGGTTACTAATGACAGGGTGGTTACTAATAGACAGGGTGGTTACTAATAGACAGGTACTAATAGACAGGGTGGTTACTAATAGACAGGTACTAATAGACAGGGTGGTTACTAATAGACAGGTACTAATAGACAGGGTGGTTACTAATGACAGGGTGGTTACTAATGACAGGGTGGTTACTAATGACAGGGTGGTTACTAATAGACAGGGTGGTTACTATTAGACAGGTACTAATGACAGCGTGGTTACTAATAGACAGGGTGGTTACTAATAGACAGGTACTAATAGACAGGGTGGTTACTAATAGACAGGGTGGTTACTAACAGACAGGTACTAATAGACAGGGTGGTTACTAATAGACAGGGTGGTTACTAATAGACAGGTACTAATAGACAGGGTGGTTACTAATAGACAGGTACTAATAGACAGGGTGGTTACTAATAGACAGGTACTAATAGACAGGGTGGTTACTAATGACAGGGTGGTTACTAATGACAGGGTGGTTACTAATGACAGGGTAGTTACTAATAGACAGGGTGGTTACTAATAGACAGGTACTAATGACAGGGTGGTTACTAATAGACAGGTACTAATAGACAGGGTGGTTACTAATAGACAGGTACTAATAGACAGGGTGGTTACTAATGACAGGGTGGTTACTAATGACAGGGTGGTTACTAATGACAGGGTAGTTACTAATAGACAGGGTGGTTACTAATAGACAGGTACTAATGACAGGGTGGTTACTAATAGACAGGGTGGTTACTAATGACAGGGTGGTTACTAATAGACAGGGTGGTTACTATTTAACCAGAACAATACATACTGATCCTTATCAGACTGACACATCTCCTGAACCAGCTCTACTGGGACAACAGTTAGTGAGTCAGACAGATGCTCCATCCTACTGGACTTCAGGAGAAGTACATTCCATAGGCCATAAACAGAGGACAGCTACCTCTGCTTCCAGATACTGTCAATAGAAAACTGGGTGATCACACCAAGGACTCTGGTCTGACATGTGTAAACAAACAGGGGTGGAGGTCAGATGCACACAGACTGACTGACACAGACTGAACCAGAAATGGACACAAAGACTGAACTAGTGACTGACACAGACTGAACCAGTGACTGACACACAGACTGAACCAGTAACTGACACAGACTGAACCAGTGACTGACACACAGACTGAACCAGTAACTGACACACAGACTGAACCAGTAACTGACTCACAGACTGAACCAATAACTGACACACAGACTGAACCAGAAACTGACACACAGACTGAACCAGTGACTGACACACAGACTGAACCAGTGACTGACACAGAGACTAAACCAGTAGCTGACACACAGACTGAACCAGTGACTGACACACAGACTGGACCAGTGACTGACACACAGACTGAACTAGTAACTGACACACAGACTGAACCAATAACAGACACACAGACTGAACTAGTAACTGACACACAGACTGAACCTATAACTGACACACAGACTGAACCAGTGTCTGACACACAGACTGAACCAGTGACTGACACACAGACTGAACCAGAAACTGACACATAAACTGAACCAGGTAGTTCTCTGTGTGTCCTGACCAGGTCCTTCCGTCTCCTTCTCTAATGGGTAATTTAGTGATGGCTGCTGGCCTGACATCTGGCCCACTCCTTGTTTGTTGCCATGGATACAGAGGTCTTCTGACAGCCTGGCTGCTGCCTGGCCTTGTGCTGTCTAATACCTCAGACGTGCCACCTGTTTGAACCCGACTCGCCAAGCAAATGCTCCTATTTATCATCAAAGGGCCAATCTGGAAATGCTACAACCACTTTTCGAACTATTTCAATTAATTATATTTATCCATCGATTTTCCGAGCTTGAATGGAGAATTCCCATGGAGCTTAAATGGAGGGTCAGGTCTGTAGAATTTCAGACTGGTTATGTTTATCCAGACCTATCTGCTTTTTCTTGAAACAGGTGCAGGCGGGGAAGGCGCTTTTTTTGTTACGTACCGTGGATTTTCCCTCTCGTATGTCATTTTTAGAGACACCCCCTGCTGTTCCTGAAGCGTGGACCAAAGTGTTTCATCGTGTTAGGTAACAGTGGCACATATTGTCTACATTTCCTTATTGTTTATTCATTATTAACACCTGGATGTATAAGAGACACATCTAATGATGCATTTCATAAATGTGCATGTCTCTTATTGTGTACTGATATTATTACAATTCGTTTTTTTGCAGAATTCAACTCGATAATATGGGGATGATGTCATCTTTGTGCGACACAGCGGCAGACCGCTGCCTGCATACTGCAGCTCTCTCTGTGCTCCCAAAGCCATTTCACTGTAATAGAATGCAGTGGGCTCCCAAGGTCAACGAGACGTGAGCGAGTGGGATTCTCCCGGGAGAGAAAAGGGAGCAGGAAGTCTTGTTTATATCTCTTTTGATTTTGTTTTATTGTCAGTGGATGGGGAAATAATAACTTGCTGTGGTCCGTAGTGCAGAGCAGTATTTTTCATCTGGCTTTATGTCCTGGATGGCTTTGTTATGACAACAGCAGGCCAGGCTCAAGGCAGGCCCTGTGATAAATGAGCTGCTTTTGTGCTTCCCAAAAAGAAATCATAATTCCCCTCCTTCTGTCCAAGATGATAGGTGGTGCCACGCTGTAGAGGAGAAAAGAAATGTGTAGGCGCTAGTGCACGAGGAACACATAAACACTGAGGAGCCAAAACATTATGACCAGTCACAGGTAAAGCAGTCAGTTCTTATACTAGTCAACATGTGTGGGATGCAGGAGAAATGAGCAGCAGTAATGAGTGAAAGTCGGGTAAGATATTGTTAAGACCAGACGACTGGGTCAGAGCATCGCTGATACGACAAGGCGTGTGGGGTGTTCCTGGTCAGCAGTGGTCCAGGTAGGAACCGCCTCATTGATGCACAAGGAGAAAGAAGGCTATCCTGTCTGGCCCAAACCAACTGAACTGTGGAACAAGTCACAGAAAATGTGTTTAATGATTATTGGAGAAATGCAACGCTGGCTCCAGGAGTAAATGACTGAGGGGCATTTTCTATCAATCGAATATTGCTGTAAAACTTAAAACTTAAAATTAAAACAAGGTAGACGTGACTCATTGCTGCAAGCATGCAATACTAAAACAATGTAAAACGAAGCTGCACACAAAGAACACAATTGCTACCGATTCCGCCCATCGCAACACAAAACACGTTTTTATTTTCATGTACTTTTTACATTATAATCACACACTGTTATGCAAATAATGCAATATTTTTTAGTAGACTATGTTGCAAAATGGAAATAAAATGTACTTAGGCTCAAATGCAGGCAAATACACAACAACATATGTCAAAAACACAAAGCATGTGACGCTAAATAGATTGCAGTGAGCAGAAACCTGTGCTTACTCTAAAACCGGTTATAAGACCTTTTTACACAGCCTTATTCCAAGTTCCAGGCTATCTAAGGCCTAGATTAGGGTGCCGTATAACACACTTGGATTAGATTCGAAATGTATTGTCATTAGACAGTACAAATACAGTACACTTTAAGTACAGTACACTTAAACTGTATAGCTATTGTACTCATAAAACCAAGCATTGATATTATAACTGTTTACTATCTTTTGACTAGACGCTCAGGTAACATTCAGAAACTGTACCTTACCTTTTAGAAGGGTTGCAGATGCCAAAATTCCGTATTAAAGCTCTATGTTTTTGATGCCATTCTCCTTCCTGACTAGTTTTGTCTCTATCAAAAGCCAGATGGACTTGCTGAGCTTTTCAGGGATGTAACATGCTCCTTTATTGTTCACTACACACCTTCTTCGAGGTGGATAATGAGTTTTCACACATTGCTGACAAAGGTTAGCTGTAGGTTTAAACAACACTAAGTGGGGTCCATTTGTTTTTGCTGGCTGTGGTGGAAAATACATTTTTTAGGAATGTGCTAGACCCCATGAATTCAGTTTCCACTGGTTCTATTTGGGGTAAATGAAACAATGGCTTGATCTTGTTCTCATCCATGACGTGTGGGCATTCAGGATCCATGGCACAGAGGGCCTCCAACAGTTGACCATTTGCTTTGCAGTTTTTCATTGCATGCGTGTGCAGTGTGCACTGCGGATACGTTTGACACCAGTGAGCAGACCAGTACCTTCTGACACCAGGTACTTGTTGGGAGTGTTTTGTGAGTCAGTGAACTTGAATCTCGGCTCTGCAACTGTTTTCAACAAGCCTGTGGCCTTAAGTCTCACATCTGTCCCGTATGTGCGAGTAGTTTTGATTTCCCTGAGCATTTCTGCGATGTTGTCTCTTGATTTCCAAATGACTGACACCGTGGCAAGGCGGCCAGTCCATCTCTGATCCAGGATCTTTTGAGTTTTTTCCCAGTGTGCTGTGCAGCCACTGTGGGTTTCTTAAACAATTAGAACAAGGAGCTACGAAACATCAAAAACTCACCTGATGAAATAACGTGTAGCACAACTAAGTGGACTTGGTGATTAAAGCAATGAACATACTGCACTTTGCGATAAAATGTATCTTGTCATATTTTTGTGGACACCACCGTGTTTCCCGTATATTAAACTAGCTCCGTCGTAACATTTACATGGAATATGTTCCGTGCTGAGGCCCGAAATAACAAGATAAGTTCAGATATAACAAGATCAGTGAGCGATAATCAAATTTCTAGCTTGATGCCATAGCCAACAACTTTTCTTGCAGTAAGTTTGTTTTGGTCTACAAATCATATGACAACAGAAATGTTTTCGCATCCAGTTGGGTCTTTAGTAACATCTACATTTAACCACGAATCACCAATATCCATCACAATGTCCTCTGTGGCAAGTGCTATTATTTCGTTTTGAATGTTGTCGGATGTATATGTGCCATTACGTGGAATTGTGCTTTATGCAAGTTTTTGGTTTTTCAGTTTATATTCCAACATCGAAAGAAAAAGTCCTCAGCCGTCTTCTCCCATCGAGTCGATTGCGTCCAAATTCCCTCGCAAAGGACTCTCACTTACAGCAATAAATTCTACAATATCCACAATCGCTGACACACACAGACGATTCCGTCCGAGCTGCTCTGTGTTCACAAGTGTCAAAATGTATTTTCCCATTGCTCTTTGTTTTGATTGCGTGCTATTCCAGACATTGAATAGCAGAGGGCCAATCAGATTACTATTTTAGATTTTAAAGACTACACGTTTAGTGATGTCCGGTTCTGTGCAACTCCCGGCATCTGCTGCAGCGTCGCCGGAATAATGAATACAAAACACAGTGCAACACACCCTGCTGCATGTGGGGCTGTGTAGCACCCACAGACTGGTCAGAATGCCCATGATGACCCACGTCTACAGTGGGCACACAAGTTCTGAACATGGAGCAGTGATAGAAGGTTGCCTGATCCATTAGCCCTGTTTTCTTGCATTACGTGAAGGGCTGTGTACCTGTGGGCTGTTTACTTGCGGAAGTGAAGGCACCAGGATGCACTGTGGGAAGTGATGGCACCAGGATGCACTGTGGGAAGTAATGCCACCAGGATGCACTGTGGGAAGTGATGGCACCAGGATGTACTGTGGGAAGTGATGGCACCAGGATGCACTGTGGGAAGTGATGGCACCAGGATGCACTGTGGGAAGTGATGGCACCAGGATGCACTGTGGGAAGTGATGGCACCAGGATGCACTGTGGGAAGTGATGGCACCAGGATGTACTGTGGGAAGTGATGGCACCAGGATGCACTGTGGGAAGTGATGCCACCAGGATGCACTGTGGGAAGTGATGGTACCAGGATGTGCTGTGGGAAGAAGGCAAGTCTGTGGAAGGAAAGAGTATCTGAAGCATTGAAAACTGTTTGGCAAAATGGCCGGAAAAAAATAACCTTCTTTTGAAACTCGGCAGTCAATTCTTGTTTTGAGAAATTGCCACGAAACGGAAGATCTCGCACAAAGCTGTGCACTACGTCCTATACAGAACAGCGTAAACTGGCTCTAACCAGAATATATAAAAGACTGCGAGGCCCGGTGCGCAAATACATTAGAATGTCCAGTTTCTAAAACAGATGCCTCACTGGTCCTCAGCTGGCAGCGTGTCCCAGCATGGGGAATGAATATTGCAGACTTCTAAATGTCTGGAGGACAGAACAGCTCTGGATTTGGTCTGGATCCCTTTCTGTTTCGCTCAACCTCGAAGCAACATTCAGGCAGGGGGCTGTAGGGTTAAAGCAAACAAACAGATGCTTGAAGTTCTTATGCTTTGGCGAAATATCATGTTGTCTTTGATGTTTTGAGAAAGAGGGAGGGAGAAAGAGAGGGGGAGGGAGAAAGAGAGGGGGAGGGAGAAAGAGAGGGAGAAAGAGAGTGAGGGAGGGGGAAAGAGAGGGGGAGAAAGAGAGGGAGAAAGAGAGCAAGGGAGGGAGGGAGGGAGGGAGAGTGAAAGAGAGGGGAAAAAAGAGTGAGGGAGGGAGAAAGAGAGGGAGACAGAGAGAAAGAGAGGGAGACAGAGAGGGAGAAAGAGAGGGGGGAGAAATAGAGGGGGGAGAGAGAAAAAGAGGGAGGGAGAAAGAGAGCAAGGGAGGGAGAAAGAGAGGGAGAAAGAGAGGGGGAGGAAGAAAGAGAGCGAGGGAGGGAGGGAGGGAGAAAGAAAGGGAGAAAGAGAGTGAGGGAGGGAGAAAGAGAGGGGGGTGGAACTGAGGGGGGAGAGAGAAAAAGAGGGAGGGAGAAAGAGAGGGAGGGAGAAAGAGAGTGAGGGAGAAAGAGAGGGGGGAGGGAGAAAATGAATGAAAAGGAAAAAGGGAGAGTTAGAAGTTAGTTGAATTCATGCCTTGACTGGACTGCTCAGGGCTGATGAAGATATCTGTGGTGTGCATTTTAGAAGTGAAGGCTTTCATGTGTCTTAAACTGAGACTTGGGTTTGGCAGGGTTCATCATCGATGAACATGAGGGGATGACTGTTCTTCTTCACAAAGAATCCCTGAAGCTTCAACATCCAGCAGTTTGTTCTTCTATTCTGTTCATCCAATATATGACAGTGTCCAGGAAGAGTTACCTATTAATGTCTGCTAACCTTTACCCCACACAAGACCAGTGCCTAAAATAAATGTTAGAGAGTGTTTCCTAACCCCCAACCTCCAGACCCGACTCCCATGATCGTGCCCCCTCGGGCCCTCCTCCACGGCGGGGTTAGAGCGCACCTCCTCCTCCTCCTCCACGTCGAGGTTAGAGCGCACCTTCCCGATAAAGGGCAGTGGGGTCACACATCTGCATGTGAAATGTGAACCCTCTGACATTCCAGGGTCTTTTGTTCCGTGGAGCGCCGGCCGCTGTCTGTCCTAACAAGCTGAAGGGAGCACTGGGAGAAGGCCTGTCTCCAAACGCTCAACGCCGCGGGAACCAAAGCACAAGAAGTACGAAGTAATTGATATATGTTTTCTACCCTCCGAACGGGATTTAATTGTCGCCCGGCGTACGTCGTGACGCTCTCTGGTTTCGCGGTGACGATGTTGCCAGGGGGCGATGGGCAACGTTTAGCCTCAGATGGGTTCATGTGACTTTTAAACAGGCAGCACACTGAGGTGCTACGGCGGGGGCCTTGGCCCAGTTCTGAAGCACAAAGGGCAGCTATTCACCACCACTGACAGTCTTCACACTAGCCTTTATGTCCCCACTGGCAGGCATGGGGGGTGGGGGGCAGAGAGAGAGAGAGTGGGGGAGAGATCGTGAGAGAGAGAGGAGAGACAGATGAGGGAGAAACAGATAAAGGAAGAGAGACAGTGAGAGAGAGAAATTAAGAGCGATACGCGAGGCTAATCAATAACCGAGGGAGGCAGAATGGATGAGTAGGTGTTTAGGGAGTGAGGGAGAAACGGAGTCTCATCAAACGGGGGAGAAGGGACAGGAGGTGGTGGAGGAGTAACCAGTCCCTGTGTCTGGGATTCAGGGTGTGACCTTTAGCTTCCATGGACGTCCTTCTGTTCTCCACAGCCCTGACAGAGTTTAGTTAAAGCACCGCAGCAGGTCCAGCATACCCTTACACACTGAATGTCTGTAGTAATCTGTTAGTCTGAAGACCAAATAATAGAGACGCGGACATGCCACTGGGATGTTGCTATGTGGCTCTGAGATCACCATCCACATAGGACACACCTACCAGACACCACAGTACTAGCACATATATAACCACAGTACTAGCACGTATATAACCGCAGTACTAGCACGTATATAACCGCAGTACTAGCACGTATATAACCGCAGTACTAGCACATATATAACCGCAGTACTAGCACGTATATAACCGCAGTACTAGCACATATATACCCACAGTACTAGCACGTATATAACCGCAGTACTAGCACGTATATAACCGCAGTACTAGCACATATATAACCGCAGTACTAGCACGTATATAACCGCAGTACTAGCACATATATACCCACTAGCAAATACTAGCATGTATATAACCACAGTACTAGCACGTATATAACCGCAGTACTAGCACATATATAACCGCAGTACTAGCACATGTATAACCCAGTACTAACACGTATATAACCGCAGTACTAGCACATATATAACCCAGTACAAGCCCGTATATAACCCGTATATAACCACAGTACTACTACATATATACCCACAGTACTAGCACATATATAACCGCAGTACTAGCACATATATAACCCAGCACTAGCACATATATAACCCAGTACTAGCACGTATATACCCACAGTACTAGCACATATATATAACCCAGTACTAGCACATATATAACCCAGCACTAGCACATATATAACCCAGTACTAGCACGTATATACGAACAGTACTAGCACATATATAACCCAGTACTAGCAAATATTAGACCGCTGTATAAGCACGTATATACCCACAGTACTAGCACATATATAACCCAGTACTAGCACATATATAACCCAGTACTAGCAAATATAAGACCGCTGTATTAGCACATACATACCCGCAGTACTAGCACATATATACCCACAGTACTAGCACATATATAACCCAGTACTAGCACATATATAACCCAGTACTCGCAAATATATGACCGCTGTATTGGCACGTATATAACCGCTGTACTAGCACATATATTACCGCTGTAGTAGCACGTATATGACTGCTGTATTGGCACGTATATGACCGCTGTACTAGCATGTATATGAGTGCTGTACTAGAATGTATATAATTACATTAGACCTTCACACTTCAAGCCAAAGTCCTGTTATAAAAGGAAATGAGATTTTTTCTCCACTAGATCTTAACTCGCTCTTTTAATGTACAGTATTTGAGGGAATTACTATAACAGCAACATACACCAAGAGCAAGGCATGCAAATATTGTCATATCTGAGGTGATACTTTTTTATAGATTGTTACATATCTGAGGTGATACTTTGTTAGAGATTGTTACATATCTGAGGTGATACTTTGTTAGAGATTGTTACATATCTGAGGTGATACTTTGTTATATAAATATATGACAGGTTCTTCCCATGTTCCACTACATTTGATGTAGTTTTCCAGGAATTCCCATTCTGAACTATTTGTAACTATCGTAGTAAAATTCGAGCTTCATATGTTCCTCACAAACCATTCCATAAAGAGAACCCGCGTTTTATCATAGCGCAGTTCTCTTCGACCTGTGGTGAAGTCTGCCATAAATCAAACTGCAGCTTGTTGGACATGGTCAGCTATTAGCCAAGCTCCTCTCTCCAATGGCTTTTACAGAATCCTGCCTGCTCCCTTTTTCTGCTGGACATTGAGCATGGAGATTACACACAGAGAGTACATGCAAATGCTTTATTAGATGGAAATGCCAAGTAAAAAAAAAAATTTAAGAACGTTTTAAGAAGGTGGAGGCAGTAAAAGAAAGCATGGAAAGTGTGTGTGTGTGTGTGTGTGTGTGTGTGTGTGTGTGTGTGTGTGTGTGTGTGTGTGTGTGTGTGTGTGTGTGTGTGTGTGTGTGTGTGTGTGATTAAAAGTTGCCTTTACGGATGAAGATGGCTATTAGCAGCATGCTCTCTGCTCCCAGGTGGTCTCACCGCACAGCCTGACACACACACACACACACACAAACACACACACACACACACAAACACACACACACACACAAACACACACACATTCACACTCACACACACACACTCACAGACCTTTGTACGTTCATGTTCATATGTTCATGTTGATCATGCCAGAACACCAATGAAACATTAACAAATAACATTTGTCTTTCTCTTTATGTTGGAAAATATTTTATAGATATTGAACACTGAAATGTCAGAAAACGTACTATAGTGACACAGTATGACTAAGCACTATAACTATGTAAAAACTTATGACTAAGTACTAAAACTATGTAAAAACGTATGACTAAGCACTATAACTATGTAATAACTTATGACTAAGCACAGTAACTATGTAATATTTTATGACTAAGCACTATAACTATGTAAAAACTTGTGACTAAGCACTATAACTATGTAATAACTTATGACTAAGCACTATAACTATATAGTAACTTATGACTAAGCACTATAACTATATAGTAACTTATGACTAAGCACTATAACGATGTAATAACGTATGACTAAGCACTATAACTACGTAATAATGTATGACTAAGCACTATAACTATGTAATAACTTATGACTAAGCACTATAACGATGTAATAACTTATGACTAAGCACTATAACGATGTAATAACCTATGACTAAGCACTATAACGATGTAATAACTTATGACTAAGCACTATAACGATGTAATAACTTATGACTAAGCACTATAACGATGTAATAACTTATGACTAAGCACTATAACGTTGTAATAACTTATGACTAAGCACTATAACGATGTAATAACTAATGACTAAGCACTATAACTATATAGTAACTTATGACTAAGCACTATAACGATGTAATAACTTATGACTAAGCACTATAACTATGTAATAACTTATGACTAAGCACTATAACGATGTAATAACTTATGACTAAGCACTATAACGATGTAATAACCTATGACTAAGCACTATAACGATGTAATAACTTATGACTAAGCACTATAACGATGTAATAACTTATGACTAAGCACTATAACGATGTAATAACTTATGACTAAGCACTATAACTATATAGTAACTTTTGACTAAGCACTATAACGATGTAATAACTTATGACTAAGCACTATAACTATATAGTAACTTATGACTAAGCACTATAACTATATAGTAACTTATGACTAAGCACTATAACTATATAGTAACTTATGACTAAGCACTATAACTATATAGTAACTTATGACTAAGCACTATAACGATGTAATAACTTATGACTAAGCACTATAACGATGTAATAACTTATGACTAAGCACTATAACGATGTAATAACTTATGACTAATCACTATAACGATGTAATAACTTATGACTAAGCACTATAACGATGTAATAACTTATGACTAAGCACTGTGTAATTAACAGTTAATCCATGGAGTCGCACACTCCAACTTCAAGAACATAACAGACGCAAAGTAATTTATTAGCATATATTAGATGTGTTTTTATCCATCTGACCCTTTAATCATATTCCCCATCCATCCATTCGACCCAACATTTAGCATCCTACCATCTTCCATAAATCATAACAAAACATTCTCACCATCCATCCATTCATCCACACAATCACCCATGTCTCCATCCAACATTGATCCATCCTTTTTTACACGGATCCAACAGCCTTTCCATCATCCTTCATCCATGTATCACCCAATAATCCATCCATCATCCATCCAATCAATCCACTATCTGTCATCCATCCATCCGTCCATCATCTATTCCTCCATCCACCATCCATCGGGTCTCATCCATCCATCGGGTCTCATCCATCCATCTATCGTTCACTCATCCATCCATCCATTACTGTGTTCGTTAAAACATTTGGGCATCTCCCCCCACACCTCCCCAATCTGCCTTTTATGATGTCCATAAAATGGAAAAGTGCAGCTTTACTTGAACTAATAATATCAGGGCTTACTGCTCATGATTGATGATCTTTAAAGTCAGCCCGATCGCTCTCATCTTTCTTCAGATTTTTATCACTGACTTGTTTGCAGTCATGTGCAATCACAAGCACCAGGAGAGTTAACAAGTGTTTGATGTATGATACTTGAGCCACTTTTGTCAGGAGTGCATTTCCTTTACTCCATTTCTTTATCTTCACCTTAGTCTTGTGTTTGTTTCTTTATTTGAATTCTGTGTTGACTTGTCCTTCCTTTTTTGCTGCTCTCTCTCTCTCTCTCTCTCTCTCTCTCTCTTCCTTCTCTGTCTTATTTTCTTTTTGACGGTGGGAACATCTGATCCTCTGGGATGAAACAAGAGCTGTGGTGAAACATTTTCCACTTTTGCCCATGCCAAGGGAAGCAGTGCAAAAAAAAACATTTGGACCCATAATACAGATTAAAGGTTCTTTGGGAAGTTGTGTGTCCAGTGAATATTGTCCATGGAGCATAAAGAACGCATGGAACACACACACATATATTTTTAAGTGCTGTAAATCAACCTCATGTGATTTGTTTTTTTGTTGACAATTTAAGCAGCTCAGATCCACAAGGCAGAAAAGTCTCTGGTTTATATGTGTGTGTACATGTGTGGGTACGTGTGTGTGTGTGTGTGTGTGTGTGTGTGTGTGTGTGTACGTGTGTGTGTGTACATGTGTGTGTACGTGTGTGGGTACGTGTGTGTGTACGTGTGTGTGTACGTGTGTTATTGTGCTAGCATGTGGTTGTACACACACTCAGGTTTTACATCTCCTTTGTTCAATAAGGAATCCCACTTGTCATTGACGAGTATTCTGACCTTTCATTTAGTCCTTTCTTTAAGGAGGTTCATCGTATTACTGCTCTTGGAGAGCCCAGAGACTAGAGTGCCCAGAGACTAGAGTGCCCAGAGACTATAGAGTGCCCAGAGACTAGAGTGCCCAGAGACTATAGAGTGCCCAGAGACTAGAGTGCCCAGAGACTATAGTGTGCCCAGAGACTAGAGTGCCCAGAGACTATAGTGTGCCCAGAGACTAGAGTGCCCAGAGACTATAGAGTGCCCAGAGACTAGAGTGCCCAGAGACTATAGAGTGCCCAGAGACTAGAGTGCCCAGAGACTATAGTGTGCCCAGAGACTAGAGTGCCCAGAGACTAGAGTGCCCAGGGACTATAGAGTGCCCAGGGACTATAGAGTGCCCAGAGACTATAGTGTGCCCAGAGACTAGAGTGCCCAGAGACTAGAGTGCCCAGAGACTATAGAGTGCCCAGAGACTAGAGTGCCCAGAGACTATAGTGTGCCCAGAGACTAGAGTGCCCAGAGACTAGAGTGCCCAGAGACTAGAGTGCCCAGAGACTATAGAGTGCCCAGAGACTAGAGTGCCCAGAGACTAGAGTGCCCAGAGACTAGAGTGCCCAGAGACTATAGAGTGCCCAGAGACTAGAGTGCCCAGAGACTATAGTGTGCCCAGAGACTAGAGTGCCCAGAGACTAGAGTGCCCAGAGACTAGAGTGCCCAGAGACTATAGAGTGCCCAGAGACTAGAGTGCCCAGAGACTAGAGTTCCCAGGGACTATAGAGTGCCCAGGGACTATAGAGTGCCCAGAGACTATAGAGTGCCCAGAGACTATAGAGTGCCCAGGGACTATAGAGTGCCCAGGGACTATAGAGTGCCCAGGGACTATAGAGTGCCCAGGGACTATAGAGTGCCCAGGGACTATAGAGAGCCCAGGGACTATAGAGTGCCCAGGGACTATAGAGTGCCCAGGGACTATAGAGAGCCCAGAGACTATAGAGTGCCCAGAGACTAGAGTGCCCAGAGACTAGAGTTCCCAGGGACTATAGAGTGCCCAGGGACTATAGAGTGCCCAGAGACTATAGAGTGCCCAGAGACTATAGAGTGCCCAGGGACTATAGAGTGCCCAGGGACTATAGAGTGCCCAGGGACTATAGAGTGCCCAGGGACTATAGAGTGCCCAGGGACTATAGAGTGCCCAGGGACTATAGAGTGCCCAGGGACTATAGAGAGCCCAGGGACTATAGAGTGGCCAGATACTAGAGAGCTTAGACACTAAAGAGCCCAAAGACTCTCAATTCTTCTTTTCCATCTCCTTGTGTGCTGCGACTCTCAGGCATCACAGGTAAAACAGATCACTTTTACAATTTGACAAAGAGATTGTGGCTTTGACCGGGTCAGTGAAACAAAGTAAAAGTAGTCGATGGCTGATGTTAGGATTAAAAAGATGAAATAGACAATAAGGATAATGTTTTACGTCGCAATTCCTTTTATCTTCCTCTTTTCTCACCTACAGTTGTGGCTTTGCATTTTCCTCCCTTCTATCTTCTTCCGCCTCTGTCTATCTCTTTTTCTCAGTCTCTCGCACTTTCTTTCCTTCCCCATCTATCTCTTCTTCTCCTCCTCTCCCCATCTCTCTCTTGCATCTCCGTATCCTTGTCATGATTGATTGTTTCTCAGTGCGGTGTGACAGGAAGTAGTGGAAGCCCAGCCCCCAGGGCCTCCAGCAGCCTGCGCCACCTGATTAAGACTCTCCTATAATCAGCCCGTCTGTGCCACACCAACGCAGCACCCGTCAACTAGCGGAGGGAGAAAAGAAGGGTTCCCTCCTGAAAGATAAGTGTTTTTAACAAATAGGATGCGGCAAATGGGACTTTTTTCGCCGTCGGTCAATTTCTCCAGGGGCCTAAGGAGATATTTGTATCAGTTACCACAGAGAATGTAGAAAAGCGACGCTCTGAAACCGAATAAACCAGTTTCTGTCACGCCAATGTAAACCAGACAAGCAATAAACCTATTACGGCTGGTAATAGAATTACAGATTGAAATGATATTGTTTTAGTGGTCCAGTCAAAAGAAAAAGAAGCAGTGCCCTGAGTTGAAGCACATGATTGAGACAATACTTGTTTTATTCAGTCTGGAGCCACTGGCACAATCACATGCATTGTCTCAACATTTGAATACGTGAACCCCGTAGCAAACTGGGGAAGTCAAACGACTTGACAGTGGTTTTATCTTCAAGGCATGATGCAAACTAACCTAACGTAGCAGGTATGACAGAAATTCCTAAGCACGATTACACACATTCCATTAAATGGTGGGAAAAGGGGTGAACGTTTTCTTCAGCACAGTTCAGTAAGTTTAGCTGACGTGTGGGAGATTCAATGTAACACTGCAGTCAAAAACTAGAATCTAAAAAACAAATATTTTCACACAATGAGGTCAAGATAAAACCTTGATATTGTCAAAATTATTTTTAAAAAATATCCTCTTAGTTTGCATGAGTTATGCAGACATAATATATTCACGAGTTGTAGCTAGTTAAACAGAAATAATTTAATCACAAGTTTTAGCTAATTAGCCAGAGATAATATAATCACAAGTTGTATCTACAGTTCTCCAAAGATAAGACAATCTTCAACATAGTTGACTTTGTCAAATATATTCAAAATATAAGTGTAGGAATAAAACCATTTTTTATAGTGGATAATTAAGTAGGCAAGGTGATTAATCGAGGTAAATGGCCGTCCAGTTTATTGGAAAGCAAAAGCTAGCTAGCATATAGCCATCTATGGCATTCTAGCATTTTCTGCATCCGAGATGGCTACCACAGAGTTTAAATATCAGTCAAATGTACACAGGATGTAGACAACAGGATGTCAGAGTGTACCTATAAGAATATATAAAAATGTGTCAACACTCATGCGTGATTGTGCGTGTGTGTGTGTGTGCGTGTGCGTGTGCGTGTTTGTGTGCGTGTGCGTGTTTGTGTGCACGTGTGTGTGTGTGTGTGTGTGTGTGTGTGTGTGTGTGTGTGTGTGTGTGTGTGTGTGTGTGTGTGTGTGTGTGTGTGTGTGTGCGTGTGCGTGTGCGTGTGCGTGTTTGTGTGCACGTGTGTGTGTGTGTGTGTGTGTGAGCCTCCCATATGCTTCTGAGGCCTTGACTAATGAACGGCAGACCCTCGAATGCTCCACTTAATGTCCTTACAGTTTCTCGGCCGTGGTCCATATCTGCTGAGAGTGACCCATTGATCCTCTGGATGGGTTCATTGATTGTACGCTTCACTAATCATACTGTTGGTTCCTGAGTACCGTCAGTAAACACGTGTTAATATAAAGTCCTGATCCTCAGCTCGGCCCAGGCACTTCGTCTGGCTTAATGTGCATAGGGGTTAAAAAGATATCCTCACCTAGCAGAGCCAAAACACAGATGCTTTATGCACATTAGCGTCCAAACTGATCCCCGATCAGCAGTCCAGAGAGACAAACGGGGCTCACCTGGGCGGGCTGCTCTAATTCATCCAAACAAGAACATTAAGGGCAAAACCGATCCCAGATCAGCAGTCCTTCGCTGAGATCCTTGCATGTTAAATTTGAGTGCGGAGCTCTGGTCTCGGCTGTTAAGGGGCTAATCCTCTGTTTGTGGGAAGATAGAGAGGATCTGTTACCACGGAGCATTACTACTGTACAGAGGGATAGATTTATGACAGACGCGGAGCCTATTTTGATCATTTGTACGTAACCCCGGTGATGAGGCATTAAGCTGTCAGCCACATCGCCATTATTGTACTGGAACATGAAAACATTGACTTTTGTCTGGTTAGGGAAATTTATTTTTCCCCCAATGACAATCCTTTAAGTAGTAACTAGGCAGACTGCCAGCCCTCTGTGTCATACATCTCGGTCCGAGAAACACAACACGTAATTTCCAACTGGGTTTCGCTAAACGCGCAGGCATACATCGTCCTTAGAGAAAAGGATGTAATGAATAGGTCCGCTTTGACACATTCAGTCTCCGGGTTTTCACTCAGCTCCGAGAGGCAGGCCAATTGTAGGGGAGCGAGATGACGGACAGTTCACCCAGCCAATGGCTGTCTGTGCTGGATGGCAGGGAATATGTGTAAAGTCACTGTCAGAAACCAAGACTCAATACATTCATCCTCATGTTCAATCAATAGGTGTGTGTGTGTGTGTGTGTGTGTGTGTGTGTGTGTGTGTGTGTGTGTGTGTGTGTGTGTGTGTGTGTGTGTGTGTGTGTGTGTGTGTGTGTGTGTGTGTGTGTGTGTGTGTGTGTGTGTGTGTGTGTGTGTGTGTGTGTGCGTGCGTGCGTGCGTGCGTGCGTGCGTGGAGTGAGACAGGCAGGGAGAGATGGAGAAAAAGACAGGGAAAAAGACAGGGAGATGGGAGTGTATTTGTAACTGGAGAACTACAAACGCACAGCCTTGAGTCTCTATCTGGTTGCAAATACATTAAGTGAAACATTAATCATTTCAATACAGAAATGCATAAAAGTACAGGAAATAAGAAAGCTCCCATTTTGAGCCCATAGAGCCCATTCATCTCAGGTCAGCCCGGCACCAAAGACCTGTGACATCTAAAGACAGTAGCTTGTATGTGGACTGACCCAGGGTGGACATCTCTAACTGAGACGGTAGCTTGTATGTGGACTGACCCAGGGTGGACATCTCAAACTGAGACAGTAGCTTGTATGTGGACTGACCCAGGGTGGACATCTCAAACTGAGACCCTAACCCTGTACACCCCACCAATGGTGTTGACCTAATTGAGTTCCCGGTGTGTACGTGATACTGACATTCATACAATACAGCTCAGTATTGAAAACCTGTATATTACAGTCATTTTCTGAGTAAAACTTTACATTATTCTTTCTGCATCGGTTTCCTTTTCTCCTGGATGCCAGAGAGTTGACGATCAGCGGTCTTAATGTTTCCCGTCTTCCGCTCAGCAAGTCAACAAAGTGACACCCGCCTTGTTCCATTACAGTCGTACTATTACAGAGTGTGAGGCAGACAGAGTGTGAGGCAGACAGAGTGTGAGGCAGACAGAGTGTGAGGCAGACAGAGTGTGAGGTAGACAGAGTGTGAGGTAGACAGAGCGTGAGACAGACAGAGTGTGAGGCAGACAGAGTGTGAGGTAGACAGAGCGTGAGGCAGACAGAGTGTGAGGCAGACAGAGTGTGAGGCAGACAGAGTGTGAGGCAGACAGAGTGTGAGGCAGACAGAGCGTGAGGCAGACAGAGTGTGAGGCAGACAGAGTGTGAGGCAGACAGAGTGTGAGGCAGACAGAGCGTGAGGCAGACAGAGCGTGAGGCAGACAGAGTGTGAGGCAGACAGAGTGTGAGGTAGACAGAGCGTGAGGTAGATAGAGCTTGAGGCAGACAGAGCATGAGGCAGACAGAGTGTGAGGCAGACAGAGTGTGAGGCAGACAGGGTGTGAGGTAGACAGAGTGTGAGGTAGACAGAGTGTGAGGCAGACAGAGTGTGAGGCAGACAGACAGAGTGTGAGGCAGACAGAGCATGAGGCAGACAGAGTGTGAGGTAGACAGAGCGTAAGGCAGACAGAGTGTGAGGCAGACAGAGTGTGAGGCAGACAGAGTGTGAGGTAGACAGAGCGTAAGGCAGACAGAGTGCTGTCTGACAGTAGTTGAGTGACTGAATGAACGTGGTGACACCACACATGTAACATCAAGTCATAGCTCTCGTTTCAAACCTGGATACGTTTTCTCACTCGAGCAGTTGCCTCCCGTTTGATACAAGACGTTGGCCGACTCAGTGTTCCGGGGGAAATGCCAGTGTTTCATTAAATGAACTGCAGTCGACATATTGAATCGGGCCCCATGTGAATCTGAGCCAGCCTGACGCTGTCACGTCTTTAGGTGATCTATAAAATGTTATTATTTAAAACAAGCTTTTTATGGATTGCTTATATGGCGTGCTTAGCACATAATTGATATAACCTTTCCCACACAACTGTTCCGCCGAAGATTAAAAAAACATATTTCCTTTTCCTTGTGAATATAAGTAAGAGGACGGGGGCAGTGAGGGAAAGGGGCACAAGTAAGAAGGAAATCTTTGTCACTGACCCAGTAAACTTCTGATGATTAGACAGGGCCACTGGACCAAACCGTAAAGGCCGTGAGTCAGACTGTGAGCGAGAGTGTGTGTGTGTGTGTGTGTGTGGGGACATAGGCCAGCAGCCATGTGTGTGTGTGTGTGTGTGTGTGTGTGTGTGTGTGTGTGTGTAAGGCCACACCATAAGGTTGGATAGTAGAAACTGAATGTAGATTAATTGAGGCTTATGGTGAAGAAGACACTCTGTTATCACCACTGTTTAAAAACCCACCTCTTAAAGGATACTGACTCACCGCCACACAAACCCAAACGCTTCCATTCTTGGCAGGGTTAGTAAAAGGCTTCTTAAAAAATGAGAAATAGCATATTAAGGAGCGCATATTTCCCATTTATTCAGAACATTTAGATGTGGTTAAGTTATCGTAATGTGAAATAAAACCTGCATGTGAAATTTGTAATCCACTTTAGAAAATTGCTTACTATATTGCTTTAACATCCCCTGAAAGAGCTTTTGAATTCGGCGTAACAGATTTATTGTACACCATCATTTAAATGTCTTGAATGCAAGCAGTAAATATACATTTATTAGCGGCAGGTTGAAATAGGCAGGCCTTGACTAAGAGTGTGTTTGGTTTGTTTGGTGTGTGTGTGTGTTGGATATCCAGTCGGTGCTAAAATATGTCAGTGACTGGATGAAGCAATGTCTCATGTTATCTCCACTCTGAATTAGCCCTTCGACAGGACATAATTGTTTCAGCTGGTTATAATTGAGGTCAATTTGTATATTTCGAATCTACTTGTAATGTACTAAAGTGAAAGTTGTTGATATGGGAGTGAGTCAGGTGTGTGTGTGTGTGTGTGTGTGTGTGTGTGTGTGTGCGTGCGCGTGCGCGTGTACTGCAGGGTGATGCATGACAATGGCACATACCAACACAAGCACAAACATGTGTTCACATACAAATGCACTCATATATTTACCGTTGGTCACACACACAGGAACATGTTCTGCTTTCTCTTTCCCTCTTTTCCATTTCTATTTCCTTTTCTCCATCCCCTTATGCTTTCTCACTCTTGGCATAGCAAACATTTCTTCGTTCAGCCAAAGCTTATGGAAAATAAGAAACATAGCCTCCAAGACCTTTTGCTCCCTATCTCTCCCCCTCTCTCTCTCTCCCCCTCTCTCTCCCACCTCTCTCTCCCCCTCTATCCCTCTCTCTCTCCCCCACCTCTCACTCCCCCTCTCTATATCCCTCTCTCCCCCTCTCACTCCCCCTCTCTATATCCCTCTCTCCCCCTCTCTCCCCCTCTATCCCCCCCTCACTCCCCCTCACTCCCCCCTCTCTCTCCCCCACCTCTCACTCCCCCTCTCTATATCCCTCTCTCTCCCCCTCTCTCTCCTCCACCTCTCACTCCCCCTCTCTATATCCCTCTCTCCCCCCTCTCCCTCCCCCACCTCTCTCTCCCCCTCTCTCTCCTCCACCTCTCACTCCCCCTCTCTATATCCCTCTCCCTCCCCCTCTCTCTCCCCACCTCTCACTCCCCCTCTCTCCCCCCTCTCTCCCCCTCTCTCTCCCCCTCACTCTCCCCCTCTCTCTCCCCCACCTCTCACTCCCCCTCTCTATATCCCTCTCTCTCCCCCTCTCTCTCCTCCACCTCTCACTCCCCCTCTCTATATCCCTCTCTCCCCCTCTCCCTCCCCCTCTCTCCCCCCTCTCTCTCCCCCACCTCTCACTCCCCCTCTCTCTCCCCCTCTCTCCCCACCTCTCTCTCCCCCACCCCACCCCCTCTCCCCCCCTCACTCTCCCCCTCTCTCTCCCCCACCTCTCACTCCCCCTCTCTATATCCCTCTCTCACTCCCCCTCTCTATATCCCTCTTTCTCTCTCTCTATCCCTTTCTCTTTCCATCTCTCGCAGCCTCCCAAACAGTATGAACATCACAAATGTGTGTGTCCTCCCCACTCCACACACACACACACACACACACACACACCCCTCAGAGTGGCATCATTAATGCACAGTGGAAACCAGCAGCTAGCTGTGTGGTAATTACCATGTGTGTTCTGTTCGCCACGCTGGCTGACTTCTGCTTAGTCAGAGATCAGATTTGTCTCTGGTAATTGTTTTTGTGTAAGTGGTGAGTTTATAAAAGCTTGTGTGCGTGTGTGACCGTGTGTGTGTGTGCCCCATCAAGAGCATCATCTCATGCTTAATCACTGACTGGTTCTGGGACAGTTCCTTCAGCCACAACCAAGGGCAGCAGATCCAGGATCTCCCATGTAGCTCACCCCAAACATCAGACACCTGAGTCCCAGTCATGTATCGTTTCTCCCATCCATCAGGACAGAGACTGAAACACATCCGCTAACTCTGCCCTGATCTGATCTACACCCTGGAGCTCCTTCATACAAGCACCCGCACATACCCAGCACACACACGGCTCATCAACTTAGCACTCCACACACCATATTTTCCATGTATTCCTCTCGCGGCAAAACCTGTGAAGCTTCCTCAGACTGGCTTGTAGGTATGCACGGCTCGCTAGCCCTTTGCAAATCATCCTGATTGGAGGTGTCCCCTCACTCACCTGGGGGCTTCCAATCCTATTAGCCAGCCCGTCCTGAGTTAGGCACGCCAAGCAGCCCTGGATGTTTGATCACCGCTGCTTAGTGCCCAGAGTTGTCCTCTTACTCCAGTGTTAAGGAGGCACGGGGGGTTTAAACCTGAGCTCCTTAACTCTCTATTGGGGGGAAGGAGAAGGTTCAGCACCCCATCTTCAGGTTTGACACCCCTGTGGAGGAATGTGAAGTGCTGATGTTGCCTGAGAGGCGGAACGCTGAACATTATTCTATGCTGAGTCTGAAGAAAGAGAGAGAGAGGGTGGATGGAAAGAAAGACAGAAAAAGAGAGTGAAAGAGAGATAGAGAAAGCAGGCATGTGTATGGCTGACACTGTCATCTGTCATCTATGTTATCGACCAGCTGAACAGATGCAGGAACCGGGTCAAACAGCATACAGCTCTGTGTGTGTGTGTGTGTGTGTGTGTGTGTGCGTGTGTGTGTGCGTGTGCGTGGGTGCGTGCGTGCTGTTTAAGAAACTGTTCTGTTTCCTGATCTCTACCCCATTATTGCCCTTTGTCTCTCTCCCTCTCTCTCTCTCTCTCTCTCTCTCTCTCTCTCTCTCTCTCTCTCTCTCTCTGTCTGTCTGTCTATATGTCTCTCTCTCTCTGCCTGTCTTTCTCTCACTGCTGTCAGTCTGTCTGAGTGAAGGCTCTACAGCCTGGTTAGTAGACTCTCCAGCCCACCCTCCCCTGTCTGTGCCCCCCCCCAGACTTTCAGCACCCAGGAAGACCCATGTGTTTTCAAATGGGACTGGAAGGGAAATCGAAGCAGGGCATCTCTGTTTATCAAGCAACAGCTCCGTCACGTTGCTGTCTGGAGCGCCAGGCAAATTGGTGACAGCAACATGCCCACCTCCTTAACAACATCCCTCAGAGCAGCCGGACCTGTTGTTCATTTATATTACTGATGTCAGGTGAAGGGAAAGTAAGTGGGACCACACTAATGCTATCACTGCTCCACAAATATTCAACTACACCTCCAGTCAGCACCACCCTTGGTCTCTCCTCCACCTTCTGACCTGGCTTTAACCCAGGAAGACACCCGGCACACCACTGTACCACTGTTCACCCGACAAACCACTGTACACCCGACACACCACTGTACCACTGTACACCAGGCACACCACTGTACCGCTGTACACCTGACATGCCACTGTACCACTGTACACCCGACACACCACTGTACCACTGTACACCCGACACACCACAGTACACCCGACACACCACTGTACCACTGTACACCCGACACACCACTGTACCACTGTACACCTGACATGCCACTGTACCACTGTACACCCGACACACCACTGTACCACTGTACACCCGACACACCACAGTACACCCGACACACCACTGTACCACTGTACACCAGGCACACCACTGTACACCCGGCACACCACTGTACCACTGTACACCCAGCAGTGTGTGTGTGTGTGTGTGTGTGTGTGTGTGTGTGTGTGTGTGTGTGTGTGTGTGTGTGTGTGGTGTTCCTGTCTGTGTGTGTACCTCTGTGTGTGTTCCTGTGTGTGTTCCTGTGTGTGTGTGTTTCTGTGTGTGTGTGTGTGTGTGTATGTGTGTGTGTGTGTGTGTGTGTGTGTGTGTGGGTGTTCCTGTCTGTGTGTGTACCTCTGTGTGTGTTCCTGTGTGTGTTCCTGTGTGTGTGTGTGTGTGTGTGTGTGTGTGTGTTCATGTGTTGTCATTCCCATCTCTTTATGTGAACAATACATAGCGAACTATGGTCTTGAGTTATTATATGTAGTTCTGTGTCCGCTGATGCCCTTTGTCAGGTGTACAGGGAGCCAGAGCATTCAATGCCTCCTATATTCCCACCTCCCTGTTTCAGTCTCCTATCTGATCCGGTCGATGGGGAAGGGAATAACGCAAACACGGATTAGGGCACGAGTTAGGGCACGAGTTAGGGCACAAGTTAGGGCAAGGGATAGGGCACTGGTTAGGGCACTGGTTAGGGCACAGGTTATGGCACTGGTTAGGGCACTGGTTAGGGCACGGGTTAGGGCACGGGTTAGGGCACTGGTTAGGGCACGGGTTAGGGCACGGGTTAGGGCACGGGTTAGGGCACAGGTTAGGGCACTGGTTAGGGCACTGGTTAGGGCACAGGTTAGGGCACGGGTTAGGGCACGGGTTAGGGCACTGGTTAGGGCAATGGTTAGGGCACGGGTTAGAGCAATGCATCTAACTCGCTATAAATGAACTGAGTGCACAACCCCTGGCCCTTGTCTCTAACCGCTTACAATGCTGCCATTTATGTGTGTATGGATTCTGCCGGCACAGGGTCAATCATGAAATCAATGGTGTGTGTACGGGTGGGTGTGTCAGGTCTCCTGCTGATCGGATGGTGGTCTGGGGTTGGGTGGGGGGGGGGTTGCCAAGTGTTCATACTAACCATGTCTTCCTTTGTGTGGGACTCAGTGTTTAGTGAGGGGTAACGGGAGGTGAACTCCCTGACTCCACCTCCCCTGTTTAGGTTGTCATGTGCCCAGATGCTGGCTAGCCAAATCACTGAGGAAGACGAGGTGTCTTCTGAGAATCAGAGACAGTTTATGATGGATGCGTGCTGTGTTCGTGAGGCGCTGCATGTACACAGGTGGTATGTGAGTGTGAATGTGCGTGCGTGCGTGCGTGCGTGCGTGCGTGCGTGTGTGTGTGTGTGCGTGCGTGTATGCGTGCGTGCGTGGAGGTGTGTGTGGAGGTGTGTGTGTGTTTGTGGAGGTGTGTGTGTGTGTGTGTGTGTGTGTGTGTGTGTGTGTGTGTGTGTGTGTGTGTGTGTGTGTGTGTGTGTGTGTGTGTGGAGGTGTGTGTGTGTGTGTGTGTGTGTGTGTGTGTGTGGGAGGTGTGGAGGTGTGGGGGGGGGTGATGTTGATTGACCTACATACTCTGACATGGCAGTGGAACGCTGAGCAAAAATACACAATGTCACACACGGAGATGAACAGAGATCCTTTACTCGCCAACATTGCACATCCCACACACACAGACGCAAGCGCTCACACACACACACACACACACTCTCGTGTTGTTGTGTTCAGGGGCCCGTGGAGGTCGTGCCTCGTGACAGAGAGAGCTCATTTAGAATTCCTTAAGAGATGTCAATTGTGCCCTGTGCATATTTCTATGGCATATTTGTAAATAGCTCCCTTCTTGCCAATCAAATGGCTGCTTCCTGCACACCAGCATTAAAAATGTATCCTTTGCGGCGTTGGGGTGAAGTGCTAACATTGCTGCCAAATGACTGATTCAAAAGAAAACCTTTAATCTTTGCTTAAAAGTGTCTGCTGCCTTGGCGTGCCTTCCTCCCAGCTCTATCCCGTTCCAGGGCCGAGGGGGGTGGGGTGATGGGGGGCGCCGGCGGGTGAAACAAGGTCACGCTCAAATGGAAACCTGTAAAGTCACATTCAAATAGCTTTAAATATTGTTGTTCCAGATCAAATATTAGCATTTTCTGTACTGCCCTCGTTCCCTCGTCCCTTCGTTGATAAAACCCTTATATTCAAACCCGATATTTAATCAGGTTCGTTTCCTGAGAAAATATACTCAACTACAGCAGACCTGGGACCAGTTAGGGTTGGCTGCCATGCTCACGGACAGAACTGCAAATTATTCACCTTGCCGACTCTGTGATTAAATTTAGAGATACTGGTCAGTTGCTCTAACCTTTAAGTTACCAGCTGCCTCTGAACCCTGATATGTTACATATTGATTTGTCCCCAGGTGAAGCATTGTGATGTTGAACATGAAACCACTCTAGACAGTCATGGTTAGGGTTAAGGGTCAAGTAGTCTAGTTGAAATGATTAGATGAAGCCAGGGGAAATAAACCCTAAGATACCCTAAGGTTATGTCACAAGTGTGGTGAGTTTTGGTTCTACACAGGAAGTCTGAGCGGGGTGCACTTCCTGTGTCTGGTGATTGTTTTTGTTGTTAGCACGGCTGGGGCTGGTTAGCAATCACTGGGGCTATTGAATGCTGTAGTTTGGATTCCATCATGTCTGCAATTTTTTTGTCATGTCAATTAGAGCAGGTGAGTGTTATGTTTGTTTACTATATTGCTGTTTGGATGTTATCTGTTCCTTTATTTTCCAAATCCGTGTATATTTATGTCTGTTCGGTGTGTAACTTAGTATGTATGTTGAATAAAACAACCCTGATTGTGGCTCATTCTCCTGCACTTCACCTGCATGATTCGAGACAGGTTAGATAAAACCCTAAGTTACCCTAAGATGAGAAAAAATAACCTAAGATACCCTAAGGTTAGATAAACCCCTAAGATACCCTAAGGTTAGATAAAACCCTAAGTTACCCTAAGATGAGAAAAAATAACCTAAGATACCCTAAGGTTAGATAAACCCCTAAGATACCCCAAAGTTAGATAAAACCCTAAGTTACCCTAAGATGAGAAAAAATAACCTAAGATACCCTAAGGTTAGATAAACCCCTAAGATACCCCAAGGTTAGATAAAACCCTAAGTTACCCTAAGATGAGAAAAAATAACCAAAGATACCCTAAGGTTAGATAAAACCCTAAGTTACCCTAAGATGAGAAAAAATAACCTAAGATACCCTAAGGTTAGATAAAACCCTAAGTTACCCTAAGATGAGAAAAAATAACCTAAGATACCCTAAGGTTAGATAAACCCCTAAGATACCCTAAGATGAGAAAAAATAACCTAAGATACCCTAAGGTTAGACAAAACCCTAAGATACCCTAAGATGAAATGAAACCCTAAGATACCCTGATGTGAGATAAAACCCTAAGATACCCCAGACATGATAAACCCCTAAGATACCCTGATGTGAGATGAAACCCTAAGATACCCTAGAGGAGATAAACCCCTAAGATACCAGATACCAGATACCCTGCCTCCAGTACAAGACAGTCACTAGACCTTGCCATGAGAAATATGTTATCTGCAGTGGAGAGCGACTGATGTGTTGTAAGTCAGGGAGGAGGGAGAATGAGAGGGCTGAGTGTTTGGGTTTGAAGACTTGACAGTGTACAGACGTGATGGGGAAGACTGTGTATTTCTGCTGGTATTGCAGAGAGGGGAATAGAGAATGTGCACTCACAGAAACTGTAACTCGCTTCAAAGGCCACTGCAAATATCCCCCACTGATGGAGCGCACAGCAAAATACAACAACATTCACGTTATACACACACACACACACACACTTCTCACTTAGGCCCTGTCACTTGCTTACCTGTGATTTGCATGTGACACACAAACTCTCTAACTAACTAATTCAGTCACTCACTAAGTTACTCATTAACTTAGCTCAGTGATTCTCACTCTCTTTGTATTTGATTCATTAATTCAATCTACAGTTGTACTTCTTTTACTGAATACAACATATCATATTCTGGTGACGTTAATACTGATGTGTGGCTGCATTAAGACTAAAAATATATCTGAATATCATATCATCATGTAGCTTTGAGTAGTTGACCCAGACTGCAGTTTTTTATCCGGCTTTAACAAGGTTTGAGCACATTTGTTAACACAACAGTTTTTGTGAGAGTTTCCGGGTGATTTCAAAAGGTTGCCTGTCAACCAAACATTAGAACAAACCTTCTTCCTTTAGAAAAACACCTATGTGAGATTCTGTCGTTTGGCGTACGCAACCAGAAGCATCTCGTCAACAGCAGAGGACATCTGTGTTCTGTATTGCCTGGTACGGTCCAGTGGTAGAGTGGTTGCCTTATTCCGGACGTTTCCTGGACAGTCCGCTGCATGTGATTTATGGATATCTGTTACCATACAATCTATTATATGTTCCATTTGTTTTGCCAGGCTTTGCCCCTTTAATTACAGTTTTTTATTAGATGATTCCGTTTTGGGGGAAGTGGGTGGCCAATCTGATACACAGGGCAAGTCTCTGCCAGAATAGAGCCACAATTGTCTGTAGGAATGGTCACTATCTGATGGTGGTAATAGAGATGCAGTGAAGTCCAACTGGTGATCATTCAAAACATCAATAAACATGTCAACTTGACATTATTATAGAGTAGTTGCATACTAATTGCAACAAACAACATAAACTCGGCCAGACAGACACATGAAATTGAGAAGTTAAAGCAGACTATAGGCAAATCGTTCTAGATTCTGATTTCCATAATTCCTCTGGGCAAATTCTCCTTTAAATTCTATTAAAAATATGTTGACCTTTTGTTCGACTGACATAATATTTTTGATGTATTTTCACTTACAGAGGCCATGCTAAGAGACATTTTTAAAACGTGGAGAGATCTGGAAGAGATAGAGGAGAATTTCTTGCCTTAGCGAAGACCAAAGGTTTTTAACAAAGGCTGGCCAACAGGTCCTGGTGTCCTGGTGACTCAATAGGCCATATGTTTTACTCAATGTACCAACTTCACTCACTTCCAAGTGTCTTCCTTCAAATAGTGTCTGGTAAAAGCATCTCCCTGCTTCAGGTCCTTAGTTATAAGCTGGTAGATTTGTCTATATAGTTTCAGGCATAAATACATATTTAGAACATGGTCCTAAATGATGGATAGTGTGTCAGATGAACTACTTGACACAGCTCTCCTATAAAGAACAACCTGTATATAATACTCACCAACCTGTCTCTGTCGCCGCCACTGTGAACAACACTGGGGGCTCTTTCGTCAGTGCGTTTTATTTTGGCCATCAACCGCAAAAAATTAAGTCAAAAGCTCTCACATAGAATTACATGGTTATAATACTAAAGACAGTGAATAAAATGCCTCTGTACACGGATTACATTCTCATCTGCATACGTCTGTGAGAGTGACAGCTATGTTACACACTAACCCAGAGTTTCAGATTCTCTCTGACGTTCAGGAGTTTAACTGTTTAATCCCCTAACCTCACCTGAGAGCACACCTCTCTGACATGTCGCTGGCTTTACACTACCTCTTACTCTTTCTCGTTTTCTACCTCTCTCTCCCTCTCTCCTGCTTTTTCTTTCTTTTACTTTATCTTTCTCTCTCTATCTTACATTTGTCACTCACCTACTCTCTTTATCCTTCTAAAATAAAAATAAATAAGTTGCCCAACAAAAACACATTTTTAAATAAAACAGTATGTCCTATTTTTTGGTCTCTTCCAAACTCCACCCCTCTGTCCCTTTCTCTCCCTCCTCCCAATTATTTCTCTCTCTCTCTCTCTCTCTCTACATTACTCCTTGTATATACCTCCTTCCCTCTCTACTTCTCTTGACCTCTGTCTTTATCTCTCTCCATCTTCTTTCCTTTCTCAGGCGCACACAGACTCTCGTTCATGCGGAAACAAAAGTAACACAAATGTTATAATACATGTTAGATAGAACTTAGAAATGGCTTAAGAAAAAAACTAATTGACAAAAGGTAGACAAAGAAAAGCAATAAATAAATGTTACTAGAAAATTTGAGAAGCAGTAACAGAAACCTTCTGGAAAAAGAAATGGGCCAGAATCTGCTCTACTTTCAGGGTTAGGGTTTGTGTGTGTGTGTGTGTGTGTGTGTGTGTGTGTGTGTGTGTGTGTGTGTGTGTGTGTGTGTGTGTGTGTGTGTGTGTGTGTGTGTGTGTGTGTGTGTGTGTGTGTGTGTGTGTGTGTGTGTGTGTGTGTGTGTAAGCGAGCAACGCAGAGATCTGCTAAATTATTTACACTCCAAATCCCTCCTAATTGGTATCAAGTTTTTAAACAGGGTCAAATGTTGCAGTGCAGCTTTTCTTTTTCCCCTACTTCTCTGCATGCCTCGTGATGAACAGCTCGGCGTAGAAGCCCTTTGACTGGTGAGCCCTGGATGCCAAACTCAGACAAAACGCACCGCGGCATCACAACAACGTCAACCGGGCCACAGTTCTCCCCGTGGCCAGACTGGTTCCTGGATCATTACTGGGTCATTACTCCTTCCCACCAATGTAGTGGGAGGTTTGTTGAGTCGCAACAACCATTGACACGGTGCCTGCGGCTCTGCAATGGGAGGGCATTAGATTTAAGCCCGTTAATAAAGCCAATTAGAATTATACCTTAGTGCTCATGAAGGTAAACTTATCAAGACAAACTTCCCTGCCCCCACCACCTACTGATTTACCCAGACAGTGTGTGTGTGTGTGTGTGTGTGGGGGCATTATTATTACGTCCTCAGACCAATGGCTGCTAACAAGCACAGGTCCCTCAGAGTCACACAGATGTTGTACCCCACACCTGATCTACGACTCACAGGTCCCAGGACAGCCGCTTTGAGGACCGGAGGAAACCGGGGGCCCGGTACAGAAAGAGAGATGGCGGGATAAAGACAGGGGAGGAGAGAAGCGGACCATTTGATTACCCGTCGCAGTGGCGAGGGCTCAGTCTGGGGCGGACGGGACAGGAAATGGCCGCTCATCAATCAAAAAAAAGAAAGCAAGATGAAAAGGATGATGGCAGGTCTATGGGGCCTCTGGGAGGGTTGAGAATTGGGGGAGAGGTCCTGTGAATATCTGTCTGGTTCCTCCTGCCAAGTTTGGAGGGACGTCTGGTCTTCAAAGCCCAGGTACACCCAGTTCCAGGTCTCCACTACACAGAACAGCCATCTGACGCAAGTATTATGTAAGTCTTTAAGTCCAGTCTGACTGACCGGTCTGAGCCACCACCACTGACGAGGAACCGAAGGTGCCAAGGGCCTCTGTTACCCTGTCATATTAGTACATGCCCCTGTTACCCTGTCATATTAGTACGGGCCCCTGTTATCCTGTCATATTAGTACAGGCCCCTGTTACCCTGTCATATTAGTACGGGCCCCTGTTACCCTGTCATATTAGTACAGGCCCCTGTCCCCTGTCATATAAGTACAGGCCCCAGTTACCCTGTCATATTAGTACAGGCCCCTGTCCCCTGTCATATTAGTACAGGCCCCTGTTATCCTGTCATATTAGTACCGGCCCCTGTTATCCTGTCATATTAGTACCGGCCCCTGTTATCCTGTCATATTAGTACAGGCCCCTGTTACCCTGTCATATTAGTACAGGCCCCTGTTATCCTGTCATATTAGTACGGGCCCCTGTCCCCTGTCATATTAGTACAGGCCCCTGTTATCCTGTCATATTAGTACGGGCCCCTGTTATCCTGTCATATTAGTACCGGCCCCTGTTATCCTGTCATATTAGTACAGGCCCCTGTTACCCTGTCATATTAGTACAGGCCCCTGTCCCCTGTCATATTAGTACAGGCCCCTGTTATCCTGTCATATTAGTACGGGCCCCTGTTATCCTGTCATATTAGTACGGGCCCCTGTTACCCTGTCATGTTAGTACAGGTCCCTGTTACCCTTTCATATTAGTACAGGCCCCTGTTACCCTGTCATATTAGTACAGGCCCCTGTTACCCTGTCATATTAGTACAGGCCCCTGTTACCCTGTCATATTAGTACGGGCCCCTGTCCCTTGTCATATTAGTACAGGCCCCTGTTATCCTGTCATATTAGTACGGCCCCCTGTTATCCTGTCATATTAGTACCGGCCCCTGTTATCCTGTCATATTAGTACAGGCCCCTGTTACGCTGTCATATTAGTACAGGCCCCTGTCCCCTGTCATATTAGTACAGGCCCCTATTATCCTGTCATATTAGTACGGGCCCCTGTTAACCTGTCATATTAGTACAGGCCCCTGTTACCCTTTCATGTTAGTACAGGTCCCTGTTACCCTGTCATATTAGTACAGGCCCCTGTTACCCTGTCATATTAGTACAGGCCCCTGTTACCCTGTCATATTAGCACAGGCCCCTGTTACCCTGTCATTATACCTGGTCATTATACCTGGACATTATATACCTGGTCATATTACCTGGTCATATTACCTGGTCAATATACCTGGTCATTATACCTGGTCATATTACCTGCTCATATTACCTGGTCATATTACCTGGTCATATTACCTGGTCATTATACCTGGTCATATTACCTGGTCAATATACCTGGTCATTATACCTGGTCATATTACCTGGTCATATTACCTGGTCATATTACCTGGTCATATTACCTGGTCATATTACCTGGTCATTATACCTGGTCATATTACCTGGTCATTATACCTGCTCATATTACCTGGTCATTATACCTGCTCATATTACCTGGTCATTATACCTGGTCATTATACCTGGTCATTATACCTGGTCATATTACCTGCTCATATTACCTGGTCATTATACCTGGTCATATTACCTGGTCATTATACCTGCTCATATTACCTGGTCATTATACCTGCTCATATTACCTGGTCATTATACCTGGTCATTATACCTGCTCATATTACCTGTTCATTATATACCTGGTCATATTACCTGCTCATATTACCTGGTCATATTACCTGCTCATATTACCTGCTCATATTACCTGCTCATATTACCTGGTCATTATATACCTGGTCATATTACCTGCTCATATTACCTGGTCATATTACCTGCTCATATTACCTGGTCATTATACCTGGTCATATTACCTGCTCATATTACCTGGTCATATTACCTGCTCATATTACCTGGTCATTATACCTGGTCATATTACCTGGTCATATAACCTGGTCATTATACCTGGTCATTATACCTGGTCATATTACCTGCTCATATTACCTGGTCATTATACCTGGTCATATTACCTGGTCATTATACCTGCTCATATTACCTGGTCATTATACCTGCTCATATTACCTGGTCATTATACCTGGTCATATTACCTGGTCATATTACCTGCTCATATTACCTGGTCATTATACCTGGTCATATTACCTGGTCATTATACCTGCTCATATTACCTGGTCATTATACCTGGTCATTATACCTGGTCATTATACCTGGTCATATTACCTGGTCATATTACCTGGTCATATTACCTGCTCATATTACCTGGTCATATTACCTGCTCATATTACCTGGTCATTATACCTGGTCATATTACCTGCTCATATTACCTGGGCCCCACATGTGGAATCCTACAGACTGCTGGTGTTCTTCGGGTTAAACTGTTCAAACAACCCCTAGAGGATCCTACAGGAAGTGTCTCTGTTTACTATAGATCTATATGCAGCATAGACTGTGCATGAGTCTTCTGGTCCGTACGCGCCCCGACTATCGACTGAAGGTGAAGCCTGTCGATTAAACAACCGGTATTGTGCACTCTGCTTCACCCCCACCCCCGCTCCACCCCCTCCACCTCCACCACCACCACCCGACCTCACCTACACTCTATCAATAACCCCGTCAACGGGCCAATCGATTCCTCGTACTCCTTATCTTCGGTGTGGTGTGACAGCGCTCGCACGGGTTTAATTTTTGACAGATTTACAATAAAGGTGAAGTTATTATTTAACTCTTACGGCGGTGGCGGTTTCTCTGATTTAACGCCCGGCGAGACTCTGAGTTATAGCCAACATGAAGAATCTGTCGGGCTAAGATGGTTGGCCCAGTTCATAACTCACTGGCACCATGTCTAGTTAGTCAATCACTTGATCTGTAATCACAAATGCTGCCAGAAATTACATGAGTGATGAGCTGTAATAAAAGCACCTACTTTTTCCGCTCAGTCTCCTAAGTGTTATTGGCAGGTCCTCCATCCCAGGAGCCCGACTGTGAAACCCCCAAAGAAACTGGCTCATTGGTTCAGAGTGTGTGTGTGTGTGTGTGTGTGTGTGTGTGTGTGTGTGTGTGTGTGTGTGTGTGTGTGTGTGTGTGTGTGTGTGTGTGTGTGTGTGTGTGTGTGTGTGTGTGTGTGTGTGTGTGTGTGTGTGTGTGTGTGTGTGTGTGTGTGTGTGTGTGTGTGTGTGTGTGTGTGTGTGTGTGTGTGTTTCTGTGTGTGTGTGTGTGTGTGTGTGTGTGTGTGTGTGTGTGTGTGTGTGTGTGTGTGTGTGTGTGTGTGTGTGTGTGTGTGTGTGTGTGTGTGTGTGTGTGTGTGTGTGTGTGTGTGTGTGTGTGTGTGTGTGTGTGTGTGTGTGTGTGTGCGTGCGTGCGTGCGTGCGTGCGTGCGCGTGTGTGTGCGTGTGTGTGTGTGTGTGTGTGTGTGTGTGTGTGTGTGTGTGCGCGTGTGTGTGTGTGTGTGTGTGTGTGTGTGTTCATGCATGTGCATGCTATTCCTCAGCTGTACTGTTCAGTTTGTGTCTCTTTTAAGACAAAGTCTTGGTCTTTTACTTGAATGATCGTTCTCCAAGACAATAATACACAGTTCAGTGAGGAACATGACATTCCCAAATCCATCCTGATGCTGCCGACAGGTTTCGGCACAACAGTCCCGGCTGGCAACTCTAGACCGGCTGCCTCATATTTCCACATAACAATTACTCTCCAAAGTGTTTCACAGAGGGGACCAGTATTTATTTTCAGCATCTCTTTTTCCTGCCGTGGTGATGTATACTGATAGCTTCAGTCGTTACCGTTAAATCAGCTTTGAATAAGGACAGCGTTTAACTGGAAATGTATTAGTGGTACATGTATTTGCTTTAGTGTAACGTAGCTCTGTGTAACGTAGCTCTGTAAAGACATCGAGCGTTGTCTTTAGTTACAGTGTACTTTATCATGCCCAGCGTTATTCTATCTGTTATTTGTGTTCGCTTCTGTTTAAATGTTTACCCTGTACATATTGTTTTCGTATCCCTCTTGCCTTGTGGGTAAATTAAATCTTATCTATGACAATAAAGGGAAAACGCGTTGTTTGGCCTATGAACGAGGATGTATTGTTTCAAAGAGACGAACACCAAAATCGGCGCCCAGCTCAGTCGCTCACCGTGAGCTTTGATACACCCCGTAATCCATCGAGTGTGTTGGCAACGTCACAATGAAACCCTTCACTCGGAAACGCCAACCTGGCTGGGAGAGTCACCTGTCCACGCTGGTTCTGGAGCGTTCTTAGCAGACCCGGCATTCTGAGGTGGGGAGTGACAGTTTGATTGATATCACACCCACCCCCACCTAGACCTCCCACAGCAATAATTACACAACGGCTAGCTTGCACTATCGATCGCTGCTATTGATAAAATCTTATTTTACTGTAAAGGTCTGTCCACACGTTTGCGCCGTAAATCTCCCCGGACAAACCCGGCTCGGACGTGCACAGCGGCCCGCTGCCAAGTGACGAAGGCCTCCCGGAAACGAGCGAGCACGGTCCTACGCGCAGACGCCCGTGGGGCGAGCACGGTAGCGCTGAAGCTAAGCGGTAACGGTCGCAGATGAATAACTAGTGGCGTTTATATCTCTGTGGCGTCCATATCTCCGTGCTATCCTGAGGGACGGGTGGTGGCGATGACAGACGCTGGTGCGATGTGATATGTGTGACTGTGTTTACCGGCCGTCTGATTCATTTCACATGGATGTGCATTTGTCAGCGCCGGCGGAATCTGCATGGCGGTTATGGAAGATGATGTGACTCCTATGTCCCACGCTGAACAAGCAGAGAGATGGGCGTGACGTGATTAAACGAGAGCTGATGTGATATGGGGGAGGGAGGGAGAGAGAGAGAGGGGTGTAAACAGGAGCTGGTGTGTTCAGGGGGAGGGAGGGGGTGTAAACAGGAGCTGGTGTGTTCAGGGGGAGGGAGGGGGGTGTAAACAGGAGCTGGTGTGTTCAGGAGGAGGGAGGGGGTGTAAACAGGAGCTGGTGTGTTCAGGGGGAGGGAGGGGGTGTAAACAGGAGCTGATGTGTTCAGGGGGAGGGGGTGTAAACAGGGGGTGTAAACAGGAGCTGGTGTGTTCAGGGGGAGGGAGGGGGTGTGTTCAAAGGGAGGGGGTGTAAACAGGAGCTGGTGTGTTCAGGAGGAGGGGGTGTAGGGGGTGTAAACAGGAGCTGGTGTGTTCAGGGGGAGGGAGGGGGGTGTAAACAGGAGCTGGTGTGTTCAGGAGGAGGGGGGGTGTAAACAGGAGCTGGTGTGTTCAGGAGGAGGGAGGGGGGTGTAAACAGGAGCTGGTGTGTTCAGGGGGAGGGAGGGGGGGGTGTAAACAGGAGCTGGTGTGTTCAGGGGGAGGGAGGGGGGTGTAAACAGGAGCTGGTGTGTTCAGGGGGAGGGAGGGGGGTGTAAACAGGAGCTGGTATTTTGTTTTTCCACTGCTTGGTATGATATCATCAGATTGCTTAAGACATCACATAATAAAATAAATAAATGTTAAGGAGGGGTTATGTGGGGCGTGATATATGGCTGATACAGCGGCTAAGCACTGAAGCCACAGGAAGTGTCTGTCCTGTATACAGCCAATAGCAGCGCGGGAAATATACCTAAAAACCCTATGGTGTCTTATAATCTGGTTAACCTATGCCATTAGAGTCCTACAATGTTGTTTTGTTATCTGAGCAACAATAAGGTTTACAACTGGCCGATTTATAATATGTAATATAGACTAATATCTAAGGACTAACACATTATCACCCTTTGATCTTCTCATGGAAAAAACATAAAACGGTATAAAAATGAAATACCAAATGTATTACTATTGGACGAAAGGAAAATAGGCCTTTATGGTTCCAGTCGAGATGTGCTGCGCTCGACCATGTTTCCACTTTGGCACACAGTTCAAACGCACATTTTCTTTTTCCTATTTCTCTGGCACGGCTCTGAACCACTTGGGGGCCGTTCCATAAGGCCACGGTGAAGGCTGGTTTTCACATCTAAGGGCCAAAGGGACATGGAGAACTAGTGCCTCTCCTAGAGGCCTGCAAAACGCTCGAAGCCTGGGTGTAGAGTTAGTGACGGATTTATCCCTGCTTGCCTGAAACGCAGTCGCTCCCGAAAGGCGAAACCACTTTTTGCCGCTGCTTGTAAAACTCCCTCTGTGGGTGGTTGAAATAGAGAAATAGATTTTAATCAGTAGTGAATTATATACATGATTCGAATACACCACAGGTTAATCTGCTTGGAACTGTCCAGGTCATTGGATCTCAGTTCATATCATAGGGTTCCTTTGCCAAGCATAACCATGTATTCATTGGACTTGGAAGAGAACTGGTTTCCCCTGGTGTCAAGACCTAGGACATTACCTCTGTACCTCCTACAACAACACGCATTTGACCGGATTTACTAAATTTTAGAAAATGTGTGCTCTCTATTTGAAAAATACATAATAATGCATCTGCATTGCGGCACATCTGAATTTCTAACATTCATAATGACTGTATGTACGATATGTGAAATACTTTCAGAGGAGAATATCCGAAAACATTGCTGGCATCTCCCACTTAACAATACAGCCTGGAGGAGAAATGAAGACCCAAATACCAGACTCCTGCTGGTGAAAAAATGCTCATGTCAAACCACAAAAATGGCAACAATATAAATTGTGTCCTCCCCAATTAAAGAAGGGATCTGACGGAATGAGAACAGTGCTGTTTCTATTGCAGACAGGAAGCCCATAGTGGCGATTTGTGGAGACACTGTGATTGATATGAGTAAGTCATGTATTCAAAGAAGCTGACAGTGTTTTCTTTCTGTCTCTCCGCTCATCTCCAGCCATTAATCACTGTCAATGTGATGCGTAGACGTGCCCAGGTCCCGTCGCACGGCTCCGTCAGAGTCCATTCCAGTTTGACCTTTATATTTGGCATTGGTCACTTGGGCTAAATGCAAGCCGTGACCTTTCTGGCCTTAGCCACTCATATTTAATAGCCATATGGGCCGTTGGTTCTCAGCACAAAAACACTGGAATAGCAACCGATGGCTTTTTTGTCGTTGCTAAGATGGTCGTCATGAGAAGCGATGACATCATGAATCATTTCCATGACGACGGTACAGTTTAGTGCTGGTTTCTTGTCGGTCCAATCGTCTGGCCGTCCTAACCTTTGACTTCGGCCACCCTGCTGTGAGGGTATGACCTCACACGTTTGAACAACCTGAGGAAGACCTTTATAATTGTATCCTCATCCATCACATGCACATATGAGAGGGTGGCAGCGATAGAGTCGTCCAGTAACCCTACGACCTTCTGGCCTTTCGGTCATCCATTGTTCCTGGGCCATTTATGGCCTCTGACCAGCACCTTTACTCTTCCATACTGTATCACTGTTATTGATGGACTCTTGAAAATATTTTATTGGCCATGTTGACCTTTGACTCAGGCCAGCAAACAATATCCCCCTATTGACATACGAGGTATGATCAAATGACTATTAGGACCTAGGATTTAGATTGGTCACACATAGGCTCAGACAACATCCTGCTGGATAATCATTAGAATATAAACTGCACACATATTTGTGTTCTTTCACTGGTGTCTTCAGACAACCTTAATTTGGATGCTGTGTTGAGAGCTCAATATAATAGTCCACTGGCTAATAATGTATGTTTAGCAATTAGAAATCCATACTTCGGCCATAGAGACATCTTATCTTCCAGTCTTCAAATGATTTCCCTCCTTGGAAACAAGGTGGGCTTAATTATGTGGATTATTAGCCTTTACGTTGCTATATATTTGTTTGTAAGGTTTTACTGGGAAAATAAATGACCACAACCATGAGTGATGATGGTAATAATATAACTGGCAGTGACTAATTTAAGTGTTTTTATTATTCAGTCAGGTGATCATTCTAAGGTTGACCGTCCCCTCCCCAGTTAAATTCTGTATTTCTGTATTTCTCTGTCATACCCACCAACTCTCACGATAAAGCACACCTCTGTTCGTCTCATCTGTCTCCTCCCTGCTCTACAAGTAGGCCTCTTCATCACAGGAAGTAATGCTTGCTTGAAGCACACACAATTAAGATAAGCCAGACTACAGCTGGACAATTACCTGCCAACTAACCTTTTGTGGAGGCACTTAAGAATGTAAGGACCTCTAAGGATACAGAGAGCAGGCACTTCACCTGGGAGGAGAAAGAGAAAAGACAGAGAGAGTGAGGGAGAGAGAGAGAGGGAAGGATAGGGAGAGTGAGAGACTGGGAGAGTGAGAGACAGGGAGAGTGAGAGACAGGGAGAGTGAGAGACAGGGAGAGTGAGAGAAGGAAGGATAGGTCCAATCGAAAGAAAGGAGTGTGTAACGAAGAGAGAGAAGTTAAGAAGGACAGAGAGAGAGAGAGAGTGTGAGTGAGCGACTGGGAGAGTGAGAGACAGGTAGAGTGAGAGAGTGGGAGAGTGAGAGAGTGGGAGAGTGAGAGACAGGGAGAGTGAGAGACAGGGGGAGTGAGAGACAGTGAGAGTGAGAGACAGGGAGAGTGAGAGACAGGGAGAGTGAGAGACAGGGAGAGTGAGAGACAGGGAGAGTGAGAGACAGCATTGTTGTGAGATTACCTATTCCTCTGAGAGCATCCCAGTAGAAGGTCTAGCTGGTGTCAGACACAGAGAGGGCTTTGGCTAGGTTTACCCCAGAGAGGTGAACAAAGCACACAGGGACAGACTTCAAGACGGCCAGGCTGTCCGCTCCACATCACCTTGGTGGTGGCTCGGTAAACACTGTTAAATTGATTACAGGGAGCAGATGAGATTTCCCAGCGATGGCTTTCATTAACACAGCGGGTCAGGCCATGTTCATCCTCGCCGACTGCCCCGGAGTCTGCCGCGTAGAGGGTGTGGCCCTGGCCCACGGCACTGGATTACATTTCACCAGACAGGGTTATTGGAGAGGGGAAGCCACTGGGCATGGACAATCACCAGGGGATGGACGAACACGCCAGGCAGCACCACGCAGAACCCAACAGGCAGGTCAGGATGTCAGCGCACAGAGGGTGTGACAGGTACTTGGATTGCAGATTTGTATGAACACCCATGAGCAAACCAACTGTCCTACGGGATCAAGAGATTTCAGATTCAATGCCTGCTGCTTTCTTATTTGTCAAACCTAGTTTGTACATCCAGGTTTCATGAGGGGAGTAAGACGGATTAATGTCAGACTGGACGTTGGTAAAGAGGTGCCGTCGGTGCGTCGCAGAACGGGTGTGTGCTTTGGATCATTTGAACACAGTAGGGACCGCCTCGGGTCCTGTGGCTGGTTAGCCCATGCTGCAATTGGCTGTAAAGATCTCTATAACACAGCACGTATCCACGTCCCCTCCAGACAGAATGTCATTGCCCATCCATTCTGAGGCCTGAGAGGGGAGCTGGAGGTACGGTGGGTGGGGGGTAACTTTTACAATTTGCCTAGATGTTGTCGGGAGCCGTTCTAATGCTTCCCCCGGATCCAGCGAACGGCACATCTCCCCAATACTCTCGTGAGCAGTGTCAGGGGTTATTTTGTGCTATTCTTACAAGAAACGGGTTGATTTGTCTTAGGCCATTACCGTCTATTACAGCTGAAAGACTTGGGTAAAAGGTGGGAAGAGGCATATGCTGGCATTCTGCCTAAAGAGAAATCAATGAAACAAATTAATCCTCCGCTAGCTGTGGTGACACAGTCATCCATCATTCAGGGGTTCTTTTACACAGCGAATCGGGGAGCAGAGTGGCGGGGGGGGGGGGGTGGGGGGGTCAGACATCCACAGCGAAACCAGGGTAACCGCTAGGAATCATCCGGCTGAGGGCTAAATATTCCGGCTGACTGTCAGCTGAAAGGGCAGCAGAACACGGACACATAGTACAGACAGGAGGGCCGTGTCTCGATCAGCCATTATTATACAGTGTGTCTATCACTTCCTTACTCACACACACACACACACAGGCACACGTCTCTCCTGACACCAGCTTTTTCTGGCCCTCCAGGTTGATGAGAAATCTGATTTCTATCATTTATTTATACCGGACATATCCTGCGGATTGCTAACTATCGCTTGGACAGAGAGGGCTGAGAGAGAAGGGAGAGGGGTTGAGAGGAGGGAGGGAGGGGGTTGAGAGGAGGGAGGGGGAGGAAGGGAGGGGTTGAGAGGAGGGAGGGAGGAGGGTAAGAGGAGGGAGGGACAGAGTGATCAGTGAGGAAGAAAGCAAGCTCCTCTGTTCAGGCGGGCATTGAAAGGCGAGATTCCCCGTTGAACCGGCTCGTCGGGACACCACACCATGTGGCCGGTTATTGTTCCAGTTGCATCACATTCTGTTGCATTGTTCCAGTGACGACGCATTCTGTTGCAGTGCAGATCCCCATGGCTCTGTACTAGTCACATGAAAAGGCCAGGTGTCGTCTCCGTCCTGCCCCCACCCTAATCCCCCGCCCTAACCCCCACCCTGACACCCCACCCCTCCGTGCTCGCCAGTGAAAACGTCAACCACAATGCCATATGAGGGCAAGGGCTCCGTGCGGCGCATCAGCGCCACTCGTGCCCTCGCAGTGCATCTTGGTTTCAGCCAATTACAGATCTGAGATGTGTGCACATGATCGGGTCACATGACACACACCAGGAAACGTCCATCCCCTGGTGGGTACATTCAGCTCTAATCACAACACACAGAACCAGACAAAAGAACATTAATGCAAACACTGACGAAAGATGACAGACGAAAGATGAAAAATACACATAGAACCTTTTTTATTTATACTTTTATTCAGACATTATTAGGTCCTCTGGCAATAATACTATCAGACACAACCGTGACCAAAACATCCCAGCACTTCGCTACATGAGCAGTCATTTTCTGTTCAACTTCCTTCTAATATTTACCTGTGGCAGCCAAGAGCGTAGGTGAACAGAGGTGGGCTGGGCCAGGGGTTGGGGGGAGAGGGTGGGATCATTCCCTGGAAAGCATAAATAAGTCATGGGAAACCTCAGGACAAGCGGCACCATTACTTGCCTTGTCACCATAATGGGAGGTGCCACTTACCTCTTAAAGACCAACGGCAATGGGCCTTTCTTCTCCCTGACACAGGTGGCAGTAGCATGGAGAGAGAGGGAATTAAGGGAGAGGGAATAGAGGAAGAGAGGGAATAGAGGGAGAGGGAATAGAGGGAGAGAGGGAATAAAGGGAGAGGGAATAGAGGGAGAGAGGGAATAAAGGGAGAGGGAATAGAGGGAGAGAGGGCTATAAAGGGAGAGGGAATAGAGGGAGAGAGGGAATAAAGGGAGAGAGGGAATAAAGGGAGAGGGAATAGAGGGAGAGAGGGAATAAAGGGAGATGGAATAGAGGGAGAGAGGGAATAGAGGGAGAGAGGAAGAGAGGGAGAGAGGGAATAGAGGGAATAGAAAGAGTGAGGGAATAGAGGGAAAGAGGGAATACTGTAGAGGGAATAGAGACCGGAGGACGGGGCGAGACAAATGGGGGGGACTTTTCATGGGCAGGGAGGGTGAGAGATTGACAGGAAATGCTACAGCCTAGTCCGCACTTCCTGTTTAAACATTACATTAGTCTTGAACCTCTTTATCTCTGCGGTGAGGGCAGGAGCCCCCAACACTGATCAAAAGTCGTTTTATACTAACATTCAAAGTCTTTTTTTCACTCAATCAGTTGTAAACAATGCAGAGATTTGCAGTGCAATATATTAAAGCTGAGCTGCAAGGCCTGTCTTCCTCTGATGTTCATGTTCTGGGAGATTCCCACAACCTTCTGCTAGGAGATACAATATGTTTATATTTTGATAAGTGCATTCTTACAACCTTTGAAGAGATAAATGTTTCATGGCGGAGTGCAGGGAGGGATACGGAGGCCAAGGAGAAGAGTTGAGGAGGAGCGTGTTGTGGAATGTTCTCTGTCTTGCATCAGAGCTCATTTGTCAGAGGGTGACCTCCGCTCAGATGTTTCAGGTCAGTGGGGAGCAAGCGAGGTAAAGTTGGCATGTGGTCACATACATAAACACACACACACACGCATTCACAAAGAAAGAGAGAGAGAGAGAGAGAGAGAGAAATAAATAAATAAAGGGGGGTAATAGCTTAATAAAGATTTTTTAAATATGATCATACATTGAAGTTTACAATCAAACAATATTTTTTAAGAATGTTCTTTGTGTAAAGCATATATAAATAACAACATACATATACAACATATATATATAATACAGTGTTGAACAACAGACACAAGTCTAGGCAGATGTAGCAGGTTGTACTTTTTCGTGACCATGACAACCACATTGACTGCCGTCCACAACAGAACTTATCACCTCTGACTGAGGAACACCGACAGTCGTTTTCTGCAAATGTTCGGTCACAACTACATGTCCGCCCAGGTCTTCTGTGATTAGAGACTGTTCACACTGGTCTGTTAGGTCTTTGACCTAGCAACATGAACCTAACTCCAGCAATACTTACCATGTAGACATATCCAGAAGGTCTACAGTACCGACCTAAGCTGGGTAAGGCTCATTCACATTTCCTTTTTATTTTTTCTGAAGACAGCATTATTCAAGTAAAAATGAATTATGGTTGTCAAAGAGGAGAAGGTCATTGTGAGTCACACGCAATGTCACAAATGCAGCTATGGCTTAACTGTAGAGACAATGACTTGTTTTTACATGACACCGCGACACTCTGTGGACGTTAAATCTGGCACAGCGGTCCTCTGCATTCCATCGTACCGGGAACTCGCCAAGATATCTCTTGCAGCCTAAAAGAAGAAGAAGAAGAAAATGGGACCAGATGTTGATTGCAGGTGTTTAAAGTTAGACATCCAATGCAAGACAAGCTGGATAAAATTACAACATGAATTGAGCAAGCGGAATTATCATTGGCCGTGTGTGATTCACGCTAACTTCTGATTGGCTACCTAAGCCAGAAAAACACTCACTTTGGTGCCAAACTGTTCACTACCAAGATGACTCAATAGATCCGACGTCAGAGTTTATGAACTACAGCAGTACAGTGAAGATGCACCGTGAGTGAAAAGTACAATCCATGAATCATCAGAGCTGCCGAGAGGTCTTAGTGAACTGGTGAGAGGTTCCTGTCTAGCATAAATATAGGTTACAACTGCTCTCTCCTGTCAGGATGAAGCACAATGAATTCATCGTTTGATTTTGAGAACACCAGCACACCTACACACAGTTTATTCCAATATATTAAATACAAACTGTCTTGTCAAAAGTTCGGTGTGATTGCAAATATAGGCGGTAGCTTCAGTTTGACCCCCCTGGTATTACTTGGGCCACAAACATTAAAGAAAGGTGTGTGTGACATTTCAGAACCTCTAATAAGGTCACAGTCTAGCACCAGGTGTGTTCCATTATTGCATTTCAGTTGTGAATGCAGTGTTTTGTTTGTGTTGTATTGTAATTAGTGTCAGAGGCAGCCTGCAGCCCCATAGTGGAACCCTATCTGAAAGGTGAGAAGGTATTCTCTGTTTAGTTCAACAGGTGAGTGCTGTCATGCTAGGTTTTCCAACGTTTCGGCAGAAGAGACATTGGTTTATTCAAGGTTGGAGGTCCTGGAGTAGCCCTCTAAGATTAGACACAGATAGTCAGATGAAGAAGGCAAAACATTGTCGTATTCTTTGTCTGTTAGCCTTTATTTTTTAATTAATCTGTCAGGTCTACTAAATGTTTGAAAACACATTACCAAGGCTATTGGGGGCAGACTGCTTTTTTTCCTGTCCTGCAAGCAATTACTGCACTTGGAAGAGGAATTGTGCAGACTCTCTTTTGTCATATTTACGATTAATCACTAGCCCCCAACAGCCGTATTCATGTTAGTATCTAACATCTCTGATCACTTCACAGAATGTGCAGGAATTTTAGTCTTTATCTATTATCCCACCACCATAAAATGTGTGCGCGTGTGTGTGTGTGTGTGTGTGTGTGTGTGTGTGTGTGTGTGTGTGTGTGTGTGTGTGTGTGTGTGTGTGTGTGTGTGTGTGTGTGTGTGTGTGTGTGTGTGTGTGTGTGTGTGTGTGTGTGTGTGTGTTCATGCATGTGCATGCTATTCCTCAGCAGTACTGTTCAGTTTGTGTCTCTTTTAAGACAAAGTCTTGGTCTTTTACTTGAATGATCGTTCTCCGTGTGTGTGTGTGTGTGTGTGTGTGTGTGTGTGTGTGTGTGTGTGTGTGTGTGTGTGTGTGTGTGTGTGTGTGTGTGTGTGTGTGTGTGTGTGTGTGTGTGTGTGTGTGTGTGTGTGTGTGTGTGTGTGTGTGTGTGTGTGTGTGTACATACTACAATTGCATTATTATTAAACTGACTTGATTAGTAGATTAGTAGGCCATATATGTTTTGATAGATAAATACGGTCACATTTCATACTGTTTGTAGATACACTGTGTTATTTGAACTGACGGTCTAACTTGTCATCTTTTAAATGTAGTTGGTTCAGTTAGGGCGTCCTGTAGCCTATGCTGGCTGTATATGTTCAAAGTAGGAAATACAAGCGTTTTATTATCAGAAACAAATATTTTAAAATTATGATGTAAAGTAGATTATATGGACCTGGAGGGTGATTGTGTTTGTCTTGATAGGAGCATGTTAGTCTCTGTTTAAATTTACTCTGTCATCAGTCCCCCGACAAAATTACAATTAACCCCCCGCTGTGTGTTGGTTGAACAAAACCATTATGGACACTTGAGGTGATTCCACTCATTTTACTACAAAACACTTGAGAAGTTTACACTGGATATGTAAATCATATTTTAGTTCACCTCCCTCCTATAGTTTCAGGGGTGAATAAATGTGACAAGCCGCTTTGTCTTTTTCTCTTTTTACTCCGGTTTTGCTTTAATGCTCCTTAAATGGTTATGTGAGATAACCTAATCTTGTTCTGCCTTTTTGTCCATGCACAGTCTACAGTAGCCTGTGTGTTTGGGGATAATGTGGCGATAGGATGAAAAGTAATCCGCGTGCACAATTCAAAAAGCCCCTCTATCCTTGTTGAATTTCTCCAGAATTCCACCTTTGCCCTCCAGTTTCCACCAAATAAATTACTTTAATGGAGAAATGCCTTTATCCTGTGCATTTGGAACATGTGTTCCCTGCGGCTCTAATCGATCTGTGACTATAGCAGAGAAGGTAAGTGTTTCAATGACATTTTTCTGCATTTAACAAAACGAATTTCTTAAACTTTTTGATATAGACTATCTGTTTAAATGTTATATGTCATATTTGCTTAACTATTGACATAAAAACGTATGAACACTCGAATTGTTTACAATAATATGACATTTGTCTCATTCATCTGGTACTATCACTCAGTTAAATGCAGTAACTATTCGCTGCTGATTGACTTCTTCGGCGCAATACAGGTATCTCTCCCCTGATAACTTCATACTAAGCCATATATATACATATACATATACCGGTATATATATATATCCGTGGATCCAATGGTGTCTATCTCCGAATAACAATGACAATGTGTTTACTTAGATGTTACTTTCTGTTGGGTTTCTGCTGAACTACCAAATGTGTGTGTTTGCACAGTACTGGAACCATGTGGGTTTACAGTGCTAATGGTTTTGTGATCTCGGTTTTTTGAGACCATCCAAAGTAATTAGCACATAGGCTCTAAATAGATGATGGTTTTGTGAGCAATAAAGTCATTACCCCTTGCATAAACTGACAGTCCCTCTAACTAACTCAAACCACAAGCTAATTGGAGAAGAAATGTCGGCCTCATTGTCTACAATTATAGTATTGGCTTTACCAGACCGAAAGTGTATTCAGATCGGTAAATATAACCCTTTTAGGAACAAACATCAACCTGTAGCCTTATTGGGGATCTAAGCAGCAAAGCAATTTAGTTTTAGTAAATAGGATTTTACTATCACTATTGGTAATTACATAAAGACTGTGAGTTTAGTATAGTTATACTGGTATGTTAGAGTTTTAAACATGTTGAGAGGTATGATTTATGTCTAAGTCTAAAAATAATCACCGTATTATGTGAATGTGCATGAATGACCGGCAGTAATTAAAGCTGATCGTTATTCTGTGACTGCTGTCATAAGTGATACTTTAGCCTGTTTATTTCAGAAATAAAGGTGTCTTCGTGATAGGCATGTAGCTTTGTGTTTTTCTAAAATCCCAGATATGTCCATTTCAACTTTTTTAAATATTTAACTTTATGCAAGTGACCTAATGTCGACGATAAATGCGGTCTAGGACACGTAAAACTGTAAGTGGTAAAGCTCTGAAAATAGTTCCCCTATTCCTCACCAATAGCCCTTCCATTAAGGGCGATTAGATTATGTCTATTGAAAGTTGCTGATCCATAGAGAAAATGGCAGCGGATAAAAGGCGATTTCAAGTGACCTTTTCGTCTCTTTCACACCAAACTGAGCCCCCGAATAGTTAGGGATCAGGAAAGAAAAGGCCCTCTCCTCTTTTAACTCGTATAACGACCCAAAGCGGAGCATCAAAACCTCACACATTAATAACGCGCAGCTTGGCTCTATAAAATGCAGGGGGGGTATATTATTATGGGGGGGTATATTATAATCGGGGGGGGGGGGGTTATTATGGGGGGGGTATATTATTATGGGGGCGGGGGTGTATGTTAAACTATAGGGGAAAGTTTGTAAATACTCCGATGCAGGATTTATTGAACCAACGGCATTCAGCGGTTTCAGTTATCATTTAGATCATTGTTATGTATAAATTGAAGTTCATGTTATTTTCCATTTATTATCGTAAATCCCCTGACGTCAGTATTTATGTATTGTGCATATGGGCCTATAGGTATCAGAGGGTATTATAGGCTGTATATGTATTATGTGTATACCGTAAGCCTTTATTTATTAATTACATGGACGTTAAATGTCTCTAATACACTTGTGTCCTAGTGTTTTAGTCTAATGTGTTTATTGATTGTTATGTAGCCTAGTTCATCTGTATATAATTTTCAGAACAACACAAAGCCAGTTCTTCTAAGTTAAAGGCAAATGCGTATATAAGCACGGGGATGGGGACATTATAGATCGGATGTGTTTAACCCTCCTGGTGAAGAAACATGATACTTGTTTTTACAGAAGGAATTTCGAAAGAGGCCTCTAAAGCATCAGGGAAAGCGATGAATGCTATCTGTCAGCTTGAAACCTGCAGTGACTTTATATATATATATATAATGACAATATATGCATCTATTGTAATATAATAGGCTATATATACATCTATTGTAATATTATAGGCTATATGACTATAATAGTCTAATACAATTATATTGTTGATGCTTCAATGGGCTTAATATATACATAGCCTATATATTATATATATATATATATATATAGTTCAGTTGCACCATCTACACATAAACACAGCAAACGACGAGTGTTATTAACTATTCCTGCAATGTTGACAATTGTTTAAATTATTTGTGAATGAGAAGTTTTTAAATAGAGAGAGATCCTAATTTGGAAATTAGAAATGAGTATGAATTAGTCTAAATATGATATTGAAATACAACTGAAGTCTACCTTTGACCTCTAACACGCCGTGTTAAACCAACTATATGCCTGACCTGACTCTGATGGACCACATGTGCCACTATAGTCGAGGGCACAGCGAATATGCCATCGGTTTGGTTTTTTAAATAACTACTCCCTTGTGCGACTTTGTTTCATTTAAATAAATGCTAAGTCACTGTGCAACATAAATGAATAGACAACCGTCAAATGGCATTTATAACCTGAACTCAAATCTGACACTATATGCTTAATACGCAATAGATTTGTATTCTCAAAGAGATCGTGTTTCATATTCTATGCAAATATGTATCTATATATATATGTATATAAATGCGTATAATATCTCAATTTAAGTTGTTTCTCTGCATCAATTGTGTTCCGAACAACATACTATGAAAATAATTAATTTAGGCCTATACTTTTCAATCATCGTAAATATATTTTTAAATAGGCTATCCATACTTGATTATGTAATATGGTGTGATTGATATAAAATGGAACCGCAAAATTGAAATAGTGATCATTTGATAGTCATGCAGTATTTTCTATACAATACCGACGGGAGGTAGTCCAGGGGATATTTCTGGGTAGTATACCTTTTCCCCCGATAGGCTCTATGTCGTATAACTGTCCTTTATTCTGGTGACACTATCGCTGAGACAAACAGGCTGTTATTGATCTTTTCATTATGTGATCAAACAACAAATTGCATTGCACTGGTGCAAAAAAGCCCACGACTTAAAAAGGTTTCCCTGAAACTGTGCTATAGCAACATGAACCGTGCTGGTATAGTGTATTGGGGCGACAGATTAAACCCCACAAACGAGTGCGCAAATCATTTAGAATATGCGCAGGAAAAGACGCTAAGTGCACGCGGTTCAAAAGTTTCCCCCTGGAATGTAAAAGGCTGTTTGGCAGATCGGCCAGATAACCACACGTTACACATATTGAATGGTCGTGTCTCAATGGTGCATGGAATTCATTTAAAGTTATTATAAGATATATGCATGTTCGTTACCTGCCTGTGTGGTGTGTGCCCAATCCAGGTACCGGTGTTCCCCGTCCACTATAGCCCAGGACAGCCGTCGCATGGAGCTTCTTATAAGGTCCCACTGTTCACTTTTCCCCTCGCAGATTTCGTGCTATTCTTCCTTCTTCCCTCGGTTCCCATTCGCTCTCTCTCTCTCTCTCTCTCTCCGTCCAGCGCTCGTCCCGATCTGCAGAGTAAAATCTTAATGATACACTTACTGGCAATTCTTTGTCCGTTCTAATCTTATTCGTTTCACCTTTTCAGAGAGCTGGAGACATGAGCGGGAGTGTCAGTGCGCAGTGTCCGAGACGGGCATGTGGAGCGCTCTGGCTGAATACTTAAAAACACCCGATCTTCCTATGCGTTTGCAATAAGGGGGGGAATTGCACATTTGCGCTCCATTATATTTGTCTTAAATATCTAAGCATAGTCTGAAAGACAATAACAAAGCTTTTTCAAATATTTACTATATTTTAACATTGCTGTACCTTAAATTAGTGTGCGTGTTATTATGGTAGAATGACAATGCACTTGGCGTTACAGCCAGCTATAGGTAAAGCTCAGGTGTCTTTGGTGACTGTGTGCACATGCTTATATATCAGTTGTCATGTTCAAACTATCCCTACTCTATTTTTGTTGGTACGTTTTATGTTAATGTCACCCGAGCTGAGTTCATCCACTCATTTCAAGTGATTTTACCTTGAAGGACTTTCCTCAATTTAATTAGTTGTCAGTGCTGCTGGAACATATCATCTGGAAAAACAAAAGCAGAGCATTTTACGAGTTTATTTGTCAGTTTTAGGATTTTACAAAGTTGATAAAAAAAATACGGTGATCTCTCTGCGTTGCAATGTGGATGTAATTGCATACTGTACGCTAGATGGCACACCGATCCAGACATTTTGGAGTTGGAGACTCATGGAGCTTCAGTGTCCACCTACAAAAATCCGGAATCCCCGTGCAATTCTCAAACAACTTCACATGATTTTGAATTATGGTCATTATTTAGACATAATATGACATTCGTTTGATGATGGTGCAAGTGTTAAAACCTCGGTGTTATACAGTATAATATTATTTGTCGACGTCATTCAGAGATTGGCCGGCGCCATCGCAGTCTGTTTGCACCGACGTGTCTATTATGCCTCATTTCTTACATTGTACTTTTTCTAATTTGACCCAGCAATATGGGACCCCAATAAATGGTTGACACTTGATATGTAATATTGACGCATATATAGGCTACCACAGTATTACGTATCACCAAATGTAGTCTATAATAAAAGCATAAGATGCATCAATAATAACACTCCCGCAATTATAATTAAGATTTCAATCCCAAACAGACCATATCAAACTTTGGGGAATGCAATGTGAGTTCCTTTCCCCTCACATGTGTTTATTTCACGTGCTCAAAGCCTTTACCCTTCTTTTGGGCTATTCTACCCACGGTTTCTTCCCTTTTTGTGACAATAGACGGCCCATACTAATCAGGTTTCAAAGTAAATAGCAGAGCTCAATGTAAATGGTGCTTGTCAGAGCCCCCAGTCGTAGGTAGCGAGGAACCAGCTCTCCAACCAATGGAGAGAAAGAGGCTTGGCTAACCTCAGCCTCCCATTTTCTCTCTCTCCCCCTCCATGCACAGGGCTCTGGCCAGTCAGTCGCCTTTGATTATCAGTCGCCAGCAGCCCCTCTCTTGGCTCCTTGACACGGGCACCATATAAGGCGCACGGATCTCCATAGAAACGTGTCAGTTTCAATAGTCGTGTCAAAGTTCACTATATACAGACATTCGCGCAGATCCCCGGTTCGGAAACACCGCTCCGCTCCGTCTTCCCATTTAAGCGCATTCATTTCGGGGTCTCTCCTCCTCGCATATTCTATTAGTTGTTTTTTTTCTCTTTTTATCTCTTCCATTGCCGCTTGGAGAGGTGAGACTACACGGGCACTCCGGGCGACTCGGTCTTTTTGCTCGGGCGAGATGAGGTTTATTTAAGAATATAGATGTGAAATCGCGCACATCAGTTTTTCCTCCCCTCCAACAGCGCAGACGGGAGTAAGGAGCGAGGAAGAAAGGAGGAGAAGGGAATTTATTCCTCGCAGCACTTTGGATCGCGCGTGTGTGTGTGGGGTTTTTTTTGTTGAAAGATTTTATGTTAATTTCTACGTCCATGTGAACCGCTCCTGTCTGATTTCTGGCTATTTTACACCAAACTGCATTTGTGTCGCGTCCGGCTCGCTTTTTCTCCAGGATTGGGTTCCTGAATGGCTGACTGCAATAATCTACCCTGGAACTGGCCTCCCGATGCGTGCATATCCTGATCGGGTGCCTCTTCTATTATCGCCTCCTGCTTTCTGAATGCATTGATCGTGTTCTGCTCCCTTCCTTCTCCTATGAGATTGTTTTCTACTATTTGACTTTGCACTTTGCCGTGTTTCAGTTTTTTTTCTCTCCACCCTCGCATAATAAATCCAAGCGATCAGTTCGCCTTTATAGCACTTTCCGGGCCCGAGATATGGCAATGGTAGTTAGCGTCTGGCGAGATCCGCAGGAAGACGTGGTCGGAGGACCTCCGAGCGGCCCCAATCCTGCAACTCAGCCGGCGAGGGAGCAGCAGCAGGCGGCGTCGGCAGCGCCGCACACCCCGCAGACCCCCAGTCAGCCAGGACCCCCGTCCACACCGGGGACTGCCGGGGACAAGGGCAGTCAGAACTCCGGACAGAGTGGCGCCCAGCACATAGAGTGTGTGGTCTGTGGAGACAAATCCAGCGGCAAGCACTATGGTCAGTTCACCTGCGAGGGATGCAAAAGTTTCTTCAAGAGGAGTGTCCGCAGGAACTTAACGTACACATGTCGTGCCAATAGGAACTGTCCCATTGACCAGCACCACCGGAATCAGTGCCAGTACTGTCGGCTGAAGAAATGTTTAAAAGTGGGCATGCGGCGGGAAGGTGAATATCTTTTTTTAATGCCACGTTTTATTATTACGCACACTTTGTTTAATTGACGAGTAGGGCTGCCATGTTGCATAAAGGTCACACTGCTTATACCCATGTGTTTCTATTGCAATAGCAAGCTTATACAGGTCGTAGACTATTTACTCACGTTTATTGTCAACGTGAAAAAAATGATGAATTGATTTGCAATTTTATATTTAGTGTTATATATATTTAAGGACAGTGTGTGTGTGTGTGTGTGTGTGTGTGTGTGTGTGTGTGTGTGTGTGTGTGTGTGTGTGTGTGTGTGTGTGTGTGTGTGTGTGTGTACATGCTAGTGATCTGTCTTACATGTGTAGTGATACACAAGTGTTTGGTTTGTCTGTGCATTAAAACGAGCAGACAACATAACCGCATCGCCCCTCCTGTTGTATGATGACTAGACAGCTTAGGGGGCACATTTGTTGTATGTATGAGAGGCCGTAACTTTCCCTGTATTTGGATAATAAATGAGCAATAGGCCTATTCGTATTTTAAATTAATCTGAAAATATAATAGCCGTCATGTTATTAAAATATATTATATAGAAGTGTATATATATGTGATACAATAGCGTCAGTTAAATTATGCTTTTCACTTACATTGTGTGAATGTATTTTTTTCTCGACTAAACTATTGCTAAGATAAGAATAGTTTAAGTCATTGTGCTCGAATTTATTATATTGGCCATTATATATGCATACATATATATATGTAATGTGTGTATATATATATATGTGTGTGTGTGTGTGTGTGTGTAAACTGTACTGTTTTAAATAGTAGACAGGGTTCTAACACAATAGACGTAAATTGCAGAAATGTAGCATATTGAAACATCCGTTATTTAAGATATTGTGTGCGCGCGTGTGTGTGTGTGTGTGTGTGTGTGTGTGTGTGTGTGTGTGTGTGTGTGTGTGTGTGTGTGTGTGTGTGTGTGTGTGTGTGTGTGTGTGTGTGTGTGTGTGTGTGTGTGTGTGTGTGTGTGTGTGTGTGTGTGTGTGTGTGTGTGTGTGTGTGTGTGTGTGTGTGTGTGTTCTAGATGCAGTCTATATATATATGTAAACAGTGAACTATCGAGTACACCTACGGTCATTCAACGATATTTAAAATATGATTTATTTCAACGACACACAATAGTATACACTAAGATATTCAATATAATATGCTGTTTAAACTAAATTGTGATGGGAAATGTGACTCCCTCATTTTAAGAGCAGAAAACACTAGCTTGCCTGATGCTTCTCAGCATAGGTTGCACATACAACAATGTTCACCAGTTCTGGATGCACATTTCCTCTCCTTCTCTTTCTTTTTGTCAGCGGTTCAGCGAGGACGAATGCCTCCAACCCAACCGAACCCAGGCCAGTACGCGCTGACGAACGGGGACCCCCTGAACGGCCACTGCTATCTCTCCGGATACATCTCGTTATTGCTCCGGGCTGAGCCTTATCCGACGTCCCGATATGGGAGCCAGTGCATGCAGCCCAACAATATCATGGGCATCGAGAACATCTGCGAGCTGGCGGCTCGCTTGCTCTTCAGCGCCGTGGAATGGGCGAGGAACATCCCTTTCTTTCCCGACCTGCAGATCACCGACCAGGTGTCTCTTCTCAGGCTGACGTGGAGCGAGTTGTTTGTGCTAAACGCGGCCCAGTGCTCCATGCCTTTGCATGTGGCCCCTCTGCTCGCCGCCGCAGGCCTCCACGCCTCCCCGATGTCCGCGGACAGGGTCGTGGCTTTCATGGATCACATTCGGATCTTCCAGGAGCAAGTCGAGAAGCTCAAGGCCCTCCACGTTGACTCGGCAGAGTACAGCTGTATCAAGGCGATAGTGCTCTTCACATCAGGTGAGTGTTTTCAGTGTTTGGGCCGTCAAGGAAAATAACACACGGACGAAGAGGCCAGGCCTGCCTAATGCAGGCGACGTGTGTATTTTTATAATAATATAGTGCATTTATTTCCCTGGTAGAAACAAACACAATTTAGGACGTATTTATGTTCTAATAGCCATGTGGTAAATTAATTGAAAGAGTAAATGCATTCGTTTTTGTATACATCTTTTAAGTGCGGATGTGTGTTGTTGTGTACCAGGCGTCTAGTTTAACAATACATTATAAATAAAGTAGCCTATTATATTAATACCACATATGGAGTTCTGGCACACGTGTTTCATGTTTTTCGTGCACAAACAGTGTCATGGTAAAAGAGGAATTAATCCCTTGCTGTCTGCTCAAGAAATTATGAAATATAGCTAGACACACATACACACACACGCACCAATTAGAAAAACGGTATGCTTGAGATTCAGAATGTAGGCTATAATATACCGATATTTCCGGAAAAAGTATTGTCTTCTAAAATTGTAATCCCAGATGTTTAAACCTATGTCTATAAGATAGCTCATAAGCTGTCTGGCTGAAGCAAGGTCACCATTCGTGCCACACGTATAATATAGATATGTGGAGTTTGATTCGGGACACTTGCTGCCATTCCCATTTATATATAATGAAGAGAAGGCCTGGTTGATAAAAGCCTGTATCGACCGTGGCTCGAAAGAGCTCGTATTTTTGGCTCTTTAATAGTAAGATAAAAAATCTGATTACATAGCATTATTTTAATGAATTCAGAACTGCACACAATTTTGCTAATGATGTTTTGTTTAACAAAAGCGAATTTATAAATTTTTGAACAATACGTATTTTCCCATTTCTATGTTCTTTAAAACACTCTAGTCTACTTGGTGACATCACCTATAGCCTATAGCCTACTGTAGCCTATAGTAGCCTAGCATTAGCATCTAACTAAAATAATGTAGGCCTGCTCTAAATAGTAAAATAGACCCGATTTATGTGCAAGTATATTTTATTATGTCATGTTATCTTATATAACATGTTACACTAGATATGTCTTTATTACATGCATATTTTCAGTAAACTGATTGTTAGCCAAAGGTGGATTCAAAGAGACTGCATTTGCCTGACCAAAAGACTGTCGTTTGTGTGCCGGTGAGGACTTTTACAGAATTTTGAGATAGTTTTGAGCATTTCTGTCCACAGCATTCAAACACCGGATTCTTCATGTGCCAGTGGCCTTCTGTGCGGCCATGCACCCTAATATGAAGAAATTATTGCCAACAAACAATACAAATAAAGTTGCATTAGTGACATCAATTAAGACAATCTGACGTGCACCATTGTATTCTGCTGTGATCTGTGCCACAGAATATATTGATTTATTTTTATAGTTTTCTTATTACCATTAAATAACAACACCGATCGAGGGCCGTCCGCCAAGTTGTTACATTATAAGATATAATTTCACGTTAAATCTAACTGGCCCCTAAAATTCTGGAGCAGTTTAGGCATGTCAGCAGTATTATATTATGTATTATGTTGCACTTTGAACATTTAAACAGGCTTACCTTATTTTTTATATTTTAACAAAACACTCCCAGTGGGCAGGCCAGTTAAGGCAATTGTCGTCTTTTGATAAATATTATGTCCATAAATATCTTCACACATTATATATTTATGCTTTGACAAAGTCATTTAATGTTCAGTTAAAAAAGATGTCTCATGTCCCGTTGGATTGGTGCCGGGATTTTTTAACTGCTAAATCTGGGGTGTCCTTTCACATTTCTTTGACTTATGCATTCCGCACACTTGCTTTGTGCCTAATCGTTGTTGCATTTCAGGAGTTAATATTTGTAAGATATTTTTTCATCCTATTCATATCGCCCCAATTATTTGAATACACACACTCAGAGGAGATTTGAACGCATTTGCATATAGTGTGTATGCGGGTGGGGTTGTGCGGTCTAGGCTAAGGTCATAGTAAATCAACCCGAGATCTCTGCGTTGCCCCCGAGTTCATGAGGTTATTGTGTCTGACCACAGTGAGTTATAGCCCTGCGAAATCAAGATGAGCCTTAAAAGCCTCTCGGATGCCATTGTCCGGTGCTTAATGTATTAGAGCTGGAGAATTGAGGCAATCTCTCTTGTGCACTTGCTACCAAGCAATGGTTTAATACAGGCCTACACACATAAGGGTCAGTATGCCAGTGTTTGCTCTGCTCTGCACAGCCGGTTATATTAGATGTTTAGGCACAGCATGCAGTGGGGACTGGGTGGTAAACAGTTTAGAGACCTATACAGGCCAATCCACTACCCCAAATGTTGTAGGTTATAAAGATAAAAACACTGTGGTTGTGCTGGCTCTTCATGTTTTACGTGTTCTTTGCGTGACTATTGACTATAACCCATGCTAATAAATGTGCCTGCTTCAAGCGGTCCAAGCAACCCCTAAAACAGGCCACGGCCTATCAAGAAAAGAAATGGGGTGGATAAATAAGAGCTTACCGAGAGCAGGCTAATTAGGTCATGGTGCAGCCATTACGATTGCAACTTTATCGGACTCTTTTATACTTGTTGGAGTCCACTCCAGTGGGTTTGCCTAACATCCTTACACACCATCATTGGTTTATGAAAATGTAGAGGTGAGATATGTGCGGTGCGTCCGGTGGTTCATTCTATATGACAGCACCTCTTACTCAATATGATGTGGCACGTTTGGCTCTGTGTGTTTGTTCATTTCACTTGGTCAATAACACGTAACGCTGATGCTGAATGATAACCGGGGTGCATTTGTGTTTCCATTTCGCTTGCACAGACGCATGCGGCCTGTCAGATGCGGCACACATCGAAAGCCTGCAGGAGAAGTCTCAGTGCGCCCTGGAGGAGTACGTGAGGAGCCAGTACCCGAACCAGCCCAGCCGCTTTGGCAAGCTCTTGCTGCGGCTGCCCTCTCTCCGCACCGTCTCCTCGTCGGTAATCGAGCAGCTGTTCTTCGTCCGCTTGGTAGGTAAAACTCCTATTGAAACCCTCATCAGGGATATGCTATTATCCGGGAGCAGCTTCAACTGGCCTTACATGTCCATCCAATGATCCGAATGAGAGTGGCAAAAAAGAGAAAAGGACCAAAATTCAGCACCGGTGCCAGAGGACGATATATAGGACCCGTTTGAACACATTGGAAGACATGTCATGTTTTTGTCTCCTGGGACTAAGATCTGAAATGGAATACGTTATGTACAGAAAATATGGAACTGGACTTACACCTGTGTAAATCCACTCTTCTTCAAGAACAGTACTCTTCATTTTGTAAAATACTAGTCTTTATTTTCCTTTTTTGTAAAAAAACACAAATAAAATGAAAAACATCATATGCGCAGTAAGAAAAAAAAGAATCAAGACTTAGCGGGAAAATAATGTTTCCAAGCAATTATAAGAAATGTCCTGTGTCTATGTACCTCTCTGTTTTGTATTTTTTCTGGTTCTAAACCAGCTTTTCTGTGATTCTATACTAATAATTTTTGATATAACCTTTTGCTTCTTATAATGAGTGCGATATATGTTGTCGAAGCTATGTTCTCCAAGAATTAAAATTGAAGTGAGAATTTAAAACAGGAAAATAAAGAAATTTAGACAAATAAGAAACAAGTCTAATCGCTATGACAATATCACCACTGATGGTTGAACTTTTTCCAATTGATACTATGGACCTGCAACTGCAGCATACTGACCTCGTGGACATTTTGAGGAGAGGACGTCTGTGGCTCCTTTTTCCTGGTCATGAGTGTGTGTGTGGTGGATTCGATCATCAGTCAAAGAGGAGAGACGTGAAAATCAAAAGCACTTTTAATATATCATTTCAAATACATTTTGTTTGTTTCGTCTTGAAATTTTCATTGTTTCTTGAATTTTATTGGTTGTTGCCTTCAATTTGCTTAATCCATAATGCAGAAGGGTCGGTTGATGAACTTGTGTGATGGTGACTGTACTATTAAAAATGAAATAGGCAACAATGTCTCACTCTCAAGAATGTTCATCTGAAAAAAAGATGCGCACTCGCGCTCATTGTGTGGGATGTTGCCAAACCAAATAAGGGGATCCTCTTGTTTCTTTTCTTTGCGCCACTCTACTTCATACACATGTTTAGGCAACCCACTGTATTTTCCATATAAGCGTTTTCCAGTGTTGTCTTGCGTAATTCCTCTAAATATTAAAATTCATTATTGGCATTTTTGCCTCTATTCTTTCTCTATAGAGGCGAGCGATTGAAACACATGACATGATGCCAACCATTGTATTGCAGGCGTGGTTTGCATTGGTTTGCTGGTGTGTATAGGATATAGCCTACTCATTGCACGGCTATATGTTGGGCCACTTTTCACACACTCACGACTGGGTTTGAACACAAAGCAGCACACGATACGTGCTGAATTAGACGGTGGTTGCTGGCTGGGAACGCATTCATGTTTTATATTGTCCCATATAGAGCGAATGCCTCTAGTATGTTAGGCTTAATCAAGGTGATTCTCAATTCAACTATTACTGCACTAACCAAACATATGCATTCACTCTTATAAAACGTAACCTATAAGTATATTATCAATGTCCGTACGCGTTTTGGGACGGATTACACGAACACTGCAAAACAGATGTGTTACTATATGCGTGATCAATCTGGAAAATGTATTTTGCAGCATGTAAGACACTCGATAGAAACACCGAACGTGATGCATTGTGTTGGAATAGAGAGAGAGGGGGAGAGAGAGAGGGGGAGAGGGGGAGAGAGAGGGAGAGAGGGAGAGAGAGAGAGGGAGAGTGGGAGAGAGAGAGATAGACGTGTAATTCACCACACAGTGTTAAGTCGAATTAGAAGGGAACAGAAGATGTGTAGGCTATGTGGCTATAGTGCAATAGCCTACATTTGAGACAATAATGAATTCGCCGACAAAATCGTCAATGTGTTGGATCACGATTTGTTTTGTCCACATGGTGCATTTGTGTATTGTAGCCCAGCTTCACATACAAAGGTTGCACGTATGTCTCTGGCGTGACATTGTCTGCCTATACCCTTTACAATAAGAAACCTCTGATCATACAGACATAACCCAGCATAGCCTGCTGTCAGTATACACAGTGCACATAACACATAGTCGAATAAGGACACAACCTTGGAATATACAGGATGGAAGAAGGCAGTGTCTCTAGTCATTGCCTTGAAGGTGTATTGCATGATGAGGGCTAGTGTGAGGATAAAAGCTGAACTGAGATCTGCCACAATGTCTTGATTTTATTTATATCTCCATGTTGGGCTGGGGGAGGGGTTCGGATATTATCATGGCGGCGGTGGATTTCATTGAGTGTTCCCTGATTCATCCATTTAGATGGGCAAACTTATTTTTGCTAAAATGCCGGTGATGACGTGACTTTTCCTAAATCTGGCCGGTCTGTCGTTACTAAACTTTTGCATTTTCCCCTTTGCTTTTCAAAATATGAGAAGAAGCCATGCAGTTGTCAATGTCTCATCTAATTAAAAGATGATCTCCCCATATTGATTGCAGTCGACATGTCCTGATGACTGAAACCGTGTTCAAGCTCATATATTTCTGAAAATATTTTTGCCTAGAATCTCTCTGACCAACACAGCCGTGTGTTATGGCCTTCAAATTGTTTCCTATCGATAATATAGATCACCGGCATGGGCAGTTCCAGATCAAGTTTGCGGTTGAACGCTGGTCGTTTTGCATTGAATTAAGATGCCAATTGAACGCATAGGCTACAGTAGCATATAGTAGGCTACCATTCAACATGTATTTTTGTAAATCTGGTAAAATGTGTATCTATGTATGTGGCTACTACAGTAGTTATTATTAGCCTACACGCACATGAAGATATGTTAACTTTGAAACAAGCAGCATATTACATGAACATGTCCTTGCCGATATACAGCCACTGTATACAGCATCTAGTTTACCAGCATATTAAATGCAGCTTTCAACTCGTTGTCCTCGCATACTGTTTTCTAAACCCTCTAGATGTCTCACTTTCATCCTTTGCTAAACGCACACTGTTACACAATCCAACGGGCAAAGGCTGTTTAAAATAACATAATTCGAGCCATGTGTTTTATTCAATGAAGCATCAGAACTAAATACAAATATGATAAGATACAGTTTGTCAGTAATGTGATTTTTTTTAAATTATTTCTAAATATCTAGGCATTTGACCATTTAATTTGTTTAATTTATATCCTATGCATATGCACGAATTAGGCTACATCTGATCTCATAATATGTTGCTATATGCCAGGTTTTGTCAAGGCCCATAGTGTTTGAAATTAAATATCGTTCAGGGGGTAGTATCTATCATAGTTTTTCATTTTCTAATTTTGGTAGGATATCTGGAAACGCTCGAAATGTTATAGAAATGTGCTTTGGGCCTAGTATGCTGGTTATTTTAGTTTTGAAGAAGAAGAAAAACGTTTGACACTTTTGGGAAGTCATATCATATCATAATGTTGTACTTGACTGATGAGGGTGGGTTTATGTCCTGGTAATTTCGGAAACTCTGGTTACCAAAGTGTTATTCCTAAATTAGTTAAATAGCCATTTACCTTTGTCTGCTTTCATTCATCAAACCACAAGTGAAGGACTCCTAACATGGGGCTATTTGTTTGCTTACACAAGCAGCTGGGTGCGATTTCACGTTTGAGATATCTGTCTGAAAGCGAAACATTTATTATCCTAAGTTGTCAGCAAACCTATTTCCCAACCCTCATGCAACCAATGGTTCCACATGTCTGGAGCAGTCACACGGCAATAACAGGCGTGTGTGGGGTGACGCATCCGCTCACTGGGCATACGTTGTCACTTTTGACAAATAGTTAGAGAAAAACTTTTAAAATAGAAACTTTGGGACCCATGGATGTCTCCCCGAAGTAGGCAAAGGCATATTACTACGTTGTAGCTTACACTTATATTTCAGCTATTGTCTTATGCCTAATATGAAATCTTGCAATCTTGCATTTGTCAGCAAATTCTTGGGAATTTCAACCCCTATTAATATATTAAATGTGCACACACTGTTAAGAGGTGCTATAGTTAGAGCCTATAGGTCATCTGTAGTAAGACCATCAACAGTTACAGTCATAGCAGCCACGAATGGTGGAAAACAAAACAGTCAAGAAATAGTTTAAGAAAAAAGTTGTATATTAATGACTGGTGCATTTCGTGTATCAGCAAATGGTCTAGGTTCCTCTCAGTGGAATGGTGACCATATGTAGCCTATAGTCGACCTGGAATGACGTACATTTGCCTCTAACAATCTCAGTGATCGCTGTATAATTCTGCTGTCCGCAGACCTCACAGGCGAGCTTACAGCTATGGATCAAATCCAACACTACAGGGTATAAAATATCCCCCAGTTGTGAATGTAGAGTAAGAAAACGGCGTGTGCGTGTGTGTGTGTGCCCGTGTGTGTGTGTGCGTGCGTGCTAGCGAGGGTGTGTGTGTGTGTGTGTCTGTGTATGTGTGTGTGGTGCGAACGCTCACATATACACAAACGTGCGCGCTCGCATGCACGCGTGTTATGGGTGTTGGAGGGGGGCGTATAGAGAGAGAGAGAGAGAGAGAGAGGGGGAGTCGGTTATGAGGAAGCACATATCGCTGTGTAAGCGATCCCTTTGTGTTGATTTAGGAAGACGTTTGCTGTATATAACGTTCAAGGCTGATAATATCATTGCCTGGCCAGATAAATAAAGCATCGGCCAAACCATCGGGTCAGCTATCGATCCGCTCCTCTCCCCGGGAGAGAGAGAGAGAGAGCGCTGGAGAGAGAGAGCGTGCTGGAGAGAGAGAGAGAGAGCTGGAGAGAGAGAGAGAGCGTGGATGGAGAATAGGAGGGAGCGAGGGGGTGAAAGACAGAGACCCTGTGCTCATTAGCATTCCATACCCATGGACCAACGCTGACAACTAACAGAGATATCCAGCTCTGCACTTTCTCCTTTTGTCTCCATACCCTTTATTTAAACGGACAGATTTCGTCACAGTGAACACACACATTTCATACATTCACACTTTCACAGAATTCACACACACAAGAGAAGTCATTTTAACCATATAGGCCTATCGAAAATAAGAAGGTTTATCCCTCATTAACAGGTATCGTGGTAAATAACTATTTACTATTTTAACCCATAAGTAACAGAGTTATGACAACTGTGTGCCTTTGCATGTTACATGTGCAACCAAGTTGTCTCAACTATCACACACTGTGTGACGTCTTTATGAGGAAACATTATATTCTCGTGAATGGCAAGTTGACGAAGAGTTGTGGGCTTCAAAGGTTGTGGAAGATATCATAAGGTAGGATAATAAGGGCCTGTTATCCATCCACCACTATGTCACTGGCAGAATGCACTGATATGTTAGAATATCAGCTCATGCAAACCTAGTTGGTGGAATGCCCATCACACGAAATAAAGTGTGTAATTGTTAAATTACAAATATTTAGCCTACGTTTTATTATTTATGATTTGGCATGCGATTCAAAAAATCCTCATCAAGGGGCTGATGAAGATACTTATTCGACAGGGGCTTTGGGAGTGCAGGCTATATCTTAATACGCAAGCAAGTCTTGTCCAACAATGACAGCTGTTCATCAGATAGTAACTTCTTTCCAAGTTTTTCCCCTCCCACCCCGCGCCCCGTTTTTTGCTTGCTTTGTTGTTTTAAAATATGCATGTCTCTCCGGAATGCCAGTCACGGGTCCAAACTTTGTGTCCAACCTCCCACATGAAATGATCCTTTTAAACCGGGCTCAATATGTCTCAATCTGCACTGCACTTCACACTAAGCTTTGGGGTCCAGTATGTGGGACAGAGCCCAGAAATATAATAATCAAAGCGAGATGTTGTGTCGGACTCAAATGTTTCAGACTGCACGACTGTGAGGAGTGGCGACTCAGAGAAACTGAAACAGCAAACGACTATGACGGAGGTCCACGAAAAAAAGTAAGACTTTTGTTTTGATTTTGTCCCCCTCGCCCAATGTGTGTGTGTGTGTGTGTGTGTGTGTGTGTGTGTGTGTGTGTGTGTGTGTGTGTGTGTGTACCCGTTTGGATGAAACGAATAAGCTATAGGGGAGAGGGGGAGAGCGAGAGTGAGAAGTGGGAGGGCTATGTGAGAAAGGAAAAGAGGAGGATGTGCCTATATGCATGTGTGTGTATGACTTCGGCTGTCATTAACAACAAATTAATCAACACGTGGCATTTAAACTCAAGAGTGCTATTTTTCAGCGTATGTGTACATGCTGGTGAAATAAATCACACACCGGAAAAGACAGAGATGGTCGCAAAAGAACGTTTTTTGATTTTGAAAGGGAAGGCATGAAACGAGGTAACCGAGTCGATGCAACGAGAGGTGGCTGTTTGAGGAAGAGTGTATAGGCTACAGCTTTACTTCTTATATGTGGAAGTGTATAAGGATGTGTTATTGTCCTTGGCAAATGGAATTATGGGTAAATAGAGGGTGGCTTGTAGAAGCACGTTTTTTATTATTAAATAATAATCATGTGTAAACTGATCAAAGGGGTTTAAGTCAGAAGAGAGGTTACCTGTTGCTTTTGTACAGTAAAGTTGAGGTGCAGAACGAAAACTAAACCTGGGTTCCCTATACGCAACATATCCAGCGTGCGTGCGTGCGTGCGTGCGCCAACTAATTCATTCCGTAATCCCTTGAAAAACGTAAACAAAGTAAAGTCAAGTCATAGGGAGACAACAACAACAACAACAACAACAAAAAGATTAATTAAATTAAAGCTACTATGTTAATGTATTAATTCAGATGTTTTGATAGACATGTCTACACAGCGCCATGTCAACATATGGGAGGCCAGCAAATATGGGTTTACATACCTGATAACTCCCTGCATTTTCCTCTATACATTTAGGGCTTCTCTTTCTAACCCAGGCTACACCAGATGGTTTGTTGCAGGCTGCTGCTCAGTTTTACTCAGCTGCATTTTGCTGTAATTACACTTCACGCTGAGACTGAATTTATTGGTGACCTATTTTTCCAGCAATTTATGTAAAAATGTATAATAAATAACATACACTTCAACGTCACGATATTCACATTGTACATTTAAATTGACTGTGTTAACATTAACCTTAAATTCACATGCAGCCCAACAGGCCTGTGTACGTAAATAAATGGTGTGTTAAAAAATGTAAGTCTGTCAGAAGTGCATCGATATGGCTATGCTTTTGAACAAAACGTTAAAAATAAATATAGGCATGCAACAGATAAACGATGTAAACGCAAGCTAAGTCTCCTATCTGAGTAAGGCAATTTGTTTAATTCCTACAAGGTTTATGAAGAGATGGTCATATGTCTGAACTATATGTAACAGCCGTGATGAAAATAACAGCCATTCTGGAGCCGTACCAACGTTACATAGGATATGTAGACCATCATAAAATGATACGTGAGAAATTAAACATCTGTTTTCATGCTATGAAGCCTGACAGAATATTTATATGATCCAGGACTGTGAAAGAGTTGTAATTATTGAATTGTTTAACATGTGTGGAGATTTGAAAAAAAAATTATATATATATATATATATATATATATATATATATTTACATGCACAAGAACAGTACCAGTCAAAACTGGGGATACACTCACTGGTACTGCTTATATAGCCTATATATATCGAGTAGATTGTTTGCATGAAATGGAAAATATGTATGCAAATTATATATACAAATACATATATTATTAAATAATTATATATATTGGAAAAGCAACGTAAATATATATTTTCATATATATATATATATATATATATATATATATATATATATATATATATATATATGGCTACATGTTGTATATCAAATGTGTATATACATATATTACATCTCATGCAAACCATCTGCTTGTTATTAACCTTGCACAAAATGTTATATGTTATTAGTAAAAGTAATTGTATTATCTTTTCATAAATAATTGTAATTACATTGGACAATGTTTTATTGTCTACGGTTTTTAGTACTCTTGTTACAGTTGGTATGGTTGCAAATCGCCCTTAATTTACCTGGGTAGCCTAGAAGTCTCTCGAACGTTTTATAAAGGCCTTTTTTAATCTATGCCATTGGGAACAGGTCTTGACAGCAGCAGGAGTTCCCAAGGTTGGTACAGAAGAGCACACATTATCTCTCTCTCCCTGTATTGCTCTCTCCCACCTAGAGGAAAGGCGGACTCCTGATAAATACATGTATTTTTTAATCTCACTCAGCATAATCCATCAAATGTGTTTGTCTGGACAGCAGCATTGGCGCGTATACGCGAGGAGATACTGCCAATAGCGATGGGAGGAAGGATGTAAACTGAGTATGTCTTCATGTTCGACAATTAGGCTACTTTAACATCTGTAATATACAGTGGTCATTATAATATATAATAAAATAGAATGTCCTTTTGCACATATGCTGCTGATAAAATTGACAGGCCTCGGTTTCTTGATAGGCTTCACACGTTCCTAATCTTCTGATATGTCCAGGATCTATTTGTTTTTAACACATAATTTAACATATTGTGCTTTGATGATTGTAGAACATTCGATAGGGCGTTTTGCTGCTTGCCTAGAGCACTTGGACTGCTCCATAGAGAACCCATAGAGCAAACACGTTGTGGCCTATAGGCGACATACCGCTGCTGCGCTTATAGAAGTGCCTTCTCTAGTTGTTATAGGAGACATTCTCTAATCTACCATCTGTATAGCCTTAAAGCCAGCGTGATATAGTCAAATTGGGTCCGGGCGCTCACGTGTCTGTGCTGAGAACAGGATGGGGACGGTTGATTGGGGGAGAGAGGGTCCTGGGGGGGAGGAGAGAGGGGAGGGGGGTTAACAGAGTGGCCTTTCGTCCCTGAGTGACACGACCCCTCTCTCTTCAAAGGCCATGCAGAAATAAACGCGTCTAATCTGAACGTCTGAATTGCGAATATTCTTCTGGTATTTCCAAGAGCGAAATTCTGAAATTGGAATTTTTTTATTTTCTCTGCAATATTGCATTCTGGGTTCGAACCGTGGCTATTGAATTATTCCATGTACACACGCGCATTCTCAGCTAGTGTGGTATTTGTCCATGACTACCGGGCCTCCTCCTCCGCACCCTCCACACCCTCCTCCCGTGCAGTCCCCCACGTCCAAATTCATTTGCATTCGTTGATGATATCAGTGAAGAATAGCCGGCATGCTATATAGATGATGCCGGGTGGGGGAAGGAGGCTTATTTGGACAAAACTGGACGGAGAGTGGACACGGCCCGAAAGGTCAGCCGCCCATTCATGTCAAGGTGGCGGGGGGCGGGCGGGCGGGGTATGGGCGGGCGGGGGATGCTGGGATTGCCAGAGAGGCTTATTTGAAAGCGGGAGTATTTGAGGCGGGGGAATGAAAAGGAGCTGACCACAAAGCTCGTCATACTTCAAATAGGCCCGGTCACATCTTCACTCTTTCCACTCCACGCATATAGGCGGCAACAGGGGGGCAAACAGTGGAAAGAAAATAGAGATGTGTCCAAAAAGGAGAAGGCTGGATCAGGACTTTAATGCGGAGACTTTATACAAAAAATAACATTCATCATGTTGTAATAAAAAAATTAAGGAAAGCCTTTATTTGTACGTCGAAGTAGCCTATACCTACAAATCAAATTTTACACATTGCCTTCTGTGAGAGACCAACAGGTTATTCGGAACTGGGCTGTTTAGCTTGGACATTCATTAAAATGTCCAGTTATGATCACATAGTTGATTAAATTCACGAAGATACTATGGAGTCTTTAAGTCACTGTTCATATAATAATCATATAGCAAGTAGCAAGGGCTACTAGATTGACTGTGTAGCCATAAGGGAAATATCTTAGTTTTATATAAAATTAATTGCCAGTGCTCTGGATTATTTTGATGAGGAGAGACATACTTTCATCACTTACTGACTGAGAGGTCGAGAATATAGGCTACACACATATAGACTTCACACACACATAGGCTACATGCACTGATAGGCTACACACATACACCTGCACTGAGAACCATTGTCTAATGGCAACATCATCATGGGCTGGCCTCGAGTGCTATTTGAACAATTTATTTTAAATATACATTATATTATCGATGTGATGCGGCGTATATTTACTCTGCATAATTTGTGCAACTTGCTTTTTAAGATATTGTGTTATTTCTTAAGTCTTTCGGGATTAGATATTACACCACATCAAAGACAATTGTGTGGGTGAAGAAAGCAACCTCAACCCGTCATGCCATATGATAATGTCTTCTAACAATGCCTCCACTTTTTGTACATATTTATCACCGTAAACGTAGACTAATCACTCATTACTATTCATTAAATTACAAATATTCCTTAGACGATCAGGATGTTGAGAGTGTTAGGGAAAATTATTCTGATATTAACATATTCTAGCATTAATAAAACCCCTAATTATGTAAAAGATCCTTCCCAAATCGAAAAGCTCCGTCTCTCTGGGCATTCGCATGCATAGCTGACTGTAAGTTCTCCTTTCACATATTAACAGTCAATAATGGGTTATAAATTGAACTAAAATTCTATAGCCTTGTCTTTTTTAGATTACTTCTCTGCAAGGATCTATGATTTGATGGGTTTACTAACCATGGTTATTACAAAGCTTAAAGACGATTAAGATCATTTCAATTAAGGTAGTTGTGGCATGGACTATAGTTCGGTAAGGTTATTACATTTAATTGTTACCATAGGTCGTATGCTTTTAGCGTTGTTATTGATATTGTTCGGATACAGGATTTGACCTCTTCGTCGTCATATTTGTTGGCGCTTGATGTAATAAGAGTGGGAATGCAGAGGACATCGAATAGAGAGGATGGTGTGTTGACTTGAGAAGCCGAACCGAGAACCCGACTACCGGTTCTGTGCAGAGAGTGCGTGACAAATCAGCGCACTGACCGGGGTAGACCTGCCCATAACACGAGCCAAATTGATTGGAACTACTCTAGGCTGGTTTAAGAGGTGCTGTGAGCTCCTGGTACACCTTTAGTGACGTACAAAAACTGTTATGGGGATGGAAGTAAAAAGATATAGTCAAGTAGATAGTCGCCAGCTCGCTCCTGACTGTTTGATATACATTCCTAGTATTTTAGTTGAGACACTGATGACAGAAATTTTTATTTTTTTTGCATGTTGACCCTTGATGGTTCATTATAATTCGATCCACTGTATAATTCACATTCCCTCCTAAATAATCGATCCATTCATTATTCATAATTGAAGTAACCTCTATTTCAGGGTCGATTCATAGAGTATGTCGGAGTATTATAGTGATGTCAATAACGAATCGTGAATATAGATAATTCTACCGTTATATGAAGGCAAAGCACGGTGCAAAAAGTTTGTAAAAAATGCCTTCGCCGTGCTCCTAGAGGCTTTGTTGTGATGCTCTCCTGCTTGTGTGGAAGTGCACTGCATGGAGGCTTTCCTTTGCTAGATGGCGCTCTGCGTACTGGGACCCTCAGACCAAGGAACAACACAAAACCCCATCTATCTCATCCACAGCCCACTGCACTCTCTGCTCAAGCTTTCCTGAAGCACCTTCACTGTACATTCCAAGGCTGTAAATTATACTCATTTAATTTCGTTGTCTTGTGTGTACTCTTATTTGAAAGGAATGTGTATTTTATGGAGGATTTCTAGATTACTATGAAATCAGCTTAAGTGATAATATGAACCAAATAATAGTGTAATGAATGGTTTTTATATAAACGTCGTTTTTATATAAACTATTTTGTTTTGCATATTGTGCCCTGGTTATTTAATGTTAGGTAGGCAAATAATTATTTCGATTTTCGAAGTCGATTGAGATATATTAAACAAATAGCTGCTGCTACACATTTCAACCATTCCAATAAAACAGAGTATTTATTATAAATGTAACGGTAATTAATTACAATCTGCGTCCAGTTTAAATGTCCTGCAGGTTTATTATATTCTCGAGTGTATATTATTTAAGATTTGGAAAAATTGAAATATGCACATGTTTAAAATAGTTTTTTCAATAGAGGGAAAAAATAGTATTGTTTGCTGTGAATGTCCCACTCTCTGTCAAGATATACTGCTGCAGTTACACTTTCACTAAATATCGTCTTGTCCACGTCTGACGTTGATGAATGTGCTGGAGGCTGAGAGAACCTTTTACAGCTGTCTTAAAAACGCTGGCCCAGGCACTCGGTATCAGGTGGCAAAGAAACACGCCAGAACCCAAGAACAAGCATGTCCACTTCTGAAAAAATACTGCCCACATGTAATGGGTTTAACTGTTTTTCATTAATTGTGTTAGTAAATAGGCTAACAGGGTGCGATTTTTCATAGTGTGATCGCTCATTTAGTGCCTTTTATTTCTACATGGGGTATTCTGGTGGTTTAGAAATTTCAGAAATACATTTAAATGGCAAAATATTGTTGCTTATTATGTTTACAAAAGACTGTGAATTATTTTTGCATTGAAATACCGGCCATTATATATGTAAAATCCGAGTTGAAAGCTATATTAATACTATCTCTTTGTTTTCATTCCGGCCGAGAAAATATGTATCGTCCAACACATGCGTGAGACTAAAGTGTGCAATGGGAAGGCGTGACAGGGAATAATGGTCGTTATTGTAAAGTCATCTATCAGCAGAAATATAGCAGTATGTCCGCTAGATCAGGTCACCCACTGTTGGATCTTGGGTGGTATCTCACCGCAGGTGTGAGTCCTCTCTCGACCCTCCACCTGGACCATCAAGAGCTGCATCAAAGAGACACTACAACTAGGTTTCATTCCTCACAACCAATGGGGCGTATAGCAGCCAGAACCAGTATCTAAGCTGTACCATATATGTGTTTTTACATTCATATGTGTTTTTACATTTATTACATGACTTTTACGCCGGGCTAACACAACGAAGTCTACATTAAGAAGGCATTTCAGTTACTTTTTGTAGAACCACCATTGATTCATCCTGCTTTTGAGTGTTTAAATAAGGCTCTCGGTATTTGTTTTTCTCGACTTAACAAGCCATCATCTCACATTATGCATATAAAATGAAACCGTGCACAGATCCCGCAGGCAAAGGGCGGGTGCGAGTTCAATTAAGTTGGAATAATGCATATAAGGGCAAAGCGCATAATGACTTCAATGACATTTGATCACATAATAGCCATTGGTTCTCATCGAAATGACACAGGCTATATAGGTTTTTATTCAACATTTTATAGTTTCTTTATTTCATAAGGAAGTCCAATCCCAAACCTCAGTCAGGTTTTCAATTGTAGAAAATTGGGATTTAATTTGGTCAAAGTGATTACAGGCCACTTATCAGACCACCCAACCAAGACGTCTTTACATTCTTTCTTCTCTCGTTACTTTTCTTTTTTAAGCCTAATCGAATTTAGCGCATATTTATAAGCTGACATGGGATTTGTGCGTGTAAGAGTCGCCATTGGGACCCCTTTCCTCCGAGAAGACAGTGAATGCATCGGTTGGTCATAGTTTCGTTTAGTAGAAAACAAGATATTCCAACGCCACAGTGGGATTTTAACGAATTAAATTATCTCACTGCCAGCCTGTGATAAAAAAGGTATGGGATTGAAGAGCTGGTACAAAGCTTTCCCGTGCCTGCTTGTTAAGTAACTTGCTGTCAGGATAGTTAGCAGGGTTCTGATATGGACGGTGGCTCCAGAGGCTCATCTCTTGGGGTTTTAATTAACAAGCTGTCTCAAAGCTGTAGAGCTCCATCAAACAGCCTCTCTCTCTCTTCCCACTAGCGAATCCGCCTCAAACTTTAGACATGAGCCACTCCAGATCTCACATCAACTTTTTGTCAAACCACGGGTGCCTGCATAGATGTATTTATTTTACAATACCGACATATACAATGTCTTTCTATGAATATACTGCACAAGTCACATCAACCGAGTGTGTGTTTTGTGTGTGGTTTTGGCATGTCTGCATGTATTCAATTGGCAGATGATTAGAAAAATAACTGAATTTACTTTCAATAGGATCTCACCACCGCATACTGAGACTATAACTCAAATTGCTATAGATCCCAGGCGAATGGTATCTATATGGGATATTTACCATCTACCTATATAGAAATTGTGTCACTATTGGTTATACTGACGCACGGACAAGAACACCTTTTAAGTACAGGAAATCAGTTAGGAAATATGTTTTCTCAGCAGATAGTGCCAGTCATGAGGTGACAGAGATGATGATGATGATGATGGGAGAAGGCTGTGAGATCAGGAAAGAGGAAAAAAGAACCTCATCCCTCCTCCCTCTCTTCCATCTCTGTCTTGTAAACTTGGTTTGGTCTCCCACAGTGGCTCCGGCTGGGGGTAATTTGATAGCAAGGCGAGGTCAAGAACGAGTGATTTCCACCGAGCTATGCACGGGTATAGCTGGACGCTATCACCAAATGAGATAGGACAAGTTTCAAATCGATGCCCCAGCACGAGCGTCTGGAGACCGCAAACAGTTGGGAGTTAAATTCTTAACAAGTCACCCCTGACAGGTGAACATCTCGGTACAAACAAACACACCTGATGGTCTACCAAGCTCCATTAGCGCTGGGTTCGTAGATATGAACCTATTCCAGGTATAACTTTTAGTGGGTTATGTTCTCGTTTGGTTTTATTTTTTTAAATATGAGTATTCTTCCAGATCCAACCTTAACAAAAGTGGGTTTTGTTCTGGTTTTGTTTTATTTATTCAATGAGAAATTTAATTTCTAGTGTAATGGACGTTATTGCAAACCACAAAACACACGTATATATGGTACAACACCTAGATAAAAATGTTTTTGATAATGGTAGAGAAGGCAATAAAAAAGGCACAAAAAAGGAAGAATATAGACAATAATGCAGCTAGGATAGCTGACCAATGCAAAAACACTGTGTTGTCAAACGTGGGTTTTTGGATTGCATGTTATTTTGTTTTGAGGCATGTATTGCAAATGTGCGAGTTCATTAAATTTGCTAAAAGTATAAGAACCACAAACTGAATGCTTCTAAAAAGGTTGAAATCAAAGTTATTCTCCTGGTAGTTAACTATTTTCATCATAACTTACGCGATATATTTGTTGTTAATATTCAGATGCAACTTTAATATAAATATATATTTAGTTGATTTGCTTTAATATAAATATTCTCGTTTTCAGAAATTATATCAACCAAAATAAATCGTGTTTTGTATTTGTAAATTATGCTGTTAACATCATAAACTAATTTATTAAATAAAAAAACACCTAACACAACACAAACCTGTTTTATTGTTAAATAATATAAGCAATACATTATTTTAAGTATTTAACTTGTGGTCTTTGGAAAACACCATCGAAAATACGTTGCTCGATAGCAGAATAAATAAAAGAGGAATGTATTAAAATAAAATATTGTGTTATTATAAAAGGAAATTGTATTGTAGTCAATTTCTATTATTTTCTATATCACATTGTTACAACTGGCTGTAATAATTCGATTATCAGCAAGAATAAAAACAGAAGAAAAAAACGAATGCACTTCAGAAATAAATTGGAAGTATTTATTGTTTAGTTGGTTGTTTAGATATATTGACTGTATGCAATCGAATATGTCCTTCTGCATCAGGTTGAATGTTTAAATAGATTTATAATTTATAATAGCCCAACATGGGTGAACAAAGTAGGGATTTTACAGGTATAGCTCAAGTGTCCAGATATAACGGAACATATTGTTAGTGGAGACGTTATTGATCAGACGATATGTCACCTTATATGACATGTTTGCTCTAGGGAACAGTAGCATTAAAAAGTAAAAAAAAGTTAGTTATTCTGTGGCGGACATCAGAGAATGTAGGAAGCATCCGAGCAGGGCTACAAACACACATTTGCTTTTATGCGTTCCAGTCGCTAACTCCCCCTGTCCTGTCAACTCCCAGCTCCCATATTCAGTCCAACCCCGCTGTTCCTCGTCCCTGCTGACTCAGGTACCAAACACAACAAGGAGAAGAAAGCTATAGTCAACTGTATGGAGAGATTATATGGACAGGAGGAAGAAAGACGCCTGTCAAACAGAGAGAAAAGACAGGCCTACGTCCCATTTCAATGGCAGATAAAGAAATGAAATGAGAAAGGACCCGAGTAGACCCATCGAAAAGAGAGAAAAGGAGCGGCATCAAAGAGCGCACGGGATGGTGCCCATGCGAGTCCTATAATAGGGCAGGCTGTAATGGGTACTGAGGAGAGTCCAGTTGGGCTTAAGTTAACCAGGGGGGATAAAAACCATGAAATGTACATAAAACACACCTGCCAATTTGACCAGCTGTACCCCATCCCTCGCCCTTCTCTTTCTGCCTTGCTGCCTGTCAGAGTGTTCCTCTGCAGCCCAGCTAATTTGAGTTCATTGGTTGGAGATAAGTTAATTTAGAGCTTCATCTTTTGGGGCGCCTGTAATGAGGATGAGGATGATGCCTGCTCCACAGTAATAACCCTCTCACTCTGGGGGGATACATGGCCAATGCCCCACGCACGCACGCACGCACGCAGCCTACCAGGGTGTTTAGCTGATGAAACTCATTTATATTGTGAGATTTAATATCACGTTTCTTATATACATATAAAGGATATGCCCGAAATTGACGATCAGAGGCCAGTGGGTTCCCGGTGTGTTATGCCTCGGTCTGACTCCCCAACCCCTGCTACCCTCCAATATCCATTGGTTTAGAAGGAAAGTCTTGTAGTATTTTAGAAACCAGCTTAAATAATATTTGTTGTGACGTTTGGAAGACGCCTCTTGAATATCCCACGGTATATCCCACGGTATTCTCGTATTGCTAAATTATTTGCTGTATTATTGTCCCGTATGCAGTTGGGGAACACCTGAATTCCTCTTCATATTTTAATGAAAATAGAGGAAAGTGCATGCTCACATCTGAGATATTGAGATATTGCCTTTTAGCACATAATTTCAAATGTGATCAAGGAAATAAGACCAAAGTTATTTGCTGGAGATGGTAAAACAAATTCATGGGGACTCCAGATCTCTTACCCGATATATAATTTCCCCGGAGCAGAGTATCACACTAAACACATTGCATTGCAATTACTGTTACTTATGCGTGTTTGAATTGTGTTTTTATTAAACAATTGGTATTGTAATAGTTTAATATTATACTAAGTATTATTTTGTAAAATCTATTTAAGAAATGATGAATACTACTACAACCAGTTATTCGACTAATAATACAATAATGACCAAATATTTCATTTAGCCATAAATGCAGATGTGAGGATGCAAATACTTTTAGTGGCATATTGGACCGATTCACTTGAATTAATATTAAACCATAGCTTAAGTGAACTCTTACATTCTGTATTTTACATAGAAATCTTCCCCTCGCACGTCTAACGAAAATAGTAAATATAGCCTATAATCATACATACTATTTACATATAATAGGACATGAGTTCATTTATTAAGTTCATAAATAATAAATAATGGTTATAATAATGCTTGTAAAACCAAAACATCCAAAGGATGTTATTATAGGATGCTGTTTAAAAAAACTTTCTGTTAGATAGCAATTGTTGGTAAACCTTTTACCCAACTGCCCCGTAAGATGGTTAACTTATTCTTTATTAATTATATATTCATAAATGCACTTTAGTAAATAGTGAATTAGTTAGTTAGTCGGTTAAAAACAAACAATAGACAGCCTATTTGTTCGTTTTGGTTAAAATACAAATTATGTCGTTGAATTGGGTTGTGGAAAACCCCTGCAATATAACATTGAATATACACAAGATTAAACAGAACTTAACATCACAAATCAGAATCTCCCAAATATAGGCACATTTAAACCTGACTGTCAGTCATTTATCATAGCCTATCGAAATGACCAATTTCCTCCATTTCGTCCGTGGGCTCTTATAGCACTAAAGTACTTTACTCTTTCTTTCTTAACTTGATCTATATCCGGATAATAAACTATTCTGTGACATGCGCTAAATTATTTTAAACTGTATCTTTACAGTCGGTACCATTCTTCAGATGTATTCCATTTCAGGGGCTTTTACTAGTAGAGTCTTTACGACCCGGGACCATCAGAGGGGTGTAATTGAGGGGGCGGTAGGAGTGTAGTAGGGGTGTAGTAGGGGTGTAGAGTAGCGGCCGCTTGAAAGCTACTATTAAAGCCAAATGGACTGCACACCGTAACACGTCCCTGCCTGCCAATAGCTGGACACAATCGGGGTATTATATGCCAGGCTCAACCAAACACACCTAAAACATGGGCTATATGGTTACCATGGTTACCAGTGGTTCAGGATGTCAGGTTACCAGACAGGTGAGGCCCTGTTATTCAAAATGTGAGGCCAGTGTGCGTGTGTGTGTGTGTGTGTGTGTGTGTGTGTGTGTGTGTGTGTGTGTATGTGTGTGTGTGTGTGTGTGCGTGGGTGTGTGCGTGTGTGTGTGTGTGTGTGCGTGGGTGTGTGCGTGTGTGTGGGCGTGCGTATATGTGTGATGAGCGTGCGTATATGTGTGTGCGCGCGCGCGTGCCCCATTGTAAATATTTATTGGAAACTTTACAGGTGATTGGTTTGTCAGCTCCATGTGACCAAAGACTCGGTGACAGTCAGCTTCAAGGCATTTTTAGGAGATGTAGACTAGGGTCTCATCCATGTATCCCTCACTATAGGCTATTGTCTGCCAGCCTGTCTCTCAGCTGGATATGGCAAACACCTGTCCATGTATTGAAATACCAGGTTGGGAACACGACCTTTGTTAAGGTATCTTCATGCATATATAGGCAACCAGCGACTTGGAGTGGCATATATTAAGAAATGTAACCCAATTTGCTTTATTGATGACTTGCTGCAACTGTAACGAAGGCATCTGAATTCCTCCTAACGCTTCTAGTCTCTGAATGAGCATCTTTGATTGAGCTGGTTTTGTTTCAGTGTACAAAGGGCTTTGCCCGGTATAAAGGGCTGGTGATTGAAGTGATGTGGCTTAAATTCATGATTTGGTCAGGCAATGAATATGTAATGACAACGTTATCTTCTTACCCAATAGTGCTTTCTTTGAGCCCTCGTTAACATAGATAATACACAGTATACTGTGTAAGAAGAGACTGACGAACGAGGGGGGAAAACTTGAATACACCTCAAACTTAAGCTACACATTCTTCTATCGTCATTAAATACAAAACTATTTGCTCTCCTACTTAGAGATGGAGAGAAAGAGAGAGTAAAAGTAAGAGAGAGACCCTCTTGAATGGCTGTAGATTTTTTTTAGTATAGGCCTACCCCGATAAAACATTGATTGTTGCAGTTTGTTGACCCGTAAAATTTGGGGGTTAGTTTTCTCTTCAGAGCGCAGCATAGAATTATGCAAATAGAGATCTGACAGTGATCTGGTGGAGTGCTGGGGGAGACGTGGGCTGCTGGGGGAGACAAGGGTGAGGGGGAGACAAGGGCTGCTGGGGGAGACGAGGGCTGCTGGGGGAGACAAGGGTGAGGGGGAGACAAGGGCTGCTCGGGGAGACGAAGGCCTCTGGGGGAGACAAGGGTGAGGGGGAGACAAGGGCTGCTGGGGGAGATGTGGGCTGCTGGGGGAGACAAGGGCTGCTGACAATATGACTCTGCTGAAAAATTGAAATATCATTTTGGAATCCGGATGGTATTGACATGAGAGACGGAGCTTTTGAAGTTTTAGGAGCGATTATCTAACAGACCAATGAAAGGGGTTTACGTGAGTCAGGCCCAGATGTAAGCCTAATGCAGCCTTGTACAGCTTGATGAAAATAACTGAAAGTGCCACTGGAATTCAATTGAATGTTAAACGTTAAACAAGTCATTAGGTAATTAGTCAATGCAGATATTTTCAAAAGTTATCTTTAACTTGTCACCCAATTCAGCTTCTTTATAATAATTTAAGATGGGGCTATGGATATGTTCCAAACATTTGCCCATGGTTGATAATTATCTATTAGTTTCAAGCATATAATAGTTTGCCAACACTTACCTATTGAATTTGAGTGTGTTGAGACGTTTGGCTTGTCAGAAAACTGGGCAAAACTCTTAGTAGTGATATCTGATTGAATGCTTTTATTCTGAGGGACCTTCACATGGTTGTGAGGGACCTGTGAGGGACCAGTGAGGGATCTGTTAGGGATCTGTGATGGATCTGTGAGGGATCTGTGAGGGACCTGTGAGGGATCTGTGAGGGACATGTGAGTGATCTGTGATGGATCTGTGAGGGATCTGTGAGTGATCTGTGAGGGACCTGTGAGGGATCTGTTAGGGATCTGTGAGGGACCTGTGAGGGACCTGTGAGAGACCTGTGAGGGATCTGTGAGGAATCTCCGCGGTTCCACTCGCTCGCACTTGTTGTTCAACCGTTAATGGAAAGACTTCTTAAGATTTATTGAGGGGGCGTTTAATGCCCTTATCGGTCATGTAAACTGCACAAGTTTTTGAACCTCCACATTCTTTGAAGAGCTGTTAACACTAAAACTGTTAATACTAAACCAATGGTTAAACTATTTCAGAAGGCATTCACTTTGGTTCACACTAGTCCACTTGTGGAGAATGCTCCTCCTCTATTGAGTGATAGATCGTCTTCCTCGGTGAGGTTTCATAGCTGTTATGTGAGATGACGACTCGGATCACTTTTTCTGTGGGATCAACTTGCACTTAAAGCATGCAGCGCAACAGCCTCTATAGGTCCAAGGTCGACCTTCTCTCATGTTGTCCTTAGCTTAACACTTTATTTTCCTCCCCTGTGGAGAGAGACTGCCACATATGACCTGTATAGGCTACACCGTATCCTGTGGTAATGTAATTAGGTAACAACAATGTTCCATATTCATATCACCTGTCTATGCTTAGTGACCTTTTCTAGTCATATATAGACTAACATAGATTGCACTAATGTCAAACACAGCTGTTAGACTAGATGATTTACCATATACTTAAACCAGCTATAGAAACATTCATTCGTTTTGAAACAAAATATAGGGCACGTGTTTGGTTCAAACTCCGTGAATATTAAACTTTATTCCATTTTCACCAAATGACATAATACACAGAAAGTTAAAATCAATGAGAATGGTGTATGAAGCACATATGATTACGGTGGATAATAAAATGTGTAAACTCAAATGACAATTTAATAGACAGTTGAAACAAAGTTAGATTGGAAAATAAAAGATGTACAAAACGTACAAACTGCAGCCTAATCGAAAAACAACGCATGTGTGTCCTTTAATAGCATGACATCTGATCAATACAACGGTAAAAACAACAGTATATAACAGATCAATTGTTAGAATAACTCTCAACTTACATATAAACTGTGCTTTTGATTTGCTTTAAGACTGCCTTCATTTTCTTTTGATCCAGTAACATATGGCTTTGGTCTTTATTAATAAAAACCAGTGAACAGTGTGGGTGTATTCATAAGGCAATATACACGATTAGCTACTAAAATAATAACTGTTTTTTGCTTCCGTGATGCGAACACACATGACAGTAGTCTATTCTAAAACGAGATATTTCCCAAATCCAACAAGTTAACATGAATGACATACAAAGAAACTAATTCCAATGTGAAAACTGGAGCCCAGACTGCTTTCTTATTACTGACAAAGCAATGAAAATGTTAAATTACCTACAAAATCCTTTTCAAAAACACCCACTGGCTGTAATTTAGACATAATTAAAAAAATCTATTGTATGCAATGACTATACTCATACATACACATAAACATGTCTAGATAGACAGCCGAAGTGTTGGTAGGCGGGACACAGAATGTCTGTCTCGTCTAGACAAAGATCCGGACATATTAGAAGGATACACTATTAAACGTTTGAGTGATTTATAACTCACCAGAATGTTGTGTAAATATAGGTATTTATATTTATCTTGTTTATGTCCCAGCAGACCGTGATTATGCAAGGCTGTCTTATTTGTCACTTTGAAGTTTGCACTTGCAGTGCTTGGTAAATAGATCAGACAATTCTTCTAAAACCAGTGGGACTTTTTTTCTAATCAGAATGAGATGTATTTTTTAAATGGCCTTTTTGCTTAAAATTTGTAGGTTTTTGAGCAGGTAAAAAAAATCGGATAGACTCAATCAGGTTCAGATACAACAATATAAAAATCACAGAATTCATTATTGTCATAAACTGGGAGCATGTTGTTTAACTTAAAAGACAGCAAGGTTTTAACACAAAGAAAATGGCTAGAATATGTAATCCTCTTTTCTGCTATCCAAGATCATCTGAACCTGTCTATTTTAGAAATAATCAAATAGGATCAATTAACACAATATGAAATTCATATAATCTGTTTTAACATTGCTTTTAACTGCCTTCGATATTCCAACCTTGTGGACAGGCCGTGGTATTAATTCTACAGTGTTCTAAGGAAACATAAATAAGTCAACTAAATAAACTTGTTGTGATAAAAGTTATACAGCCTCCAGTACTTAGACATGCTTATAAGTTGAAACATTTATTTGACTTTTTACCAAATCCTGACAGGCCTACCAGCAGGGCCACACTGACCAACATGAAGCCCTAGGCAAGGTGCCCCCTTAGCAACGCAGACAATTAGTATTTGTATTTTTGTCATTTGTTACCCCTATGGATGAACAGCATTTGCCTATACCGCCACTGCGGCGGGCCGGCCTCTGCCTACCAGGGACAAGGCTCATATCCAAAGACACCAACAAGGATGACCAATCTGGAGGATCATTAACCAGTTTTTTGTTAAATACAAATTTAATTCAATCAAATAACTTTTGAATGCATCCTTTATCATCTAGGCTTAAGATGCTATCAAAACGCTGAATTTCCTGACACTTGCAAGGGGATATTTGGAAGTTTTTATGACTGTACAACTGACTTCTTGTTTCTGTTAAAATGAGATATCCTTAAAACTCATTTTCAAGCAGGGCTTTATATGATTTGAAATCTGCTCAGTGTCTTATATTCTTCATATCTAGCACAGGTTAGGGTTTTATTTGTTTCATCAAATTCAATCATCCGGGGACATCAATTTCATGGAAATCAGATAGAAAAAAGTACAGTAAAAAGTCATCTTTACAAATAAAAAAAAATCATAGACAACCTCCCTCACATCAACATTTATCTATCTGGAACTTCATTTGGTCCAATATAAAATCAAATCCAAGTTATTAGAGTGCATAAAATCCAGCTAAATATTTTGTAACATATTATTAAAAAAGCAGAATAAAGCACAAGGCATATATATCAGTGGTCTGAAATAGTACAATGCAACCCGCTAAAGTTTGGACATTTCAATTTAAGCAGACTTTTACATTTGGGTTTGTGTGAGTGGCAGGGAGCGGACAACATGAGAAGAGACAAACCAATAAATCAACACACTGATTATAGTTAAAAAGTGATAATGCAAATAAAGTATGTTCACTGTTGCTAACAAGACTTTTTGTCAAATGGAGGGGAGAAGTGGGAGCTGTAGGTTGAGGAGAAGTGAGGGAGTGAAGCCTGGGACCTGGAGCCAGGAGCTGTAGGTTGAGTAGAAGGGGGCGTGGCCTAGGACCAGGAACCAGGGCTGTGGGTTGAGGAGAAGTGAGGGAGCAGAGCCTGGGACCTGGAACCAGGGCTGTGGGTTGAGTAGAAGGGGGCGTGGCCTAGGACCAGGAACCAGGGCTGTGGGTTGAGGAGAAGTGAGGGAGCAGAGCCTGGGACCTGGAACCAGGGCTGTGGGTTGAGTAGAAGGGGGCGTAGCCTAGGACCAGGAACCAGGGCTGTGGGTTGAGGAGAAGTGAGGAAGCAGAGCCTGGGACCTGGAGCCAGGAGCTGTGGGTTGAGGAGAAGGGGGCATGGCCTAGGACCAGGGCTGTGGGTTCAGTAGAAGGGGGCGTGGCTTAGGACCCAGGGCTGTGGGTTCAGTAGAAGGGGGTGTGGCCTAGGACCAGGAGCCAGGGCTGTGGGTTGAGTAGAAGGGGGCGTGGCCTAGGACCAGGAGCCAGGGCTGTGGTGCATTAGCTCAGTTCCGGGGCCATGTCAGGCCAATTAGAGGTACACTGAAGCGCACCGTGCAAAGCGCTTGTCAGCCCTCAGCCTCCGTTCCACAGCGCGCGCCGCAGCCAAGCCACAGCCCACGGGAAGCGCAAACACTCAGCCCGTATTGCTTTGACAGAAGCACTCATCTAGAAATAATGCAAAACGCTGCAGCGACGCACACACACCACCGCCACCGGCCCAGTTACACAATGCATGTGAGAGCTGGGAGATTCCGCTGGAATGGAGAGATCATAGGGAAGATAAAGAACGGATGGGAGGGAGGGGGGGAGGTGGAGAGGATTCTGCACCACCGCGGGTGTATTCCTCCGGTTGGTGTGACTTCACAGGTCGTCGTGGTCCTGCTTGTGTTTGGTTCTGTGGGAGCTCCGTGTGGTGACCGTGATGGAGGACTCCTCATACTTCTCCCCAGACTGGAGGGCCTCGCTGAAGAACTGGAAGATGGAGTTGAAACTCCTCCACGATGTCAGCTCGTGTCGCTCCGTACCTGCAAAACATAAACACACACACACTGTGAAAACATAAACACACTCATAATACACCACATGAACACACACAGTGAACGCGAAGACACGGCCAACACTCACTCACTACAGAGGGAGGTAACATCCTGCACACCACAGTAACCACACACGCACACTACTACTGTGGGAACCCCAAACATTATTAGATCATATTATTATACTTTTATTATTATTCTCCCAAGCCTCTAAAAGGCTATTCCGCTCTATATTTTTATAATCTCTAAAACTTGCAACTCCTCCGTTTGGTTAATAGAGAATATAATTCTCCTGAGTAAGTGTCTGCCGACAGGAACAAGCTTATAGGCCATTACATTTGTTCTGACCCACGGTTTTCTAGTCCAACAGGAGAGTCTTAATATTTGATCCAACCCGATTCATGATTGTGCACACCCCATAGTCTCCCATGTCCGTCTTTTAATTGAATGAGAGTCGTGCACAATGGGCACACTAACCGAAACCAGTCGACCGTTATTCATTCATTCTAAGGGCCGCTCTGGAGAGGCAGCGGTCAGAAGGCATCGAGTCAGACTGCGTATCAGGTGATCTGGGGTGGGGGTGCTCGGTTACCCCTCCCTTATCCAGGTGAGCTGGTTCCCATGTTGGGGTCACGGAGAGCCTGAAATCTGGTACAGACGCCTCAGGTTCCTCTCGGCACTCCGAGGTCAGGGGTTTGCGCCTTCGCTCGTACAGCTGCCTCACGTCGCCTCTTTTGCGGCGCGACCACAGCTAAAGCGGCATTTGCCTTCTGCCAGCTCTCGGCCACCATCTCCAATCAAGGGCTTGACAGCATGTTTCCGTACAGTTAGGCCAGGAAAACTATTGTCCCATCGACCCCTTGTGATGCGGAACGCAGTTTAAAAATATAAGAAACGGGGGAACTCAACAAACTGGGCACATCCTGCAGTCTGAGACACAACGTGCCAAGTGACATCCTAACAACTGAGATTTGTTTTCAGAGTGTCCTAGATAAAATACTATTCAAACAGTTAGACATACCTACTCATCTGAGGGTATTTCTTTATTTTCATACACACTGTATTAAGAAAATAAATTCCACAAACTCTTAACAAGGCACGACCTGTTCATTGAAACATATTCCAGGTGACTACCATAAAGCTAGGAGAATGCAGGCAACCTTTGGCAACAATAACTGTTACTCTATCTTGATGCCAGAACCCGCTTTGTACATCGGGACACAAAAAAAATCATGGTAATACTGAAAGATGATGTCATGCCCATAGCATGATGCTGCTGCTAATATGCTGCTGAGACACATCCCCATAGCATGATGCTTCTGCTAATATGCTGCTGAGACACATCCCCATAGCATGATGCTTCTGCTAATATGCTGCTGAGACACATCTACATAGCATGATGCTTCTGCTAATATGCTGCTGAGACACATCCCCATAGCATGATGCTGCTGCTAATATGCTGCTGAGACACATCCCCATAGCATGATGCTTCTGCTAATATGCTGCTGAGACACATCCCCATAGCATGATGCTTCTGCTAATATGCTGCTGAGACAAATCCCCATAGCATGATGCTTCTGCTAATATGCTGCTGAGACACATCCCCATAACATGATGTTGCTGCTAATATGCTGCTGAGACACATCCCTATAGCATGAAGCACCTGGCCAATTGTTACAGTACGCACATTGTCACCCAGCATAGTGGAAGTATCTAACTCCTTTAGAGTTGCCATAGGCCTATTAGCTTCCCTCCCAGGCTAGTGACCTTTGCACTCAGACGCTGTTTTTGAAGACCCCCTTTTATAGACAGATTCACAGCAATATTCTTCCCACACCTTATTTTACAGTACATAAGGTGATATTCAATGCCATGGATATAGTCGCATGCATTTTGATTTGCTTTGAATGTTATTTGGTTATTCATTATGTAGAAATTGTTAGCTGTGTAATAACTGTGGACCTCCCAGAGAGATGTGTATTTAACCTGAATAATATGAAACCGCTTGATTGAAAACAGAAGGATGATGATTAACTAATTGACTAAAGAAACTCAACACACATAATATATAAATATATATTATTAAATACATTTCACAAAATTATTTTACAACGTTTTGGCATGTTTGTGAATTGCCAAAAGCAAGACTGCAATCACATCCTAACAGGAAGTGGGTGGGGCATCGGTGACCAGTTACCAATACAGCTTCCTGTATTGGGGCCCTTGCTAATTGGTCGGTGGGTGGAGGCAATTGTTAGAGACCTCTCCCTGAGTGCTGGTATTCACCCTCCTCTACATTCACCAGGGCTGGAGGGACACAATTAAAAAGCACCTTTAAGGCCCCTTCCAAAGAGTGTCCTCTGATGCCCGCTGTATTGACCCCATGTTTATTAGATTGACCCCTGGCTGACTGCGATGATGGAGACATAGGGGGCGAGGGGGTTTGGTCTGTGGGGCGGTCACTGTACATGGTTAACCGGGCTAGCCTATGATCATAGCCTCAGGTCAGATTGACTAGCCTGGCAATCAGTGAGTCAATAACTCCCAGACTGACAGTGTTACCTGTGGGCTAGACAACAACACCAGCACTCTCCAGGAAAACCCAGCCCTGCCCGTAACTCACATCCATCATTCATATCCAATTTGAAGAATGGGGATCTCACGTACTTTTCTCTGCTATTCCTATCATTCACTCCACCTGGGTTTTTATGTCTCTCTCTTCTTTTGCTTTCCAGTGGGGCGATCGATGCCGAGCCGGGCTCTCTCTCTCTTCCCCATCGCACCAGCGTTGAACTCCAGAGTGCCGCAAGCTGCTTCGCCCCATCCCAGCGGCAGGGTCAGCGGGAGTGCGTCTCCGTGCCGATATGCAGATGAGCCGAGACCCTACCGCAACCTCAGGGCGGCGTGCACCTCCTCTGACTCCTCCCAGCGTCTGGGCTTTCGCCGGCTAACTGCCTTTTACTGCCTGTGCCCGCTCCGTTAATAGGCAATGTGTGTGGAAGCTAATGGATGTTGTCAGCGGTGTGTTGTGACTGTTGATTTAGAGGAGACCCACCAGTCGGGGCATCTCTCAGAGCGAACCTGACCGCTGGACACCCAGAAGGAGCCAGAGGAAACAGGAGGACAGTTAGCTCACTCACGCTACAAATCAAAGTAATATCCTTAAAAGATGTGAGGATCGATTAAATGCCATGGTGCTGTGTGGAAAGGCAATTCTGTCCTATAAACAGTGATTTTCTCTCCCTAGCAGGTTTTGGTCGTAGCCTCTTATATAAATGTTTAAAAATGAATAAATAACTATTTTATGTTTCAGTGATTTCAGGACTAACATTATAGGGGCCTGAAATGTTGTGTATTATTACAAAAGGAAACATCTTTCCTAGATTCATTTTATATTTATATTTTAAATAAACACACCATTGTCACTGGTAAAATGCAAAATAATTATTCACATTAAAAAGGTGCTCAAGGCGTTTTCACTTTTGTATACTTCTTGTGGTTCATTTTAATAGAATTGTCAGACAAATATAACCAAGTTAAATAAATTAAAGAGAAATTACACTAAATAAAAAATAATAAAATAAAAAATCCACAAAATACAAATATTTGATAGAGTCATAGGTTTCCTTCTCTAATCATGGATCTAGGACAACAGAGAACTCTAAAGTTCCAGACCATAATTGTTTTAGAATATTCATTCTGTTCACAACCTTTCTATTGGTTGTTCAGTGTTCAAGCCTCTCGATTGGTTGTCTAGTGCCCTCTCACCCATTAAGCCGCTCTATTGGCTGTCCAGTGTTGCCTCACATTTCCAAGCCTCTCCACAAGTTGTTCAGAGTTCTCTCAAGCAACAAAGCCTTTCTATTGGTTGTTCAGCGTTCTCTCAAGCACCAAAGCCTTTCTATTGGTTGTTCAGTGTTCTCTCAAGCACCAAAGCCTTTCTATTGGTTGTTCAGCGTTCTCTCAAGCACCAAAGCCTCTCTATTGGTTGTTCAGCGTTCTCTCAAGCACCAAAGCCTTTCCATTGGTTGTTCGGTGTTCTCCCACACCTTCAGACCTCTCTATTGGTTGTTGTGACTTCTCTCATTATGACAGTCAGCGCTAATAGATACCAGTCTATTTGATCTTAGATGTGAGGTCCCATCTCCCAGCCATTAGATCCTTCTCAAGGTAATTGACTCGTTGTTTGATCTCTCTGTGACTTACACTGTTGCAAGTCATCCTTGCACGCACCGCACGCACCGCACGCACCGCACGCACCGCACGCACCGCACGCACGCACGCACGCACGCACCGCACACACGCACAGCACGCACACACGCACACACGCACACACGCACACACGCACACACGCACACACGCACACACGCACACACGCACACACGCACACACGCACACACGCACACACACACACACACACACACACACACACACACACACACACACACACACACACACACATATTAATGCTACCGCTGGCATTGGATAAGTTAAGGGAGCACATAACATGTTTTCGGGTCCATAGCTGCGGGCCCTGCTTTATTGCATGTTGTCACAAGTGGTGATGTCCTGTGCTAGGCAGGGATTCCACAACAAACGCTAAATGACAACGTAATGATCCAAGAGGAGGACAGAGAGACACAATCAAAGAACGGTGAATAGAATTAGTTTTCATCCCTACATTATTTAAAGTCACATAATTGCTTGTGTACTTCTGGCCTGTTTCTTGAATTAAACCTTTTTACTTCATCTTATTAATATTTCATAAAGACATTGATGTGAGCGTAAAGGGCCAGATCACTTTGTCGCAATTATTACAGAAATAAATATTAGTATTCAGCTGTGAGCTACAGCAGATGAATGTTTTCAGTAGTTCTAGAACAAAATCATTGAAATATGTAAGTTTCAAAAGATTAATAATGTTCCTAGAAAATTATTTAAAATGTAATTGACCAGAATCTTAGGAAACAAGATGAAGATGAATGGTAGTTAACCTATATATAGGATAAAAGAATATACATTTTTATCACAAAACTAGTTTTTATCATGTACATTTTTATTTTTTATTTGTGTCTATTTAATTAATTTAGGACTGCCATTTAATTGCATGAATTCTAATTTTTTTATGAAATGTAATGAAAGTTCTATCCGGTTGGGACCAGACACGGGTTAGACACTATTAGATTGGGTTTTCTGAGTTGTGCTGGGGGAAACACTATCAGTGTTTTGCTCGTTAGGCGATCGGATATCCTCTTGTGACGTGGGCTGTTATTGGTTTATCTGGCGAGGGAGGGTGTGGAGACGTGCAGGGTGACCAGGGCCACTGAGGGCACCCAGGCCATTTTGTTTGCCTGTCAGAGGGCCCGGATGTGTCACTGCCAGAGGAAGGAGTCAAATGAGGTCAAAGCAGGTGCCGGGGGCCAATCGGCTCGCGTTGTTCCAAATCAGGAACTATGGAAACACGGCTGGGTCAAACCTTGGTTGATATCAATCTGAATGGAGAGGCGAACTACAAACACACTGAACTCAGACGATCATAACGACATATTCCTTGTGCCCTGTAACCTCACTGTAGGGTTATTTGAATCCCATCTCACATTCACGCAAACAGAATAACACACACAGCGACACAAATGAATGAAACGCACAGCATTTCATCAAAACAGCACTCCCACTGCAATTTTAATGCAATCCAATTTTAATGGTTGTCGTTAAGTGGGGTCTCTCTGTTTCCTCTATCCCACTCATACTGCTTTTAATTACTTTCCTTATTACGGCGTGTTGTTGGTAGAGAAAACAAGGTAAAACTCATTACTCACCAGGAGATGAGGAACCTGAATGACTAGCTCGGGGGACGGCTGAGAGGACTTGATATTTACTTAGGAGAAAAAACACAATATATATATTTATATACGGCGAGAGAGAGATAGATTTCAACAGTAGCTTGTTGAAGTCGTCGCTTCCCTTTCTGCTAATAAACCATTACAGTGGAACCTGGAAGCTCGAGTTGCCCCCTCCCCCCATACACACGTGCACGTGCGCACGCACGCACGCACACGCACACACACAGACACACTTATACACTTGCCTGCTCTGCCCAGAGACAGAGTGCTTTTTATTTTAAAGTGAATGACTGGCCTTGGCCGCTTTAAAGGACTATGCTTTTATGGACTTGGAGCTGAGTATTTACAAGATAACCCAAGTCCAAGGACACACTATGGGATACGAGTGTGTCTCCCTCTCAGTGTCCCCTTCAGTAGAACCAAACATGTGGCCGCCCAGCCAACACCTCTCAATGTCACCGGGCTTCTCTGTCCAGGGTCAGCGTGTGAATCAGAGACGGGCCACACTGCAGGGGCCTCCAGAGAGACGGGACCTCTTCTCCCATACACACGGCACTCAATACATTTCCGTTAGTCAATGGTTACAGACATGGCGTCTGGTTCTCGTCTTAAGGCTAAGAGGGTCTATTTGTCCTCAATTCAGGCACTCTCCTATGTTATTTGTTGTTGCTTTGAAAAAAGGCTATCGAAGAAAAATAAATCAATTTGACAGCATTATTGAAATCAGAGCATGGAAACGTGTACTGGGCTTTAGATTTTTTTTTAAAATGAATTATACATTTTCCGATAACATTCAAAGGTCTATTGTCAGCATGACAAAAGCAGGGACAAAGTCGCCCTGAACACGCTGTCTCTTGAGTCGCGTCTGCTCATGACACTTGTCTATGTTCAACACGCAGCATTAAAACTGGGAACCCAATAATCAAGCTTTAATGAGAAAGTACACTAAACACGCCATCATAATGCACGTCGAAGCGAAACTTCAGCAATTAACAAAGAAATAATCTCTCCCCTATTTTCTCCCTTCAGCGAGCCCAAGGTCGCTCTGAATCCTTTGTTTGGGGATGGCATAGAATATGGTGTAGTGCAATTTAATCCATTATATCTTACCAAGGACACTGCGCTGTTAACGCATTTAATAGGTTGCATTTAAAAAATATATGTATCGCTGGGAGGGTGACTCACGGATGTGTCGTGGCAAACACAATCGCATATTCCTGTCTTCAAACGTTAACAACACACAACGCTTTAACAACAAAGGTTTCACCACAGGAAGTGTTTGTTTACTATAGGAAGTGTCCGTTTATGCAAATTAATTTATATCACCGACTGTTATCAAGTGGGCTTTGACAGATGATAGTATTAAAAGCCGAATCCTTTCGTTTTCCTAGGAATTGTAACAAGAAATACTTGAAGAACAAACACACATGACGCCAGGGATGAACACCTACCAAACACATGCAGTACAGATCCAATCTATTCACAGAATCATTTGTCCGTTCTGAATTACACGGTTCCATTCCTACCTGGACATATCTTTTGGATATTTTACAGTGCCAATCTAGATGCTGTGCGAGTGTGTGTTTCTGAACGAGCTCTTCCCCGGTGCCACGCAGACCCGTTCAGAGTGAACACGACACAGCTCGCCACGCAGACCCGTTCAGAGCGAACACGACACAGCCCTGTCCTCGTCCGGCCCTTTGTTTGATCTGCATCGTCATTGGTCGATTGATTTCAATGCTCAACACTCTGGGGCTGCTAGCTCTACTGACACTGTTTTGTTCCTGGCCCATTGAGGGGGACCTGTCCATCTCCGTGCCCGTCCCCCAGTGAGGCTCACAAGCAGCGTGCCTCTAAAGGGAGGCCCACAAAGGCTGTCCATTAGCAGAAGTACAGAGGCCCTCGTCTGGGCTTGGGACATTATGGAGCCCCAGGGTCGTGCCAAATACACAGGTGTGGACACACACTCACTAAATAACACACATCTTCTGTCCCTAAACATAATGAGATGAACCATTTATGCCATATCTGTTGTTGGTCCTCTGTGTGCCACCAAACCCGCCCTCCCACGTACTCTACATGAGCCCTGCAGGGGTCCAGTGGTCTCTGATAATAGACATTGGCAGCAGATGCTTCAAGTCCTGTATGTTTGTAAGGTGGAGCCGTCGTGGATCGGAAATGTTGGTTCATTACATCACACAGATGCTCAATTGGATTTAAATCTGGGGAATTTGGACTCTTTAACTCTTCCATTACGTTCCTCAAACAATTATACGACTGACAGAGGAGATACCACTGCCATGATGAGGTATATCTGGTCTGGAACCATGTTTAGGTAGGTTTCACGTGTCAAATTGACCCCCACACGGATAGACAGACCCAGTGTGTCCCAGCAGAACATCGCCCAGAGAATCACACTCCCTCCACTGGCTTGTCATCTTCCCATCGTCACCGTTTCTTCTGCATCCAACACGTTGACTGTGAGAACTGATTGCTTGCTAACCATCTAATCAAATAGATCGCAGGTTGGTGAAAAACAAACTCAGCCATGCATTAAAGATGAACTCTTTCTCAATTAAAAACGTAACTATGAATGCAAAACTAATGACTTACTGTATTATATTAACTTGCCATGCTGAGCACACTCTGTGTTCTGTCTTCACAGCTACAACATGTTTTCTCTTTGAATGCTCAAGCGTTACAGTCGTGCTCCCGTGCCATGAGAGTTCTGCTCTGAATTCTTAAAGCGGTCCCCTACTTTTGACGTTTTTAGTCATTTGTGATTTCCCTCTCGTGTAGACTCCAACATCTTGTAAATTGTTGTTTGTGTTGCTGCGTCTCTGGTAGACCCAACTAAACGACAGGGACATTCGTTGACAATTTCTTTAATTAATGACGTTATTGATGTTCATCGATTAGTTGTTTCAGCCCTAACACACACACACACACACACACACACACACACACACACACACACACACACACACACACACACACACACACACACACACACACTCTTTATCCCCCTACAAGCAAACATCACACACTCAGCCATTCCACATAAAATGAGATTCCTACACATGTACAGCCACCCCCCCCTGTATGCACACACATGCCTTCAGAGACCCTCCAACACCCCTCCTTGCACTTTATTACAATACCTTGGCACGCACGCACGCACACACACAGCAGAGCTGTTAGTTTCCTTTCGTTACCAACATTGAGATATGCGGGGCCCTCTGGGGCCTCAGGTAAGACGACATCCTGACAGACAGAGAGTGGCTCTGCACACGTCACCACGTCCACTGGGGCCACGGCGTCTACAATTAAAATACCACTCGCCCTCCTGTTGCTGGCAGCTCCTCACAACTAGAAATACAGCTCAGAGTACGAACACGCGCACACACACGAGAAATACAGCTCAGAGTACGAACACGTGCACGTAGACACATTGGCCACAAACATGAGAAATACACCTCAGAGTACAAACACGCGCACACACACGCACGCACAAACACACACACACACACACGCTCAGTGGGAAAGCTCATAGTCTCAAGTCATACGTGTAAAGACACTTGTCGTAAGCAAGACAAAGAAACACTGCAAATAATAGACTGTAGCATACAACGAATGACAGTCACTTTCACAGGTGTATACTGCAGGTATGACTGAGTGAGTAAAGAGAGAGAGAGACGGACAAAGAGAGAGAAACAGGTGGAGTGTGAGAATCGATATGTGTCAATGATAAGTGACTGACTGGTTTACCTGGGGTGAGTGCACCTAACACACAAAAACACATGCACTTACAAACGCATACCAACACACACACACATTCACGCAAACACACACACACACACACACACAAACACACACTCTCTCACACACATTCACGCAAACACACACACACACACACACACACTCCCTCACACAAACACACACTCTCTCACACACACACACACACACACACACACACACACACACACACACACACACACACACACACACACACACACACACACACACACACACACACACACACACACACACACACACACACACACACACACACACACAAACACACAAACACACACAAAAACACATGCACTTACAAACACATACCAACACACACACACATTCACGCAAACACATACACTCACACATTAATGTGCACACACACACAGAAACACACACACAGAAACAAATGTATTATTCTACTTACACCATTCAATCTCTACAGAAAGAAAGCTTCTACCTCAGGATTTACCCTGCAATCTCTGCAGAGAACAACTTCTAATGCTGGATATATCATTGCATCTCTACAGAAAACAGTTTCTATATAAGTTTAACCATTCAATATCTCCAGACAATAGCTTATATTGCCAGTTTCTGAATGGGTTCCCTGGTTTTATATAACATACTGCTGCAGTCATTCTTTGATAGACTACATCCAACTATCGATGAAAACAAAGTAACCAAACCTAAACAACAGCAGTGACAACTGTGTCAGCATTTTGAAGATACCAGTCGCTGACATCTGTGCACTAAGTTGGAAGACGGCTTCAGAAATCACTTGGTTTGTGACACAGCTTTCACCCGTGAGAAAATATACACTGATGAGTCAAAACATTATGACCCCTGAAGCTGTCCTGTGGTAGCAGGCACTAAGACATTATGACCCCACAAGCTGACTGGGAGCGCCCCACAAGCTGACCGGGAGCGCCCCACAAGCTGACCAAGAGCGCCCCACAAGCTGACCAAGAGCGCCCCACAAGCTGACCGGGAGCGCCCCACAAGCTGACCGGGAGCACCCCACAAGCTGACCGGGAGCGCCCCACAAGCTGACCGGGAGCGCCTCAGAAGCTGACCGGGAGCGCCCCACAAGCTGACCGGGAGCGCCTCACAAGCTGACCGGGAGCGCCCCACAAGCTGACCGGGAGCGCCCCACAAGCTGACCGGGAGCGCCCCACAAGCTGACCGGGAGCGCCCCACAAGCTGACCGGGAGCGCCCCACAAGATGACCGGGAGCACCCCACAAGCTGACTGGGAGCGCCCCACAAGCTGACCGGGAGCGCCCGACAAGCTGACTGGGAGCGCCCCACAAGCTGACTGGGAGCGCCCCACAAGCTGACTGGGAGCGCCCCACAAGCCGCACTGTTGTAGAGATGCTCTGACCCAGTCATCCTTGTGAAGTCGCTCAGGTCATTACACCTGCCCATTACTCCACGTTGACTATGAGAACGTATTGTTTGCTTACAATCTCATCTACACAGACCTGACATTGTTAACAGATGATCAATGTCATTCGCTTCACATGCGAGTGGTCATAATGTTATGGGTCATCATTGCATGTTTGTGTGTACATAAGATCCCGAGACACACAGAAGGAGAACGGGATAACCCTAACCCTGTGTTATTCCCCCGTTCTAGATTATCTTAGAGAGGACTGTCATGCCAGACCGTACACACACCTGCTGATTTATGGAGCCACACTTTATATGGGGTCGGAGAGGGGTGTCGCGACCCAGCCAGCCCAGCATTAGAGCTCTTATCAGGGGGTGAGGAGACGGGGTGGTTTGCTGTGGTGAGGCGGTGAGGGGCGGGTCAGTTCTGAAATAGATTACTTAACAGGAACAAAGTGTAATTAATGGGTGAACACAGATAAGAGGAGCCTGGTCCTATCAGGGAATGTGTTAATGGAGTTCACACACACTCAGTAAGCACAGGGGACGACCCCAGTGTGTGTGTGTGTGTGTGTGTGTGTGTGTGTGTGTGTGTGTGTGTCTGTGTGTGTGTGTGTGTGTGTGTGTGTGTGTGTGTCTGTGTGAGGGCTAACAGACTAGCATGAAAAACAGTGATATGAGAAGACAAACAGGGGGATGGGGCAAAGCAGCCCTGTTCTATAGTGAAGATCTGCAATCATTGTGATCAGAGGAAACCCAAAGTACCTGTGTAAATTCTCTATACACACCACACACTACACAACACACACCACAACACACACACACACACACAAAGACACACGCACACACACAAAGAAGAAAACATCCTCCCTGGACACAGGCACGTTCACATGAAAACATGAGTGATGTTATGACACCGAGCACAGCGGCAGGCCTTCAAATGGACAGGGTTGTTTACTACAGAGGAGGAGGTAAAGGAGGTGGACTAGGAGGTGCTAGAGGAAATGGAGCGGTCGACTTGGGGTCATTCCACAGTGACAGGGGCCCAGACTGACAGAGACTACAGCCCAGCTTCCTGTCTACATGTTTCCTTGCGTCAGGGGACCCCGCCTGGAGCCAGTGGGCCTGACGGGGGTTAAGCTGCCCAGGGAACGGGGCTTTGGGAGCGGGATAGGGACAGGGTTGAGGCGCCCACGTGTGCCAGGACAGTGAGGTGGCCCAGTGATGGAAGGCAGCAGGATATCCCCTGTTTGTTTAAGGTACCTTCTGACAGCAGCAAACTGGCTCTAGACCTTCTGTGTACATGTGTGTAGTGTGTTCTCTATACACGTGTGTAGTGTAGTGTGTTCTCTATACACACGTCTGTAGTGTGTTCTCTATACACGTGTGTGTAGGGTGTTCTCTATACACGTGTGTGTGTAGTGTGTTCTCTATACACGTGTGTGTAGGGTGTTCTCTATACACGTGTGTGTGTAGTGTGTTCTCTATACACGTGTGTGTATGGTGTTCTCTATATATGTGTGTAGTGTGTTCTCTATACACATGTGTGTAGTGTGTTCTCTATACACATGTGTGTAGTGTGTTCTCTATACACATGTGTGTAGTGTGTTCTCTATACATGTGTGTAGTGTGTTCTCTATACACATGTGTGTAGTGTGTTCTCTATACACATGTGTGTAGGGTGTTCTCTATACACATGTGTGTAGTGTGTTCTCTATACACATGTGTTTAGTGTGTTCTCTATACACGTGTGTGTAGGGTGTTCTCTATATATGTGTGTAGTGTGTTCTCTATACACATGTGTGTAGTGTGTTCTCTATACACATGTGTGTAGTGTGTTCTCTATACACATGTGTGTAGTGTGTTCTCTATACACATGTGTGTATGGTGTTCTCTATACACGTGTGTAGTGTGTTCTCTATACACGTGTGTGTGTAGTGTGTTCTCTATACACGTTTGTGTAGGGTGTTCTCTATATATGTGTGTAGGGTGTTCTCTATACACATGTGTGTAGTGTGTTCTCTATACACATGTGTGTAGGGTGTTCTCTATACACATGTGTGTAGTGTGTTCTCTATACATGTGTGTAGTGTGTTCTCTATACACGTGTGTAGTGTGTTCTCTATACATGTGTGTAGTGTGTTCTCTATACACATGTGTGTAGTGTGTTCTCTATACACATGTGTGTAGGGTGTTCTCTATACATGTGTGTAGTGTGTTCTCTATACACATGTGTGTAGTGTGTTCTCTATACACATGTGTGTAGGGTGTTCTCTATACACATGTGTGTAGTGTGTTCTCTATACACATGTGTGTAGTGTGTTCTCTATACACGTGTGTGTAGGGTGTTCTCTATATATGTGTGTAGTGTGTTCTCTATACACATGTGTGTAGTGTGTTCTCTATACACATGTGTGTAGTGTGTTCTCTATACACATGTGTGTAGTGTGTTCTCTATACACATGTGTGTAGGGTGTTCTCTATACACGTGTGTAGTGTGTTCTCTATACACGTGTGTGTGTAGTGTGTTCTCTATACACATGTGTGTAGGGTGTTCTCTATACACGTGTGTAGTGTGTTCTCTATACACGTGTGTGTGTAGTGTGTTCTCTATACACGTTTGTGTAGGGTGTTCTCTATATATGTGTGTAGGGTGTTCTCTATACACATGTGTGTAGTGTGTTCTCTATACACATGTGTGTAGTGTGTTCTCTATACACATGTGTGTAGGGTGTTCTCTATACACATGTGTGTAGGGTGTTCTCTATACATGTGTGTAGTGTATTCTCTATACATGTGTGTAGTGTGTTCTCTATACATGTGTGTAGTGTGTTCTCTATACATGTGTTTAGTGTGTTCTCTATACATGTGTGTAGTGTGTTCTCTATACACATGTGTGTAGTGTGTTCTCTATACACATGTGTGTAGTGTGTTCTCTATACATGTGTGTAGTGTGTTCTCTATACATCTGTTTAGTGTGTTCTCTATACATGTGTGTAGTGTGTTCTCTATATATGTGTGTAGGGTAATGTGTATGGATGTGTGATTAAAGTGTGTGTGTGTGTGTGTGTGTGGCTATACTCTGGTAAAAGGTCATCTAAATATTCTGAGTTAAACTGATTTCAAATTCCATTAAACATCCAACAGACCTCACAGATATGCAAACTCGGCATGTGTAGGTGTGTGTATAGGTGTGTGTGTATATGTGTGTACATGTGTAGGTGTGTGTGTGTGTATATGTGAGTACATGTGTAGGTGTGTGTGTATAGGTGCGTGTGTATATGTGTGTACATGTGTAGGTGTGTGTATAGGTGTGTACATATGTAGGTGTGTGTGTATAGATGTGTGTATATATGTGTGTACAGGTGTAGGAGTGTATATGTGTAGGTGTGTGTCTATAGGTGTATGAGTTTATATGTGTATGTATAGGTGTGTGTGTATATAGGTGTGTGTGTGTATAGGTGTATGTGTGTGTATAGGTGTGTGTATATGTGTGTGTGTATAGGTGTGTGTATAGGTGTGTGTGTGTGTATATGTGTGTGTATAGGTGTGTGTGTGTATATGTGTGTATAGGTGTGTGTATAGGTGTGTGTGTGTATATGTGTGTGTATAGGTGTGTGTGTGTATATGTGTGTATAGGTGTGTGTATAGGTGTGTGTATAGGTGTGTGTATAGGTGTGTGTGTATAGGTGTGTGTATAGGTGTGTGTATATGTGTGTATATGTGTGTGTGAGTATATGTGTGTGTTTAGGTGTGTGTGTGTATAGGTGTATGTATGTGTGTGTGTATATGTGTGTGTATATGTATGTGTGTGTATAGGTGTGTGTGTATAGGTGTGTGTGTATAGGTGTATGTGTATAGGTGTGTGTGTGTATAGGTGTGTGTGTGTATAGGTGTGTGTATAGGTGTGTGTGTATAGGTGTGTGTATAGGTGTGTGTATATGTGTGTGTATATGTGTGTGTGAGTATATGTGTGTGTTTAGGTGTGTGTGTGTGTGTGTATAGGTGTATGTATGTGTGTGTGTATATGTGTGTGTATATGTATGTGTGTGTATAGGTGTGTGTGTATAGGTGTGTGTGTGTGTATAGGTGTGTGTATATAGGTGTGTGTGTATAGGTGTGTGTGTATAGGTGTGTGTGTGTGTGTGTGTATATGTATATATATGTTTGTGTGTATAGATGTGTGTGCTGGAGCCAATAGGCAAAGCTGAGAATGCATGTTCATCTCCATGTTGTATATGTGATGTTCACATCCCCGGGAATCATCACCTTCACGTGGTGGAGAGGTTTGTGTGCCCCTATGAACCTGAGGGCTGGGTTGTCTGGAGCTTCATGCTCCTGGTAGGGTTTCCCAAGGCAATGTGGTCTCAGGCGAGGGGCCAGACTAAGAATGGTTCACCAAGACCCCATGAAAGATAGAGGGAAAAGGAGCGAGACCCTGCCTGGAGGAAGCCCAGGGCCCTCGTCTGGAGCCAGGCCCAGACGGCGGGCTCGAAAGCGAGCGTCTGGTGGCCGGGTTTGCCACGGAGCCCGGCCGGGCACAGCCCGAACGAGATACGTGGCATCTCTCTCCTCTCCATCCTGTGGGCCCACCACTCACAGGAACAACCGCAGGGGTCGGGTGCGCTGTCATATGGGTGACAGTGAAGGTGGGGGGTCTCGACGGATCAGACCCGGGCGGCAGAAGCTTGCTTTGGGGACGTGGAACGTCACCTCACTGGGGGGGAAGGAGCCAGAACTTGTGCGTGAGGTGGAGCGATACCAGTTGGATCTGGTGGGACTTACCTCTACGCACAACCGTGGCTCTGGAACCTTACCCTGGATAGGGGTTGGACTCTGTTCTTCTCTGGAGTTGCCCAGGGTGAGAGGCGGCGGGCTGGTGTGGGGATACTCACGAGCCCACGTCTGAGCACGGCGGTGTTGGAGTTTACCCCGGTGGATGAGAGGTTTGCCTCCCTACGCCTAAGGGTGGTGGGGGAAAACTCTGACTGTTGTTTGTGCTTATGCACCAAACAGCAGTTCGGAGTATTCAGCCTTCTTGGAGACCCTGAAGGAGTCCTATATAGGGCTCCAGTAGGGGACTCCATCATTCTGCTGGGAGACTTCAACGCACATGTGGGCAACGATGGAGACACCTGGAGAGGCGTGATTGGGAGGAACGGCCTCCTGATCTAAACCCGAGCGGTCGTTTGTTATTGGACTTCTGTGCTAGTCATGGATTGTCTATAACAAACACCATGTTCGAACATAAGGAGGCGCATAAGTGTACATGGTACCAGAGCACCCTAGGCCGAAGGTCAATGATCGATTTTGTGATCGTATCGGCTGATCTAAGGCCGCATGTTTTGGACACTCGGGTGAAGAGAGGGGCAGAGCTGTCAACTGATCACCATCTGGTAGTGAGTTGGATCAGAGGGTGGGGAAAGACTTTGGACAGACCAGGTAAGCCCAAACGGGTGGTGCGGGTGAACTGGGAACGTCTGGAGGAGGCCCCTGTCCGAAAGATCTTCAACTCACACCTCCGGCGGAGCTTTTCAGGCATCCCTGTGGAGGTTGGGGGCATTGAACCTGAGTGGGCAATGTTCAAAGCTTCTATTGCTGAAGCTGCGGCGGTGAGCTGTGGTCTCAAGGTCCTAGGTGCCTCAAGGGGTGGTAACCCTAGAACACCGTGGTGGACCACGGTGGTCAGGGAAGCTGTCCGACTGAAGAAGGAGGCCTTCAGGGATATGCTAGCCCTGGGGACTCCGGAGGCAGTTGCAGGGTACCGACAGGCCCGAAGGGCTGCAGCCGCTGCCGTGTCAGAGGCAAAGCAGCGGGTGTGGGAGAAGTTTGGAGAAGCTATGGAGAAGGACTTTCGGTCGGCACCAAAATGCTTCTGGAAAACCGTTCGGCACCTCAGAAGGGGAAAACGGGAACCATCCAAGCTGTGTACAGTAAGGATGGGACACTGTTGACCTCAACTGATGATGTGATCGGGCGCTGGAAAGAGCATTTTGAGGAGCTCCTGAATCCGACCTACACGCCCTCTAGTACAGAGGCAGAGCTGGAGGCTGATGGAGGGTCATCGTCAGTTTCCCTGGGGAAGTCGCTGAGGTAGTCAAACAACTCCACAGTGGCAAAGCCCCAGGGACTGATGAGATTCGTCCAGAAATGCTAAAAGCTTTGGGTGGGGAAGGGCTGTCTTGGTTGACACGCCTCTTCAACATTGCATGGAAGTCTGGGACAGTGCCAGAGGAGTGGCAGACCGGGGTGGTGGTTCCCCTCTTTAAAAAGGGGGACCAGAGAGTGTGTGCCAATTACAGAGGTATCACACTCCTCAGCCTCCCTGGTAAAGTGTACTCCAAAGTGCTGGAAAGGAGGGTTCGGCCAATAGTCGAACCTCAGATTGAAGAGGAACAATGCGGTTTTCGTCCTGGCCGGGAACCACGGACCAGCTCTTTACTCTCGCAAGGATCCTGGAGGGGGCCTGGGAGTATGCCCATCCAGTCTACATGTGTTTTGTGGATCTGGAGAAGGCGTATGACCGGGTACCCCGGGATCTTTGTGGGAGGTGCTGCGGAGTATGGGGTGAGGGGTCTCTTCTCAGGGCCATCCAATCTCTGTACGCTCAAAGCATGAGCTGTGTCCGTGTCCTCGGCAGTAAGTCGGATTCGTTCCCGGTGGGGGTTGGCCTCCGCCAGGGCTGCGCTTTGTCACCAATCCTGTTTGTAATATTCATGGACAGGATATCAAGGCGTAGTCATGGGGGAGGGTTCCCGTTCGGTGGGCTGATGGTCACATCACTGCTTTTTGCGGATGATGTGGTCCTGATGGCCTCATCGGTCGGTGACCTTCAGCACTCACTGGATCGGTTCGCAGCCGAGTGTGAAGCGGCTGGGATGAGGGTTAGCACCTCTAAATCTGAGGCCATGACTCTCAGCAGGAAACCGGTGGAGTGCCTACTCCGGGTAGGGAAAGAGTCCTTACTCCAAGTGAAGGAGTTCAAGTACCTCGGGGTCCTGTTCGCGAGTGAGGGAACAATGGAGCGGGAGTTTGGTCGGAGGATCGGAGCAGCGGGGGCGGTGTTGCATTCGCTTCACCGCACCGTTGTGACGAAAAGAGAGCTGAGCCGAAAGGCAAAGCTCTCGATCTACCGGTCAATCTTTGTTCCTACCCTCACCTATGGTCATGAAAGCTGGGTCATGACCGAAAGAACGAGATCGCGGGTACAAGCGGCCGAAATGGGTTTTCTCAGAAAGGTGGCTGGCCTCTCCCTTAGGGATAGGGTGAGAAGCTCAGTCATCCGAGAGGAACTCGGAGTAGAGCCGCTGCTCCTTTGCATAGAAAGGAGCCAGTTGAGGTGGTTCGGGCATCTTGTAAGAATGCCACCTGGGCGCCTCCCTAGAGAGGTGTTCCAGGCACGTCCAGCTGGGAGGAGACCTCGGGGAAGACCCAGGACTAGGTGGAGAGATTATATCTCCACACTGGCCTGGGAACGCCTCGGGATTCCCCAGTCAGAGCTGGCTAATGTTGCCCGGGAAAGGGAAGTTTGGGGTCCCCTGCTAGAGCTGCTACCCCCGCGACCCGACCCCGGATAAGCGGTTGAAGATGAGATGAGATGAGATGTTCAGGGACCATGTGGTGTGAGTCTGGGACCTGTGGGTGACCTGCACTATGTTCTCCACAGTGGTGAGGCGTAGAGGGCCAGCCAATGTCAGGGGGCTGAGGGAGAAGACTGTGATCTGTCAGGGCTGAAGAGCAAGGCAGCATCAAAGACACCAGCCACAGCTCCACATGAAACCAGCCCCCGTCCTCTGCTAGCACACTATCTCCACTTTGTCCTTGGCCTGTCTGGATACCACTGGAGGCGAGCATGATTTGAGAGAGCAAGTGGGAACAAGAGACACAGAGAGAGAGAGAGAGAGAGAGAAAAGGAAGGAGAGGGAGGATGAGCACAAGGGAGAGGAGAGAGGAGGAGAAAGAGGAGCCCCTCAATGACATCTGAAGAGATAAGTCACTCTCCAGAGCTCCGTCTCCCTCACTATCACTTTCCCAGGCAGCGCTATGACATGTGGCCTCAAATGTACGTGTGTGCGTGCGTATGGACGTGTGTGTGTGTGCGTGTGTGAGCGTACGTGTGTGTGTGCGCACTGCGTACGTACAATTGTGTGCGTACGTGTGTGTGCGTACGTGTGTGTGCATACGTGTGTGTGAGCATACATGTGGGTGTGCGTACGCGCGCGCGCGTGCGCGCGTGCGTGTGTGTGTGTGTGTGTGTGTGTGTGTGTGTGCGTGCGTACGTACGAGTGTGAGGGTCTTTGAATGACAGAGAATAAAGTACGTGGCCCCGGAGTAGTGATGCAGTAAAGAAGTCAATGTAATGCAACCTCACAGCTTGGGTTAGTATTCACCTTTATGCAGGCGGGTAAAGCTCTCCTGTGGAGTATAGCTTCACTCCTCTATAGCTTCACTCCTCTATAGCTTCACACCTCTATAGCTTCACACCTCTATAGCTTCACACCTCTATAGCTTCACTCCTCTATAGCTTCACTCGTCTATAGCTTCACTCCTCTATAGATTCACTCCTCTATAGATTCACTCGTCTATAGCTTCACTCCCCTATAGCTTCACTCCCCTATAGCTTCACTCCTCTATAGCTTCACTCCCCTATAGCTTCACTCCTCTATAGCTTCACTCCTCTATAGCTTCATTCAACTATAGCTTCACTCCTCTATAGCTTCACTCCTCTATAGCTTCATTCAACTATAGCTTCATTCCTCTATAGCTTCACTCCATGGTGAATCATTGTTCTGGTTGAGTACCACTGACCCCTGATCTGCACAGATCCTCTGAATATGAGAATTAATTTATGCTAACCATTATGTGAGTAAGGTACCGTATCCTTTCAGGCATTTCCACTAACACACCACATCATATTTTAAACAAGTGTTCTTCCAAAGCATGACTCATGCTAGAATCCACACTAACTTAACAGAAGGAATAAAAACAGAAACACTAGTATCGTGTAGTTTCAGTGATCAGCCACGTTCACCACAGACAGTCAACAACAACTCTGAATACTACGTGTAAAAGCTGAAACAGGCAGGAGAAGGAGGTGTTTACCACCAAAAAAAACATTCTGATTGAAAGACAACTTAAGGAAAATTGTCCCAGGTCAGCATGGGGTCAGAACAATGTGAAAAACACCAAAACAAAAAGAGACCCTGCAAAAAAGAAAAGCAGCAATCTGAATGATTCTCATAAACAAACTGTTAACCTTTTGATAAGCAGCTTCAAGCCTTGGCTGTTTGTATTTTTCAGCGAATTTCATTTGGAAAGAGAATAATTAGAGAATAATCTCTCTCCCTCTCCTTCTTGACTTTTCCTCAGAGGAGAAGCATACGGTTCACAGCCTCCCTGCTCCAACTCAGTGAGACACAGATGAACACATCAACACAAATGCTAATTCAGAACACACACGCCCAGAAACAAATGTACAATGACTGGTTTAATTCAGCTAGACAGGAATGATGCTTTAATAGTCTATAGAGCAGCTTTTCGTTTGGTTTGGTTTTCACGCTCAACCTAATTGTTCACTTCATTTCCGTGGTATAGGATGAAGCGTTTTATTTGAGCTAATTTATAAATGGATTCACAGAAAATGTACAGAAATGTTTTGTAAAAAAGTTACCTCATGTATTTTTGGGCTAAAAATATATGTCAATATCTCGAAGCAGAGCCAAACAGGAGGTATGAAGAGTTAGAATAATACGTCAGCATGCTGTTAACAGTGAAGTGTTTTCATATTGACATGCAGATATGGTTTCTGCTGATGCTTTAGAGCACATTGATGTAGCTTCACTCATATTAGTTTCGCTTCTCCAACTGGGTGAGACAGTCAGAGACGATCTGATTTGTAACTTACGTGTTTCTGCATGATATTACATTAAAGACAATGAGTGGAAGAAAACCTGACATGCAAAAAAAAACAGTGAAAAATGGCAGCAACATCCACACGGGTAAATGCAAACATAAACATGCTAACTCAAGTACCACCCCACAGGGCAAGGGCATGAGTGTATAAGGGCATGAGTGTATAAGGGCATGAGTGTATGAGGGCATAAGTGTATGAGTGTATGAGGGCATGAGTGTATGTGGGCATGAGTGTATGAGGGCATGAGTGCATGAGGGCATGAGTGCATGAGGGCATGAGGGCATGAGTGTATGAGTGTATGAGGGCATGAGGGCATGAGTGCATGAGTGTATGAGGGCATGAGTGTATGAGGGCATGAGTGTATGAGGGCATGAGTGTATGAGGGCATGAGTGTATGAGGGCATGAGTGTATGAGGGCATGAGTGTATGAGGGCATGAGTGCATGAGTGTATGAGGGTATAAGTGTATGAGGGCACGGCCCCGAGGGTGTGTGTATCCAGGTCAGAGTGACCTCTGCAGACGACGCTATCAGGACCCAGCCTGAGAAACACACACACAGGGACACACACACACAGACAGACGCACACAGACAGAACGCAAAACCCTACCAGGAATAAGCCTTTATCTGACAGCATCAGTTGACACACACACACACACACACACACACACACACACACACACACACACACACACACACACACACACACACACACACACACACACACACACACAGTGTCTGGCCTTGACCCTGCAGCACTTTGTGGTTAATCAAAATTGTATCAGTGATATGAGGTTTGGGTAACAACAGACAGACAGGTACGTACATATCGGGGGGAGGTGGGGGAGGCCTGTAGATACACTCACAGAGGAGTAACACAAGCTTAACTCCCCTATGTGTTTCCATGGTGAATCACAGCAGTTGGAACAGAAATATCTCCCCAAAATACCGTGTGTTAGCTGGCCATGTAAAACATCTCCCAACTTCACCCGTTTATCATCTCACCCCACTGTCTTCTCTGACACGAGTGAAATATCTGTCCTGGCTAACAGCGCAAGGAACCGAATGACTGACTGTGTATGTGTGTGCAAAAGAAGTGTGTGTGAGTATTATTTTTTATTTCTTATCAGCACTTTGATGCAGAGGAAACACTGGGAGTGTATGGCGTCATCCCACACAGTCGTTTACTCTAAGCTGTGAGAAAACCCCAGTCAAATTAGCCTAGCACTGCATATTAACACAAAGTTAACAGAAATGAATGAAACATTACGAGAAAAATGCTCTTTCAAAGTTAATCAAGGAGCATAGCAAAGGTGGTGTGAAAAAGATTAGCCAGGAAGAGTGAGAGAGAAAGTGAAAGCGAGAGGGTAAAATAGAGAGGGGAAGAGAGAGGGAGGGAAGAGGAAAAACTACCCTCTGTCATAATTTAGGCGAGCTGCGGTCTCCCACTGCTCTGTTTACAATGTATAATTTATGCCTCAGAGTTCAAACACAGCTTTATCTGCACTCAGCTGCTAAGTGATATGATTTCACTTTTTATAGCTTGGCGGAGCCTCCCTCTCCACACGGCAACGTGCTGCTGGGGTTCTGTACGCCTGCCACACTGACTTTCAACTGCACAGCCCCTCCGGGCAAAACTAGTGTGTTAAAACGCCTCCCTAACGCTGGTTCCCCCCGCCTGCCCCCTCCCCTCGGCAGTCCTGAAAGGAGAGATGGCTGTGTCATATTTTTACAAGCGGTTAACATCTTCTGTATTTACTGCCGGTCTGTGATATCAGGAGGCTGTGACGACCTGTTTTACGCCCAGATATCTGACCCCCATTAGGGCCCACAGTCGTTGACCTTCACCCATCAGGGCGGCAGTAATGCAGCACTTTGGTTGCCCCTTCACTTACTGGGCCGTTCAGTTAGCTCACATCGTCTAATCAATGTGACATCAGGAGGACACTGACAGGGGTCAGAAATATGTCCCCCACCCTAATGCGTCTCCAAGGTGACTGTCCCAGAGACAGATGGTCCCAGTGACAGGGGGTCCCAGTGAAAGGAGGTCCCAGTGACAGGGGGTCCCAGTGACAGGAGGTCCCAATGACAGGGGGTCCCAGAGACAGGGGGTCCCAGAGACAGGGGGTCCCAGAGACAGGGGGTCCCAGTGACAGGGGGTCCCAGTGACAGGGGGTCCCAGTGACAGGGGGTCCCAGTGACAGGAGGTCCCAGTGACAGGAGGTCCCAGTGACAGGGGGTCCCAGAGACAGGGGGTCCCAGAGACAGGGGGTCCCAGAGACAGAAGGTCCCAGAGACAGGGGGTCCCAGTGACAGGGGGTCCCAGTGACAGGAGGTCCCAGAGACAGGGGGTCCCAGTGACAGGAGGTCCCAGTGACAGGAGGTCCCAGTGACAGGGGGTCCCAGAGACAGGGGGTCCCAGAGACAGGGGTCCCAGTGACAGGGGGTCCCAGTGACAGGAGGTCCCAGAGACAGGGGGTCCCAGAGACAGGGGGTCCCAGTGACAGGAGGTCCCAGTGACAGGAGGTCCCAGTGACAGGGGGTCCCAGAGACAGGAGGTCCCAGTGACAGGGGGTCCCAGAGACAGGGGGTCCCAGAGACAGGGGGTCCCAGAGACAGGGGGTCCCAGAGACAGAAGGTCCCAGAGACAGGGGGTCCCAGTGACAGGGGGTCCCAGTGACAGGAGGTCCCAGAGACAGGGGGTCCCAATGACAGGAGGTCCCAGAGACAGGATTACATTTGGGTGGGTTAAGGGTCCTTGAGCGTCAAGGGCAAAGGTCTGACTCAGCGCGACTCCCAAATGGCTCTCTATTTCCTATGTAGTGCACTCCATTAGGCCAGCAGCCATAGGGAAAAGGGTGCCATTTGAGCGGCACAAGGGTAAAGATAGTGAGTGGTGAAGGGGAGATGAGGTTTGACAGGGTCCATTCAGATCCATTCACATTGTATGGATGGGCTCTTCAGAAGCTACTCACTGAGAAAACAGTAACCCTGCTCATTCTACAGTATGGACTACAGTATGGTCTACAGCATGGACTACAGTATGGTCTACAGTATGGTCTACAGTATGGTCTACAGTATGGACTACAGTATGGTCTACAGTATGGACTACATTATGGACTACATTATGGACTACAGTATGGTCTACAGTATGGTCTACAGCATGGACTACAGTATGGACTACAGTATGGTCTACAGTATGGTCTACAGTATGGACTACATTATGGACTACAGTATGGACTACAGTATGGTCTACAGCATGGACTACAGTATGGTCTACAGTATGGACTACAGTATGGTCTACAGTATGGACTACAGTATGGTCTACAGTATGGACTACAGTAACTCTACTTATTCTACAGTATGGTCTACAGTATGGTCTACAGTATGGACTACAGTATGGACTACAGTATGGTCTACAGTATGGACTACAGTATGGTCTACAGCATGGACAACAGTAACTCTACTTATTCTACAGTATGGTCTACAGCATGGACTACAGTATGGACTACAGTATGGTATACAGTATGGTCTACTCATTCTACACTATGGACTACAGTAACTCTACTCATTCTACACTATGGACTACAGTAACTCTACTCATTCTACACTATGGACTACAGTAACTCTACTCATTCTACACTATGGACTACAGTAACTCTACTCATTCTATAGTATGGACTACAGTATGGACTACAGTAACTCTATTCATTCTACAGTATGGACTACAGTAACTCTATTCACTCTACACTATGGACTACAGTAACTCTACACATTCTACACTATGGACTACAGTAACTCTACTCATTCTACACTATGGACTACAGTAACTCTATTCATTCTACACTATGGACTACAGTAACTCAACTCATTCTACACTATGGACTACAGTAACTCTACTCATTCTATAGTATGGACTACAGTAACTCTATTCATTCTACACTATGGACTACAGTAACTCTATTCACTCTACAGTATGGACTACAGTAACTCTACTCATTCTACACTATGGACTACAGTAACTCTACTCATTCTACACTATGGACTACAGTAACTCTACTCATTCTACACTATGGACTACAGTAACTCTACTCATTCTACACTATGGACTACAGTAACTCAACTCATTCTATAGTATGGACTACAGTAACTCTATTCATTCTACACTATGGACTACAGTAACTCTATTCACTCTACAATATGGACTACAGTAACTCTACTCATTCTACACTATGGACTACAGTAACTCTACTCATTCTACAGTATGGACTACAGTAACTCTACTCATTCTACACTATGGACTACAGTAACTCTACTCATTCTACACTATGGACTACAGTAACTCTACTCATTCTACAGTATGGACTACAGTAACACACTCTCCTCTTTCCCACTCTTTCATCTTTGACAGGGTCCATTCAGATCCATTCACATTGTATGGATGGGCTCTTCAGAAGCTACTCACTGAAGAAACAGTAACCCTGCTCATTCTACAGTATGGACTACATTATGGACTACAGTATGGTCTACAGTATGGTCTACAGCATGGACTACAGTATGGACTACAGTATGGTCTACAGTATGGTCTACAGTATGGACTACATTATGGACTACAGTATGGACTACAGTATGGTCTACAGCATGGACTACAGTATGGTCTACAGTATGGACTACAGTATGGTCTACAGTATGGACTACAGTATGGTCTACAGTATGGACTACAGTAACTCTACTTATTCTACAGTATGGTCTACAGTATGGTCTACAGTATGGACTACAGTATGGACTACAGTATGGTCTACAGTATGGACTACAGTATGGTCTACAGCATGGACAACAGTAACTCTACTTATTCTACAGTATGGTCTACAGCATGGACTACAGTATGGACTACAGTATGGTATACAGTATGGTCTACTCATTCTACACTATGGACTACAGTAACTCTACTCATTCTACACTATGGACTACAGTAACTCTACTCATTCTACACTATGGACTACAGTAACTCTACTCATTCTACACTATGGACTACAGTAACTCTACTCATTCTATAGTATGGACTACAGTATGGACTACAGTAACTCTATTCATTCTACAGTATGGACTACCGTAACTCTATTCACTCTACACTATGGACTACAGTAACTCTACACATTCTACACTATGGACTACAGTAACTCTATTCATTCTACAGTATGGACTACAGTAACTCTACTCATTCTACACTATGGACTACAGTAACTCTATTCATTCTAAACTATGGACTACAGTAACTCAACTCATTCTACACTATGGACTACAGTAACTCTACTCATTCTATAGTATGGACTACAGTAACTCTATTCATTCTACACTATGGACTACAGTAACTCTATTCACTCTACAGTATGGACTACAGTAACTCTACTCATTCTACACTATGGACTACAGTAACTCTACTCATTCTACAGTATGGACTACAGTAACTCTACTCATTCTACACTATGGACTACAGTAACTCTACTCATTCTACACTATGGACTACAGTAACTCAACTCATTCTATAGTATGGACTACAGTAACTCTATTCATTCTACACTATGGACTACAGTAACTCTATTCACTCTACAGTATGGACTACAGTAACTCTACTCATTCTACACTATGGACTACAGTAACTCTACTCATTCTACAGTATGGACTACAGTAACTCTACTCATTCTACACTATGGACTACAGTAACTCTACTCATTCTACACTATGGACTACAGTAACTCTACTCATTCTACAGTATGGACTACAGTAACACACTCTCCTCTTTCCCACTCTCATCTTTGACAGGGTCCATTCAGATCCATTCACATTGTATGGATGGGCTCTTCAGAAGCTACTCACTGAAGAAACAGTAACCCTGCTCATTCTACAGTATGGACTACAGTATGGTCTACAGCATGGACTACAGTATGGTCTACAGTATGGTCTACAGTATGGTCTACAGTATGGACTACAGTATGTACTAAAGTATGGTCTACAGTATGGACTACATTATGGACTACAGTATGGTCTACAGTATGGTCTACAGCATGGACTACAGTATGGACTACAGTATGGTCTACAGTATGGTCTACAGTATGGACTACATTATGGACTACAGTATGGACTACAGTATAGTCTACAGCATGGACTACAGTATGGTCTACAGTATGGACTACAGTATGGTCTACAGTATGGTCTACAGTATGGTCTACAGTATGGACTACAGTAACTCTACTTATTCTACAGTATGGTCTACAGTATGGTCTACAGTATGGACTACAGTATGGACTACAGTATGGTCTACAGTATGGACTACAGTATGGTCTACAGCATGGAAAACAGTAACTCTACTTATTCTACAGTATGGTCTACAGCATGGACTACAGTATGGACTACAGTATGGTCTACTCATTCTACACTATGGACTACAGTAACTCTACTCATTCTACACTATGGACTACAGTAACTCTACTCATTCTACACTATGGACTACAGTAACTCTACTCATTCTACACTATGGACTACAGTAACTCTACTCATTCTATAGTATGGACTACAGTATGGACTACAGTAACTCTATTCATTCTACAGTATGGACTACAGTAACTCTATTCACTCTACACTATGGACTACAGTAACTCTATTCATTCTACAGTATGGACTACAGTAACTCTATTCACTCTACAGTATGGACTACAGTAACTCTATTCATTCTACAGTATGGACTACAGTAACTCTATTCATTCTACAGTATGGACTACCGTAACTCTATTCACTCTACAGTATGGACTACAGTAACTCTACTCATTCTACACTATGGACTACAGTAACTCTATTCATTCTACAGTATGGACTACTGTAACTCAACTCATTCTACACTATGGACTACAGTAACTCTATTCATTCTACAGTATGGACTACAGTAACTCTATTCATTCTACAGTATGGACTACAGTAACTCTATTCATTCTACACTATGGACTACAGTAACTCTATTCACTCTACAGTATGGACTACAGTAACTCTACTCATTCTACACTATGGACTACAGTAACTCTACTCATTCTACACTATGGACTACAGTAACTCTACTCATTCTACACTATGGACTACAGTAACTCTACTCATTCTACACTATGGACTACAGTAACTCTACTCATTCTACAGTATGGACTACAGTAACACACTCTCCTCTTTCCCACTCTTTCATCTTTGACAGGGTCCATTCAGATCCATTCACATTGTATGGATGGGCTCTTCAGAAGCTACTCACTGAAGAAACAGTAACCCTGCTCATTCTACAGTATGGACTACAGTATGGTCTACAGCATGGACTACAGTATGGTCTACAGTATGGTCTACAGTATGGACTACAGTATGTACTAAGGTATGGTCTACAGTATGGACTACATTATGGACTACAGTATGGTCTACAGTATGGTCTACAGCATGGACTACAGTATGGACTACAGTATGGTCTACAGTATGGTCTACAGTATGGACTACATTATGGACTACAGTATGGACTACAGTATGGTCTACAGCATGGACTACAGTATGGTCTACAGCATGGACTACAGTATGGTCTACAGTATGGACTACAGTATGGTCTACAGTATGGACTACAGTATGGTCTACAGCATGGACTACAGTATGGACTACAGTATGGTCTACAGTATGGTCTACAGTATGGACTACATTATGGACTACAGTATGGACTACAGTATGGTCTACAGCATGGACTACAGTATGGTCTACAGTATGGACTACAGTATGGTCTACAGTATGGACTACAGTATGGTCTACAGTATGGACTACAGTAACTCTACTTATTCTACAGTATGGTCTACAGTATGGTCTACAGTATGGACTACAGTATGGACTACAGTATGGTCTACAGTATGGACTACAGTATGGTCTACAGCATGGACAACAGTAACTCTACTTATTCTACAGTATGGTCTACAGCATGGACTACAGTATGGACTACAGTATGGTCTACTCATTCTACACTATGGACTACAGTAACTCTACTCATTCTACACTATGGACTACAGTAACTCTACTCATTCTACACTATGGACTACAGTAACTCTACTCATTCTACACTATGGCCTACAGTAACTCTACTCATTCTTTAGTATGGACTACAGTATGGACTACAGTAACTCTATTCATTCTACAGTATGGACTACAGTAACTCTATTCACTCTACACTATGGACTACAGTAACTCTATTCATTCTACAGTATGGACTACAGTAACTCTATTCACTCTACAGTATGGACTACAGTAACTCTATTCATTCTACAGTATGGACTACAGTAACACTATTCATTCTACAGTATGGACTACAGTAACTCTATACATTCTACAGTATGGACTACAGTAACTCTATTCACTCTACAGTATGGACTACAGTAACTCTACTCATTCTACACTATGGACTACAGTAACTCTATTCATTCTACAGTATGGACTACAGTAACTCTACTCATTCTACACTATGGACTACAGTAACTCTATTCATTCTACAGTATGGACTACAGTAACTCAACTCATTCTACACTATGGACTACAGTAACTCTATTCATTCTACAGTATGGACTACAGTAACTCTATTCATTCTACACTATGGACTACAGTAACTCTACTCATTCTACACTATGGACTACAGTAACTCTACTCATTCTACACTATGGACTACAGTAACTCTACTCATTCTACACTATGGACTACAGTAACTCTACTCATTCTACACTATGGACTACAGTAACTCTACTCATTCTACACTATGGACTACAGTAACTCTACTCATTCTACAGTATGGACTACAGTAACACACTCTCCTCTTTCCCACTCTTTCATCTTCCTTTGCCTATGGTTCTACCACTTTCAACCTCCACCTCCTTACTTATCCCATCTCCTTCTTCATTCTCTTCCTACACCCCTCCCTCACCTTCCTCCTCTTCTTCTATCTTTTTACCTATTCTCTCCCATCCCTAACCAGCTCCTTTCTCCTCCCCTATCTCTCCTGCTTTCTGCTTGCAGAATGTTTGCGCCAGCAGAAATGTCCCTATTCCCGCTCTGGAGGGAATAGTGTTTTCTCTGCGTGTCTTCTCTCAATCTCCTCCTGTGTGTTTTCCATCGTGCGAATGATTCTCTTTCCCCCCGGTGAACGGGGAGAAGCTCAGCCTGCTCTCCCATCAGGGATTCACTGGTGTGATGTTCCAACAGCACAATCCACAGGGACCTCTCTCTCTCTCTCTCTCTCTCTCTCTCTCTCTCTCTCTCTCTCTCTCTCTCTCTCTCTCTCTCTCTCTCTCTCTCTCTCTCTCTCTCTCTCTCTCTCTCTCTCTCTCTCTCTCTCTCTCTCTCTCTCTCTCTCTCTCTCTCTCTCTCTCTCTCTCTCTCTCTCTCTCTCTCTCTCTCTCTCTCTCTCTCTCTCTCTCTCTCTCTCTCTCTCTCTCTCTCTACCACTCTGCTTCCTTTTCTCTGACTCTACTTCCACCTCTATATTCCCTTTTCTCCGCATCTCTCTCTCACACACACACACACACACACATCTATATGTCTCTCTGTTGCAGCTTCTGTCTCCATCTCACCATCTCTCCATTTGTCTGTTTCTGTATCTCTGGCTGTCTCTGTCTCTTTATCTCCCTTGCTTACTGTGGCCTGGGCCATGGTGTGAATTAGGCGTGAGAGATGGAGATACTGAGAGAAAGACAAGAAAGCCTGTAAAAGAGAGACACTGTAGGAGAGTGAGGGAGATAGATGGAGACAGAGAGAGAGAAAGAGGGAGAGACAGAGAGAGAGAGAGAGAGAGAGAGAGAGAGAGAGAGAGAGAGAGAGAGAGAGAGAGAGAGAGAGAGAGAGAGAGAGAGAGAGAGAGGTCCCTGTGGATTGTGCTGTTGGAACATCACACCAGTGAATCCCTGATGGGAGAGCAGGCTGAGATTCTCCCCGTTCACCGGGGGGAAAGAGAATCATTCGCACGATGGAAAACACACAGGAGGAGATTGAGAGAAGACACGCAGAGAAAACACTATTCCCTCCAGAGCGGGAATAGGGACATTTCTGCTGGCGCAAACATTGAAAGACAAACAAAGAAACAGTAAGAGGGACAGAGAGAGAGAGAGAGAGTAAGAAAGAGAGAGTAAGAGAGAGATAGTTAGAGAGACATATAGAAAAAGAGACAGTAAGATAGACAGATTAAGATAGAGAAAGTGAAGGTGCAGAGAGTCCATGTAGAGCTCCAGGAGCGGTCCAGGCAGGACTAGGGGTGAGCAGGCCAGGGACCTCCACCATATGGTAGGGGACCATCCTGTCTCTGTGTCTCTGACCCGACCCCGTCACACTGAGATTAGCCGGCTCACAGGCCCAGGACTGGGCAAAGCCCACAAACACACGTGGGTCTGATATAGCACCGCAGAATATTATACTGGCGTAAATACAAACACACAATAATCAGTCCACAACATTCTGGTGAACTACTGCTGAATCATAAAGTGATATGAAGTGGAAATGATCCTGAAGAGGTCGGTTATGGGTAAGTTAGGAATTTGCTTTGAATGCATCTCATTGTCTTTACATGGCTACTCTGTTTGCAGATGTCCGTTTTCTTTAAATATTAGAGTGTTTAGTGTCTGGTGTCAGAATACACTCCTTTCTCATCGCGTATTAATCAATTCTATCTTTGTATTTCTACATTTGTATAGGTGTGCATGTATGTGTTTCAGGTCATGATAACTCATTCAAATAGCTACATATTGCAGTTGTCTGAGTGTGACACGTTCATCCGGCATATTCCCAGGACAGAGACAGACACAGGAGAACATGATGCCAATGTGAAACAGCTATGGAAATGGATCACAATAGAACATCCTGACATGTCCCCGTAACAAGATCATCCAGTCCCTTAAGCTGAAAGGTACAGGGCATATACGCTTAAGACACACACACATAAACACACACACACACATTTGATCTGAGACAGGATGATGTTTGTTTGGGTGCAACCAGACCCAGTCTGTGCCCTGGGGCCAGAGCTACACAGGTGTTCCTGGGCCGTTCCTGGGCCACACCTGGCCCGACTGGTGCTGGGTATACTGGGCGTGGCTGTTACAATCTGAGGAGCTGTCAAACAGGGCAAGGCCAAAACTGACCCCTGTACGGTGAGCGCACACCTGTGCCCAGTTGAGGCCCAGTCTGTCTGTGTGTGTCCTCCTGACAACATACACACACACACACACACACACACAATAATGGGTGCTCCCGGTCCGTCTACAACCCCCGCAACACAAAAAACTTGAGGCAAACTGGACTTTGTCCTGGATGTAAATGAACAGGAACCAGCGTACAGTCATGAACCCAGTAGAGCTAAATAGACTACTGCATATAGGGAAGCTAATAAAGATATAGGTGCTAGCATAGATAGAAAGGTTAGTATAGTTAGACAGGCTAGTACAGTGTAAGACTAGTACAGTAAGCTAGAGGGACAACAGCAGTTGGCTAGTGGTTAGTATAGTTAGAGAGGCTAGTACAGTGAGAGGCTAGTACAGTAAGCTAGAGGGACAACAGCAGTTAACTAGTGGTTAGTACAGCTAGAGAAGTTGGTACTAGAACAGCTATTGAGGCTAGTATAGCTATATAAGCTAGAACAGAGGCTAGTACAGATAAAGAGTTTAGTACAGAGGCTAGTACAGCTAACGAGATTAGTACAGAGGCTAGTACAGATAGATAGGTTAGTACAAAGGCAAGTACAGCTAAAGTGACTAGTACAGAGGCTAGTACAGATAGAGAGGCTAGTACAGCTAAAGTGACTAGTTCATAATCTAGTACAGATAGAGAGGCTAGTACAGATAGAGAGGCTAGTACAGATAGAGAGGCTAGTACAGAAGCTAGTACAGACAGAGAGGCTAGTACATAAGCTAGTACGGATAGAGGCTAGTACAGAAGCTAGTACAGATAGAGAGGCTAGTACAGAAGCTAGTACAGATAGAGAGGCTAGTACAGAAGCTAGTACAGATAGAGAGGCTAGTACAGAAGCTAGTACAGATAGCTGGGTGTGTCTTTATGGGGTCGGTACGAGGAGCAGCTTTGCACCACACGCTTCCATGAACAATTATCAAAGCCAATCGGACACATGGGAGCCTGGATTCCTCACTTGGCTGCAATGTTGTGTGTGTGTGTGTGTGTGTGTGTGTGGAGGTGGGGCCAGGGGGCAGTGTGTGGGAGAATAAGAGAGAGAACAAGAGGGAGAAGGGGAGAAAAAGATAAATAGGGAGTGTGGAAAGCGAGAGAAAGGGGGGAGAGACGGAGAGGGAGAGATAGGGTGAAAGGATCCGAGTGCTGTGTGAAGGTCTCTCAGGCTGGTGCCATCAGGAGCAGCCCCACACCTGAGTGCCCCCACCACCACCATAGACCCCCCATATCACACCCTGATACGACAGGCGGGCAAGCAGTGGGCATGTGGCTTGTCCTGCCCTCGACCCGTGAACGCTGGCACAACCCGTCAGCTGGCTGAAAAAAATGGATGCCCCGGCGAGATGAACAGAAGACACAGAGTCGGTATTACCCAGCTAATCTCATTAAACAGGCTGCCTTGCCAAGACCCTGGGTCAGCCAGAGTGCCACGCCACTCAGAGCACCTTCTGAGACACCTATGACCTGGACTCTGGTCCAACCTGTGGCCAGCATAGGTCAACTCACCGCTGGCTACGGCGCTGTGGAGACGGCGAGGGGGACGTGGGACAGCTAAGGGCTAATGGGTAATGAAAGAGGAGGCAGGAGCTTAGGGAGGTGCTTAGGGAGGAGCTTAGGGAGGTTAGAGCCGTGGTAGAGAGAGCATGGGAGAGGGAGTAGACTGGTTCTAAAAATAGGCAGCAGGCTGGCAGGCTGGATAAGCAGCTTCCTCATTGAGGACTGGTTTAACGTATTTATAGAGGATTGCATCAGGGTGCCTGCGGTTAAAAGCGCCATCCCTGTCTGTCCGGGTCATGGACAGTGCAATGGACAACGGAGAGTTAAATGGTGTCATGAGCTGAAACGCATTGGAAGCAAGTATGCACAAACACACAGACACACACATTACAATTACCATGAAATGCTATAACACACAAACCTCATTAAAGAACTGACCAATTTGCAATACTTTCATTCAGCAACATGAGCAGGGAGCAGATAATTCGCCATGTACACAGATTCAGCCTAACCTTGAGTGAAGTTGTGAGAGCAGCAGTAAATAGATCGAGAGTTCGCCAAATCAGACAATAACAATGAATAGTTCCATTGCAATTTTTTTTTTTTAAACAATGTAAATGGTAAATGCTGCGCTTTTATATAGCGCTTTTATCCAAAGCGCTTTACAGATCCTGCCTCACATTCACCCATTCATTCACTCATTCATACACTGACGACCGCGTCTACCATGCAAGGCGACTGCAGGCTCGCCAGGAGCAGCTGGGGTTAGGTGTCTTGCTCATGGACACCTCGAAAATTCCCCAGGAGGAACCGGGGATCGAACCACCAACCTTCCGAGCCACTGGCGCCCCAATGTACAGTGATGAACACACCCCAGCTAGTGTTCCAGGTCGTCTGAGCAGAGAAGCAATCATATGATGAAGATGACACATTCTGCCACTCTCTGTGGCTATATTCTGACCAACGTCCCATCTACATGTGGCGTATGTATGGACCGGGTCAAACGTGTCAGCAAAAGGTCAACAGGTCAAATGAGGTCAATGCAGACTGGGAGGAAAACATCTCCTTGCTTTTTACAGAGCGCTGTCAATCTACTGGATGTCTTTACCAAGCAGGCCAATATCACAGTCACCCTGTTTCTCTGCCTCAGCTCCGCCCACAGCTCCGCCCACGCTCCACCCACAGCTCCACCCACATCCCAACATCCAGGCCACCATCAGAACAAACTGCTGTTTACCTCCATGCTGATACTCATATTTACTGGTTTTGTCACTGTATCATTTTACACTGTTGTGGAAAACAAAAAGCAAACTACTTAGAATTCAGGTAAATGACAGTTCTAGACAGAGGTGTCAAACCAGTTCCATGGAGAGCCGATTGTCTGCAGTCACTCACCGTGTACTTGATTGATTAATTAGATCACTAATTGGTTAGGTTCCTGTCTCACCTGGTTGTTTAGGTCTGAACTGGGGACCAATTTATAGGAAAAAAACTAAAACCTGCATATACTAGACCCTCTGTAGAATCACTTTGACACCTCTGTTCTAGAAAGAACTTTGCCTGCTCCTGGATTTTGTAAAAAAAAAAATGAGTGAGAACTCCAGAAGTACATCCTAACGCCACTTAGTATAGCTAGAAGTCCTGATAGTGAGCAAAATTAGGTAAGATAAAGAGAGCAGAAAGAGGTTATTGATAAAGACACAATGATTGCCGTGCTGGTGACAGTTGTGTCTACAAATCGGCCAAAGTCTCTGGACCAAAGTGGGTAGCACTCGTCTTTACTGACTGCCAATAGACATGCTTAATGAAAGAGAAAAGATAAGTAAAACAAATTAACCCAATCGCCTTTACAACTCTAGGGACCTCTGTTGCACCAATCACTGGCTTACGGATGCTTAGCTTTGAAACAGGCTCTGGCAGGCAAACAATTTATGCTTATTGTTTAGCCCCGTACCAGGCGAGCCATCTGCTGAATTTAGGATTGTATAATATCTAGAAAAACCACACAGGAATAGCTGTAGCGTTGGCCCGGGAAAGGTTGAGAGTTCACACCGCTACGTTCAGGCTGTGTCGCTGTGGGCCCAGGCCTGAGATTGTGATAAGCTTCTGCTGCTAGCACTGTGAAATCGGATCAGGAGAAAGAGCAGAATGAAAAGAGGAGAAGGAAAAGAGGAGAAAAAGAAGAGGAGAAGGAAAGAATAGGAGAAAAGAGTAGGAGAATAGGAGAAAGAAAAGAGGAGAATGAAAAAAGAAAGAAAAGAGGAGAAGAGAAGTAAAAAAAGAGAAGAAAAAGAGAAGGGAAAGAGTAGAAGTAAAAGAGGGAAAAGACAAAAAGGAAAAGAGGAGAAAGGAAAGAGAAGAAAAGAGGAAAAGAAAAAGAGCAGAAGGAAAAGAGGAGCAAGAAAAGAGGAAAAGAAAAAGAGCAGAAGGAAAAGAGGAAAATAAAAAGAGCAGAAGGAGAAGAGGAGCAAGAAAAAAGGAAAAGAAAAAGAGCAGAAGGAAAAGAGGAGCAAGAAAAGAGGAAAAGAAAAAGAGCAGAAGGAAAAGAGGAAAAGAAAAGAGGAAAATAAAAAGAGCAGAAGGAGAAGAGGAGCAAGAAAAAAGGAAAAGAAAAAGAGCAGAAGGAAAAGAGGAGCAAGAAAAGAGGAAGCTGTAGCCAGGGTGACACTTCATAACTATCCCAGAATTTGCCATGTGATTTCGACATTGTTTAATGAGCTCCTGGAAGGATCCCGCTAGGAGCAGGATTGTCTGCGGGGAGTGCATAAGGGGGCGGGGTTTGAGGGGACAGGGACTCCCAAACATATGGACCATGGGTAAGGATCCAGGTTGTCCCCCTGTGTAGAACCCACAGATGAACCATCCCATCAATCTGAAGTCTGCCCCCCACCACGTGAGAGCTCTCAAAACCTCTTCTCTGTAAATACGCTTTAGAATCAACACAGCGATGGGAGACAAGTAAACGTTCAATCAAGTTTCTCTCAGTTTTAATGCTATATGCTTAAGCTCTGGAAACTACACTGATCAGTTGTGCTACAGTTTCAGGTGGTACAGATATGTGCTGGTTCTGGTGCTTTAGCCGGTACTCCTCTGGCTGTACACTGTTCTGTTCTGGTACTGTTCATGTACTTCTCTGGTACTGTGCTGTTCTCTTTAAGTACTGTTCTGGTACTGTGTTTTGCAGTTTTGGAACTGTTCTGGTACTGAGCTATTTTGGTACTTTTCTGGTACTGTGGTGTGCTGTTTGGAAACTGTTCTGGTACTGTGGTGTGCTGTTTGGAAACTGTTCTGGTACTGTGCTATTTTGGTATTTCTGGTACTGTGCTATTTTGGTACTTTTCTGGTACTGTGCTATTTTGGTACTTTTCTGGTACTGTGGTGTGCTGTTTGGAAACTGTTCTGGTACTGTGGTGTGCTGTTTGGAAACTGTTCTGGTACTGTGCTATTTTGGTATTTCTGGTACTGTGCTATTTTGGTACTTTTCTGGTACTGTGCTATTTTGGTACTTTTCTGGTACTGTGCTATTTTGGTACTTTTCTGGTACTGTGCTATTTTGGTACTTTTCTGGTACTGTGCTATTTTGGTACTTTTCTGGTACTGTGCTATTTTGGTACTTTTCTGGTACTGTGCTATTTTGGTACTTTTCTGGTACTGTGCTATTTTGGTACTTTTCTGGTACTGTGCTGTTGCTCCAATTTGTGCTTTTCTTTTCTGTACACCCAGAGATACAGTTAACTCACTCACTGACACAGTAAAACAGGATCCCTTATCCTCTCTGCAGGGCCTTTGGGTTTGTATGTCCGGTGTGTGTGTGTGTGTGTGTGTGTGTGTGTGTGTGTGTCAGTGTTTTACTGTGGGAAGCTTTCCTGAGGTTGACTTAAAAGCAGTGAAGATGACTCTCACTATCAGGAGTTTTACTGGCATAGGTTAAATTAGTAATCTGGTGTATGCATGAAGGTGTGTGTGTCTGTCTGTGTGTGTCTGTCTGTCTGTGTGTGTATCTGTGTGTGTGCCTCTCTATGAACTCATTACAAGGAAAATCAATGCATGACATTGGTTTATACCAGCCTGTTGCTCATCGGCCAGAGAGCTCACTCTATCCTCAAAGATTTCTCAATTAGCCAAGATGAAAAAAATCCCACACACACACACACACACACACACACAAACACACAAACACACACACACACACACACACACACACACACACACACACACACACACACACACACACACACACACACACACACACACACACACACACACACACACACACACACACACACACACACACACACACACACACACACACCCTGTACTGTATGGGATATAGGCCAAACCATGCAAAACAAATGACAAACATGAATACAAAAAACAATCACCGAAGACACACTGTCTGCCTGTGTGTGTGTGTGTGTCTGCCTGTGTGTCTGTCTGTCTGTCTGTGTGTGTCCTTCTGCCTGTGTTTGTCTGTCTGCCTGTGTGTGTCTGTCTGTCTGTCTGTCTGTCTGCCTGTGTGTGTCTGTCTGTCTGTCTGTCTGTCTGCCTGCGTGTGTGTCTGCCTGTGTGTCTGTCTGTCTGCCTGCCTGTGTGTCTGTCTGTCTGCCTGTCTGTGTCTGTCTGTCTGTCTGTGTCTGTCTGTCTGTCTGTCTGTCTGTGTCTGTCTGTCTGCCTGTCTGCCTGAGAGTCTGTCTGCCAGCCTGCCTGTGTGTCTGTCTGCCAGCCTGCCTGTGTGTCTGCCTGCGTGTCTGTCTGCCTGCCTGTGTTCGTGTGTTTAACCGTGTCCTTTCCGCGTCCTCTCCTGGTGAGCCTTGCTCCTCTCCACACTCCTGATGAAGATGTCAGAGGAGGGTGGGCGAGAGCATGATCTGAATGCAGAGGAGGTCTGGAGGCCTCAGCAGTGTGTCTGCCTGGGATAGCCCTCCACTCCACTGGTATGTGCAACACGCAGCCAGCACACTTTAGATCTGCACAGAGCAGCCCAGGGAATTCTCCACCTCTACATCTTACTCTGCCTCTCTCCTGTCTTTCCTCTTCGACGATAGACCGATAGACCTGAGAACGATTCTTTTGCAGACTTCACAGAGAAGCGACTTTGTTGTAGTCAATGAGCTCAAGAGCAGGCAAACCCCCACCCCGCCCCTCGCACGCTCCAACCCCAGCACCCAAAATAAGATAAATTTTTTATGGTTTTATGTTTTGTCTGCGAGGTGAGAGGCATCTGTAATATTATTATGTGCCCGTGAAGCGCCGAATGTCATGTCAGCTCCCGACCCTTTTCTTCCCTCCCAGCATGCATTTCTCCCAGACGGTGGGGTGTTGCATGCACTTCCTGCTCGGCGGTCCTGCTGTAATTGCGTCGCGAGGCCAGGCTGGTAGTGACATCAGCGATGAAAACTAGCAGACAACCCAACTGTTCCATTTCAAGGAATATTTTGACTCTGGCTAATGTGACTTAAATACCTTGTTCCACAGTCGAGTAGGTTGACACCTGCTGCATGGGAGCCAGCCAATTACAGGACACGTACTGTCTCTCATTTTCTGATTCAATTAGCATGCTTCAGAGCTTTCCAGTCTAATTGCAAACTACTTCACAGTTACCTCTCTGATTAATCGCTGCCCATCTGCAAGCCATAGCAAAACTTGGTGGAACAAATGTGTGTTTTAGAAGGAAGCAAAGCTCGACGAATCAGAGACGGGCGAGTGTTTCTCCGCCTCGCCGCCCGACTCACGACGTCTTTGTTCTGCGTTGTGGCGGTGGCCTGACAATGCCGCGGGGAGATTGAGACGACGTTTTGGTTCAGTGCCGGTGGCATCAGACAGCCTTAACAGAGACAGAGGCTTAAAGGACAGCGGGACGGGGAGAAATAGGGTGTGTGTGTGGTGCTGGGGTCAAAGGTCAGGATGGAGCGTTTGACCTCTCCCGTCCAGTGAGGGTCAAAGCCGGGGAGATCAAAGAGCAGGGCCACTTACAGAGTGACATGGTCCTGAGTCCTGATACACACGCTGTTATCTCTCCCTGTCTCACAGCCTCGACACACAGCGCCACTCTGCTCTCCAAACTCCACCGATCAATAGCACACTGTTTGTCTCTGTAGCTCGTGTTTATGGAGACCTTTCTAGCGCGCAGAGCGGAGGACGGACACCTAATGTACTGGGGAGCAGAGGTTATCACAGCTCGCTGTCTAGGGCTTCACTTTCACAGGCGGGGCACTGTGGCGAGATCACCCACAATCCCCCTCTCTGTTCTCCAGCGTACCTATATTGACAAATCAGAGACCAAGGTCATTCCAGTGTTTACCTAGCCTCCAGCCCACATTACATCAACCAATCTCTCCCCCCCCGGAAAACACCCACTTCTCCAACCCCCTCCCTTTCAAACAGGCCACGCCCATTATCACAGGCAAGACTGTAAGCGTAATGAATATTGTTGCCAGGCTACACATGATGATGTATAACCTGGTGCCGGCAGAGGAATATAATGCCAATATGTCAGGTCTCTGATTTGGCCACAATTTGCATGGGTATAATAGGTTATCGACTGGCTCAAGGTTGAGCGGGGCCAGGGTGGCCCAGTGTAATGACTGAACGCACGCCGTCGCTTTATTTCAAGCCCTCAGCCGCCCCGGCCCTTTTGTCAATACACAATCCCGACGCTGCCATCTCCCCACCACCTTCTTGTAAAACCCAGAGTGCACGATGTCCGCCTCCCGGTCGACACCCCCCCCCTTAAATTATTCCAGAATCATACAAACATTTCCTATGGAGATCAATACAGGGGCCATTCATTAGGACTCCCCAAATCTGCCTACCCGCAAATGCACGGTAATATTTCAAATATCGACCCCCGGGGGCCACACAGGATCAGATTGACTGGCTCTCTCCGTGAGAACTCCTCATAACCGAAACAAACTTTTTAAATTAAAATTATGGATTTGTTTGAAGGGAAAAAAACGCGATGAAATGATCTTTGAGTAAATAATTACTTTACAAAAAAAGACAAATATGACATTCAAAATAAATGTATTTCATATAAAACATTATACAGTCAGAAGTACAATAGATTTTAAAATCATTATGAATGGAATCAGCCGGCTACTACAAGCCGTTGAAATTCAGGCGTGTGTTTCCATACAAAGGTAACAATTACTTCACAAATAAACATACTGAGGCGTTAGTCCACATCTGGATGCTGCGCCAAATCATGATTTAGTTAGGTTTAATTCGTTTTGTATCAAGGCGGCTACCTAGAAGCAGATGTTTCACATGTATTCATGTGTATCATAAGTACACTCCTCTCTCCGAGTAAATGGGAAGAATTAGATCAAACCTAAACCTATAAGCACCACACACACCAGATTAAAATGTATAAGCACCACACACACCAGATTAAAATGTATAAGCACCACATTTTTGCTTTTACATTTAATCTTGTGTGTGTGGTGCTTATACATTTTAATCTTGTGTGTGTGGTGCTTATACATTTTAATCATGTATAATCTGGTGTGTGTGGTATAAACACCACACACACCAGATTATAAATGTATAAGCACCACACACACCAGATTATACATGTATAAGCACCACACACACCAGATTATAAAACAATAAGCACCACACACACCGGATTATAAAACAATAAGCACCACACACACCGGATTATAAATGTATAAGCACCACACACACCAGATTATAAATGTATAAGCACCACACACACCAGATTATAAATGTATAAGCACCACACACACCAGATTATAAATGTATAAGCACCACACACACCAGATTATACATGTATAAGCACCACACACACCAGATTATAAATGTATAAGCACCACACACACCAGATTATAAATGTATAAGCACCACACACAGAGAGTAAGATGCCTCTGTGCATCCTGGTAGTGCATCCTGGTAGCGCACTCTGGTAGCGCAGCCTGGTAGCGCAGCCTGGTAGTGCAGCCTGGTAGCACATCCTGGTAACGCAGCCTGGTAGCATATCCTGGTAGCGCAGCCTGGTAGTGCAGCCTGGTAGCGCAGCCTGGTAGCGCAGCCTGGTAGCGCAGCCTGGTATTAGCTGACTTTAAACTGTCAGTTCGGATAACCACAGTGCCAGGGAAGCCTCACCACCCTCTTTCTAGCTACCAGATGAAACTGATCAATTCCAGGCGGGAAGCTGTTAAAAAAATAATTATTACCTGACCTTTGACTATATAACAAAACAATTCACACTATCTGTGACCTTTGACTCTTTTAAATGGGAGAGTATTGACCGTCTGTGCTTTGCAGACAAACAGCTTGGCCGACATGTCAGGGACAGGCAACAGAGGAGAGGAAGAGAGGTGACGGGGAAATGAGTGGGACAAGAGGGATATGAGAGAGGAGAGAGCTGCAACCAGAGCAATTAAAGAAAGACTACAGGAGGTGGCTAACAGCATGCTCCTGCTCTAGACTGATGAGCTGGACCAACACCTCCTCTCTACCACAGCCATGGACACCTGCGAGGTGAACAGCAGTGTGTGCACATGCGAGTACACGTGTGTGTATGTGTGTGTGTGTGGATCTGTGAGTGCGTGTGTGTGTGTTTGTGCACATGTGACTGTTTTAGGTCTAAATGCTGTTACGGTCTGTGTCCAGTGATGGGGACAATCAGAAAAGTACAACGGAGATCACTTCATCTAACAACCACACCAAGGTCAGGTCTGTCTGGAAAACCTCCCTGTCTATAATGGTATATTATTTCCTATGTAGGGACATCTTGTCTGTCATATGTAGTGTGATACAGGGATCAGTCCTATTGGGCGTATATAGACCAGGGAGATGACCATGACCAGGGAGATGACCATGACCAGGGAGATGACCACGACCAGGGAGATGACCACGACCAGGGAGATGACCACGACCAGGGAGATGACCACGACCAGGGAGATGACCACGACCAGGGAGATGACCAAGACCAGGAAGATGACCATGACCAAGGTGATGACCATGACCAGGGAGATGACCACGACCAGGGAGATGACCACGACCAGGGAGATGACCACGACCAGGGAGATGACCACGACCAGGGAGATGACCACGACCAGGGAGATGACCAAGACCAGGAAGATGAACATGACCAAGGTGATGAGCATGACCAGGGAGATGAGCATGACCAGGGAGATGAGCATGACCAGGGAGATGAGCATGACCAGGGAGATGAGCATGACCAGGGAGATGAGCATGACCAGGGAGATGAGCATGACCAGGGAGATGACCATGACCAGGGAGATGACCATGACCAGGGAGATGACCATGACCAGTGAGATGACCATGACCAGGAGATGACCATGACCAGAGATGACCACGACCAGGGAGATGACCATGACCAGGGAGATGACCATGACCAGGGAGATGACCACGACCAGGGAGATGACCATGACCAAGGTGATGAGCATGACCAGGGAGATGACCACGACCAAGGTGATGACCATGACCAGTGAGATGACCATGACCAGGGAGATGACCACGACCAGGGAGATGACCATGACCAGGGAGATGACCATGACCAGGGAGATGACCACGACCAGGGAGATGACCATGACCAGGGAGATGACCATGACCAGGGAGATGACCACGACCAGGGAGATGACCACGACCAGGGAGATGACCATGACCAGGGAGATGACCACGACCAGGGAGATGAGCATGACCAGGGAGATGAGCATGACCAGGGAGATGACCACGACCAGGGAGATGACCAAGACCAGGGAGATGAGCATGACCAGGGAGATGAGCATGACCAGGGAGATGACCATGACCAGGGCAATGACCAAGGTGATGACCATGACCAGGGCGATGACCAAGGTGATGACCATGACCAGGGAGGGAAAACCCCACTGCAGATGGAGGGAGACAGCAGCACCACCTGACCTCCCCAGGGCACCTAAAGAGGATTTCTAATTGACATATTTTGACTATTTCCAATTCACAAAGCAAAGTGAATTAAAAGATGATAATTTGGAATGAAACAACCTCCAAAAACTCTTGAGGGGTTTCGAATTTGAAAGAAGAAAAAGAAAACGGAAATTCGTGCCTTGGTGATAATTGTGGAAAAAAACGTCAATTTGAACAGTTGAGGGGCTGTCTTATAGACGGTGGTCGACGAGGGAGGGAACCTTTTCGTTGCCTGTCTGCCTTTGACAAATCAATTCCCAAACTTTATTTATGAAGCTATTTCTAAAAAGCAGGAGGGAGCGGGAGAAGAAAAGAAAAATCAAAGGCCTGCTGGAAATGAGCTAGGAGTGGCCCTCTATCAGGGGGTCACAGTGGAGCTGGGGAGGCCATGTCTACTGAGGGCACTGAGCTGGAACTAAGTGTGGCTCTGAGGCGCCAGGGCCTGGAAACCAGCCCAGACTCAAGCTGCCCCTCCCTCCCTCTGTTTTCCTCAGTCAGACTTACATTTTCATTAAGAGAAGCCATGGATGGAGAGACAGAGAAAGGGAGAGATGAACTCTGGCTGATGTGGGGGCGGGGTGTGTGTATGTGCAGGTGTGTAGTGTTTGTGAGGGGTACAGACCACACTCTCTGGGGCAGGGAGGACATCCTATGCACTACACACAAACATGCACATGCAGGCATACATGCTAGCACACACACACACACACACGTGCAAACACACACACACACACACTCACCATCTGCTGACACCAACACATGATGACGGAAAAAATAGGATTACAGTATGGGGGAACACAAGAAGAGGATGTATCATTTTCCAGGAAAGGACTGTGTTTGGGCCAGGGTGAGGGGCTTAACATGCCAGGGTTTGGACCAGGGTGAGGGGCTTAACATGCCAGGGTTTGGGCCAGGGTGAGGGGCTTAACATGCCAGGGTTTGGGCCAGGGTGAGGGGCTTAACATGCCAGGGTTTGGGCCAGGGTGAGGGGCTTAACATGCCAGGGTTTGGGCCAGGGTGAGGGGCTTAACATGCCAGAGTTTGGGCCAGGGTGAGGGGCTTAACATGCCAGAGTTTGGACCAGGGTGAGGGGCTTAACATGCCAGGGTTTGGGCCAGGGTGAGGGGCTTAACATGCCAGAGTTTGGGCCAGGGCGAGGGGCTTAACATGCCAGGGTTTGGACCAGGGTGAGGGGCTTAACATGCCAGGGTTTGGGCCAGGGTGAGGGGCTTAACATGCCAGGGTTTGGGCCAGGGTGAGGGGCTTAACATGCCAGAGTTTGGGCCAGGGTGAGGGGCTTAACATGCCAGAGTTTGGGCCAGGGCGAGGGGCTTAACATGCCAGAGTTTGGGCCAGGGTGAGGGGTTTAACATGCCAGAGTTTGGGCCAGGATGAGGGGCTTAACATGCCGGGGTATGGGCCAGGGTGAGGGGCTTAACATGCCAGAGTTTGACCAGGGTGAGGGGCTTAACATGCCAGAGTTTGGGCCAGGGTGAGGGGTTTAACATGCCAGAGTTTGGGCCAGGGTGAGGGGCTTAACATGCCAGGGTATGGGCCAGGGGCTTAAAATTCCAGAGTTTGGGCCAGGGTGAGGGGCTTAACATGCCAGGGTATGGGCCAGGGTGAGGGGCTTAACATGCCAGAGTTTGACCAGGGTGAGGGGCTTAACATGCCAGAGTTTGGGCCAGGGTGAGGGGCTTAACATGCCAGAGTTTGACCAGGGTGAGGGGCTTAACATGCCAGAGTTTGGGCCAGGGTGAGGGGCTTAACATGCCAGAGTTTGGGCCAGGGTCTTAAGGGAGCTTAGCCGGTCAGTCAGGTCAAACGTACAGTGCAAAGATATAATGTGTCTCTCGTTTGAATACTAGGCTTATTTAACACTTGGAAAGTCCAAAATGCTATGAAATTAATGCACATATCCAGGACGGACACAAGCCGTACAGAATAATAGCTTTGCTAAATTGTACTTCGGTGTTAATTGGCGGTCATGGCAGTGCACATATGAAACTACAGTTGGGAATTCCATTCTGTTGCCGTCTGTTTCCCTAGTAAAGGAATATTGTGACACAGCAGCATTCCCGGGTCCTCTGCCCAGTAACATCCTGAGTAATGCAATTATCAACATTAATGTGTTTTATTAAAACACACACATACCTTGGGACCATTTAAATGCCCTAATTTGTATTGAGACAGTAGGAGAAGATAGAGATGGTTTTCTGGGTGCAGTGAGCTCCCATGGTGCATCAGTTCTCAGAACAGCGGACCACCCATGGCCACGATCCATATGTTATTCTGGTTCAATAAAACAAGTATTCAATAAGTCCTATGGGTCATGTGGGATTCAGCCAGCAAAGACTTCCATTATTTAACCATTATTCAGCCTGTCCACTAACAGCACATTTGGGGAGGGGGGGAACAGATAAGAACTGGCAAACAAGGTAAGAGAAACTTTGCAATAGTTGCATTTTCAAAGACACACTGTCATTTCACAGAATTTTCAGTTTATTCGTGAAATAATATATACTGTGTTATAGAATTACCACTGCATTCTGGGCATACTGATTTTCATGAGGAAATTCTTCCGCATGATTTGTGAATTTCATCGGCACATTCTGTGTTTCAGTCTCCACTGAGCCTCTTGAGAAAGACAGACTGTCAGACAGGCAGACAGGCAGACAGACAGACAGGCAGACAGACAGACAGACAGACAGACAGACAGGCAGGCAGCACAGAGTTGGAGCAGTAGCCAGAGGATGGTCCGGAATGCCAGGCCGGGTTTAAGCTGTTGGGTTCCATCTGTGTCAGATGGCTGATGATGTATGAGCAGCAGGACAGGGTGGGCCAGGAACCCGTCTCCCTCTCTGCCTCCATGGCGACGCCTAACGCTGGCTCGTCCAGCGCCGACAGCAGGAACCGGCCTGACATGTGACCGGCCACGACGGCTCCCGGTCAAAGGTCGCCACAGATTTCAGCAAATCTGGGCAGGCATGGCATTAGATTAAACTCACGGGGGGGACAGATTGGCCTCCAACCCTAACCCGATAAGACCCTTGAAGTCTTTTCCCTGACCTAGACTTGACTCTTTCATCTGTGATGTTAGCTATACTAATTACTGGCTGATAGTGGCTGCTGCCAAACCCAATTCACCCCCACCTCTCCAAGATGTGTTCAGCAGTTGGTGTCAACATCACTTAGCTTGGAGTACGTTTTAAACAAACCGCCACGCATAAAAACAGTACTCGTTTTTCGAATTAGTTACTATTCGCCGAGGGTTTGTTGTGAGGCCAAGTTCTCAGGGAGAGGAGGAGAGAAGGAGAGAAGGAGAGGAGGAGAGGACATCGGCGGCTGAGGTAAGAGCTCGATACGTCTAAAAGCACAGCTAAAGCTAAACAAAGGAGGATTACAATGGCGCCATGGATTTGGAATTTAGCTTTCCAAGATTATTTTCCTCTTCCTCACTCTCGGGCACAAATGAGACATCAGGTCTCCTTAGCAGCAGGAGGTCTGTGAGGACGGAAGGGAGGAGGGTGAGGGTCAGGTGGCAGAGGGGAGGGTGGCCCTCTGAGTCAGAAGACTGTAACCTCACCTCACGTCTCCGTTCCTGGAACACACGTCGAGCACTTGGCCTAAGGCCTGGTCCCACACCAAGGAAGAGCCACATCACAACGGAGACAAACACACTTGCCTCTGTATGTCAACGTGTGTGTGTAAACGCACATGTGTGTGAGTGTGATGGCGTGTGTGTCTGTGTGTGCGCGGGCAGTTGCTCGTGCATGTTGATTAGATAGGACATGAGCCTCTTGCAGGCGAGGTGTGGTTTTCCGCTAGCTCTGTGGTTCGCCCTAAAGGGCTCAATGTGAACTGATAACCAAATAAGGTCAGTGGGAGGGGAGCCTTCAACAGAGGTTGACCCAGCTCTCAACACGTCCTGCCATGACAGGTGACACAGACGGCCTTTAGGAGAAGCCAGGGTCGACCAAAAGAGAAGAGGTGTGAGGGAAAGAGTGACAGCATGCTGCACCTTCTAGTACCATGAGGATCAGATCGCCATCAGGACGGAGGTCACACCGTAAGCCTCTTAATTAACTCGTTAGGAAAGAGAAAACAAACAGATCAGTCTGCGACCATGATGTTATTAAGGCAGAGCGGAACGGTGTGGTTCTGGGCCTGACTCCTCAGAAGGGTGTGGTTCCGGGCCTGACTCCTCAGAACGGTGTGGTTCTGGGCCTGACTCCTCAGAACGGCGTGGTTCTGGGCCTGAATCCTCAGAATGGTGTGGTTCTGGGCCTGACTCCTCGGAACGGTGTGGTTCTGGGCCTGACTCCTCAGAACGGCGTGGTTCTGGCCCTGACTCCTCGGAACGGTGTGGTTCTGGGCCTGACTCCTCAGAATGGTTTGGTTCTGAGCCTGACTCCTCAGAACGGTGTGGTTCTGAGCCTGACTCCTCAGAACGGTGTGGTTCTGAGCCTGACTCCTCAGAACGGTGTGGTTCTGAGCCTGACTCCTCAGAACGGTGTGGTTCTGGGCCTGACTCCTCAGAACGGTGTGGTTCTGGCCCTGACTCCTCAGAACGGTGTGGTTCTGGGCCTGACTCCTCAGAACGGTGTGGTTCTGGCCCTGACTCCTCAGAACGGTGTGGTTCCGGGCCTGACTCCTCAGAACGGTGTGGTTCCGGGCCTGACTCCTCAGAACGGCGTGGTTCTGGGCCTGACTCCTCTGAACGGTGTGGTTCTGGGCCTGACTCCTCAGAACGGCGTGGTTCTGGGCCTGACTCCTCTGAACGGTGTGGTTCTGGGCCTCACTCCTCAGAACGGCGTGGTTCTGAGCCTGACTCCTCTGAACGGTGTGGTTCTGGGCCTGAATCCTCTGAACGGTGTGGTTCTGGGCCTGACTCCTCAGAACAGTGTGGTTCTGGGCCTGAATCCTCTGAACGGTGTGGTTCTGGGCCTGACTCCTCAGAACAGTGTGGTTCTGGGCCTGAATCCTCAGAACGGCGTGGTTCCGGGCCGGACTCCTCAGAACGGCGTGGTTCTGGGCCTGACTCCTCTGAACGGTGTGGTTCTGGCCCTGACTCCTCAGAACGGCGTGGTTCTGAGCCTGACTCCTCAGAACGGCGTGGTTCTGGGCCTGACTCCTCAGAACGGTGTGGTTCTGGCCCTGACTCCTCAGAACGGTGTGGTTCTGGGCCTGCCTCCTCAGAACGGTGTGGTTCTGGGCCTGACTCCTCAGAACGGCGTGGTTCTGGGCCTGACTCCTCAGAACGGTGTGGTTCTGGGCCTGACTCCTCAGAACGGCGTGGTTCTGGGCCTGACTCCTCAGAACGGTGTGGTTCTGGGCCTGACTCCTCAGAACGGCGTGGTTCCGGGCCGGACTCCTCAGAACGGTGCCAGGTGACGTGAATTCAGAAGCTGAGGTTGCTGGCCGGGTCCGGTGTGCCAGGTCCGAGAGGCAGGGAGGGGTGGAGGACAGGAAGAGAGGTCGGGGATTACAAGTAATAGCTTCATGGAGGGATCAGTGCAGCCTATCTCATTACTTCCAGGCACAATGAGCACAGCTCTCTCAAAGCAGTTTATAATTACGCCTTTCCAGACCACAAACAACCCATGCGCTTATTACCCAGGTTACAGTTGCCGGGATTCATCCTCTAATTGTGTTTTTTCCTAGTGCTCACGCACGCTTGCGTCACGACCGGTTAGACTCTCGTCCCAACAACGCGTCTCAATAAAGTTTTTATCCGTCACGGCGGCGGACAGGAGATGATCCAAGGTCATCGCTCACAGGACTCCGCAGCACAATTCTTTGTCTACTTTGTTTACATAATTATATAAATATGTTTTAATTTTTCTGGCAAAAAGGCATCAAACAAACATTGTAATTGGAGGCTGATTACGTCTCAAGCCCCTTCAAGGATGCTGTTTTCTTGTCTAATCATCTCTCCGCAATTATGTACATTCCTAATATATTCTCAAAGCTAGCTGTGTTCTCGTTACTTCAGTTTCCCCACAATCCCAGTAAACTGCATTTCATTATAACACAGAATTGGATGTGATGGGGGGGGGGCGCAGCTCATCAACACATATATTTCAACTAAACAGAGTAAATGATGTGAGTAACCCAAACACAACACAGACTAACGTTGACTGTTTCATGTTGTACTCCAGGTGTTTGTTAGCGGATGCATCACTGCTCTACTTTGATTAGAATTACACAGGGGCTCTCTAACGCAGTCATACCTGGCTCTCTAATGCAGTCATACCTGGCTCTCTAATGCAGTCATACCTGGCTCTCTAATGCAGTCATACCTGGCTCTCTAATGCAGTCATACCTGGCTCTCTAATGCAGTCATACCTGGCTCTCTAATGCAGTCATACCTGGCTCTCTAACGCAGTCATACCTGGCTCTCTAATGCAGTCATACCTGGCTCTCTGGCTCTAATGCAGTCATACCTGGCTCTCTAATGCAGTCATACCTGGCTCTCTAATGCAGTCATACCTGGCTCTCTAATGCAGTCATACCTGGCTCTCTAATGCAGTCATACCTGGCTCTCTAATGCAGTCATACCTGGCTCTCTAACGCAGTCATACCTGGCTCTCTAATGCAGTCATACCTGGCTCTCTAATGCAGTCATACCTGGCTCTCTAATGCAGTCATACCTGGCTCTCTAATGCAGTCATACCTGGCTCTCTAATGCAGTCATACCTGGCTCTCTAATGCAGTCATACCTGGCTCTCTAATGCAGTCATACCTGGCTCTCTAATGCAGTCATACCTGGCTCTCTAATGCAGTCATACCTGGCTCTCTAATGCAGTCATACCTGGCTCTCTAATGCAGTCATACCTGGCTCTCTAATGCAGTCATACCTGGCTCTCTAATGCAGTCATACCTGGCTCTCTAATGCAGTCATACCTGGCTCTCTAATGCAGTCATACCTGGCTCTCTAATGCAGTCATACCTGGCTCTCTAATGCAGTCATACCTGGCTCTCTAATGCAGTCATACCTGGCTCTCTAACGCAGTCATACCTGGCTCTCTCTAACGCAGTCATACCTGGCTCTCTAATGCAGTCATACCTGTCATACCTGGCTCTCTAATGCAGTCATACCTGGCTCTCTAATGCAGTCATACCTGGCTCTCTAATGCAGTCATACTCTGGCATACCTGGCTCTCTAATGCAGTCATACCTGGCTCTCTAATGCAGTCATACCTGGCTCTCTAATGCAGTCATACCTGGCTCTCTAATGCAGTCATACCTGGCTCTCTAATGCAGTCATACCTGGCTCTCTAATGCAGTCATACCTGGCTCTCTAATGCAGTCATACCTGGCTCTCTAATGCAGTCATACCTGGCTCTCTAATGCAGTCATACCTGGCTCTCTAATGCAGTCATACCTGGCTCTCTAATGCAGTCATACCTGGCTCTCTAATGCAGTCATACCTGGCTCTCTAATGCAGTCATACCTGGCTCTCTAATGCAGTCATACCTGGCTCTCTAATGCAGTCATACCTGGCTCTCTAATGCAGTCATACCTGGCTCTCTAATGCAGTCATACCTGGCTCTCTAATGCAGTCATACCTGGCTCTCTAATGCAGTCATACCTGGCTCTCTAATGCAGTCATACCTGGCTCTCTAATGCAGTCATACCTGGCTCTCAGTCAATGCAGTCATACCTGGCTCTCTAATGCAGTCATACCTGGCTCTCTAATGCAGTCATACCTGGCTCTCTAATGCAGTCAACCTGGCTCTCAAATGCAGTCATACCTGGCTCTCTAATGCAGTCATACCTGGCTCTCTAATGCAGTCATACCTGGCTCTCTAATAGAGTCATACCTGGCTCTCTAATGCAGTCATACCTGGCTCTCTGCAACAAGCCTCCAACCTATCCTGGCTATTTCACACCCTGTCCCACTAAAGGCCACATTAGCATCTAGGCCTAAATATCAATTGACTTCATAAACCCACTTATAACCCACAATCCATGAAACAAATGACATCAGGCATGTCTACAGACAACAGATCACTACAGGCATGTCTACAGACAACAGATCACTACAGGCATGTCTACAGACAACAGATCACTACAGGCATGTCTACAGACAACAGATCACTACAGGCATGTCTACAGACAACAGATCACTACAGGCATGTCTACAGACAACAGATCACTACAGGCATGTCTACAGACAACAGATCACTACAGGCATGTCTACAGACAACAGATCACTACAGGCATGTCTACAGACAACAGATCACTACATGCATGTCTACAGACCACAGATCACTACAGGCATGTCTACAGACAACAGATCACTACAGGCATGTCTACAGACAACAGATCACTACAGGCATGTCTACAGACAACAGATCACTACATGCATGTCTACAGACACAGATCACTACAGGCATGTCTACAGACAACAGATCACTACAGGCATGTCTACAGACAACAGATCACTACATGCATGTCTACAGACACAGATCACTACAGGCATGTCTACAGACAACAGATCACTACAGGCATGTCTACAGACTACAGATCACTAGCAGGCATGTCTACAGACAACAGATGACTACAGGCATGTCTACAGACAACAGATCACTACAGGCATGTCTACAGACAACAGATCACTACAGGCATGTCTACAGACAACAGATCACTACAGGCATGTCTACAGACAACAGATCACTACAGGCATGTCTACAGACAACAGATCACTACAGGCATGTCTACAGACAACAGATCACTACAGGCATGTCTACAGACAACAGATCACTACAGGCATGTCTACAGACAACAGATCACTACAGGCATGTCTACAGACAACAGATCACTACAGGCATGTCTACAGACAACAGATCACTACAGGCATGTCTACAGACAACAGATCACTACAGGCATGTCTACAGACAACAGATCACTACAGGCATGTCTACAGACAACAGATCACTACAGGCATGTCTACAGACAACAGATCACTACAGGCATGTCTACAGACAACATATCACTACAGGCATGTCTACAGACAACAGATCACTACAGGCATGTCTACAGACAACAGATCACTACAGGCATGTCTACAGACAACAGATCACTAGCAAGCATGTCTACAGACAACAGATCACTACAGGCATGTCTACAGACAACAGATCACTACAGGCATGTCTACAGACAACAGATCACTACAGGCATGTCTACAGACAACAGATCACTACAGGCATGTCTACAGACCACAGATCACTACAGGCATGTCTACAGACAACAGATCACTACAGGCATGTCTACAGACAACAGATCACCAGCATCAGGCAAATGTATGGCCTTCTCCATTATGGGCACCAACTGAACGGATGAGATGCTACCTAATCCCAATTAGCCAACCTTACATCACATCCCATCAACCCGCTCTAATTACACATGCAGTAATGATTGGACGGTATCTGGAGTAAGACTGTGACCAATCTGGTCTATATGGGCTGTGCCATGTGGGCCTGTATCTATGAGATCTGTGTCTATGAGATCTGTGTCTATGAGATCTGTGTCTACGAGATCTGTGTCTACGAGATCTGTGTCTACGAGATCTGTGTCTACGAGATCTGTGTCTACGAGATCTGTGTCTACGAGATCTGTGTCTACGAGATCAGTGTCTACGAGATCAGTGTCTACGAGATCAGTGTCTACGAGATCAGTGTCTACGAGATCAGTGTCTACGAGATCAGTGTCTACGAGATCAGTGTCTACGAGATCAGTGTCTATGAGATCAGTGTCTACGAGATCAGTGTCTATGACATAAATCTCCACCCGCTGGCCACACCCCGCTGGCCACACCCCGCTGGCCTCTGAGGGGCTGCATATGTTTCCCTTTCCAAAAGCAGTGTCAGTGATTCTGTTAATGCTGGAGTCATTCTTGTGCTCCCATATAGCTGGCGCTGACGTTGAGTCTTGTGAAGATCAGATACATCCTCCTCCTCAACATCAACATCATCATCCAGACAGCTCTTTGTGAGGTGTTAACCATGGTAGGTGCTAACCCATGTAGGAGGGACCATATGGACTGATCAGATCCATGTCACTGGGCACTAATCTCCCGCTGGCCTCTGGGCGACTAGGGCTCAACATAGCCAGTTGAGAGCCTGGCGTGTAAAGGGTTAAGAGGCTTGACCTAGGGACCGACTCACGGCATACTCTGATCCTGGTGCATATGGTACAGAAATCTAACCCAGCTACAATTTACATCCACACAGAGCGGCAGTCATATATGTGGAAACACCTACTCAGTCAAGAGTATTTCTATATTTTCACTATATGAAAATGATGTAGCAAATACAAAAACTGCCCACAATTAATTTTATATTGCAATGTACAGTAGCCACTTTTTGCATTCTCTTAACCAGCCTTAGGTAGTCACTCGGAATGCATTCCAATAAACTGATGTTCTTTGTTAAAAGTAAATTTGTGGCATTTTATTCTTTCTTAATGCATTTTAGCCAATCAGTCGTGTTGTGACAAGGTATACAGAATACGATCTATATGTCTGTACTGTAGCAGAGCATATTAAATCAAGAATGCCTCAAATAAGAGAGGACCAACAGTCCACAATTATTTGAAAACATGAAGGTCAGTCATTTCGGAAAAAGCACGATCTTTGAAAGTTTCTTTTGGTACAAAAACGATAAAGTGCTTTTGTAGCATTGTCTGTGATGTGATTTATTTAGGATTGAAGGCACACTCAACAAGCACAATTACCACAGCATTCTACAGTAATATGCCTTCCCATATAGTATGCGCTTAGTGGGAGTATCATGTGTTTTTCAATAGAACAGTGAGCCAAAACACACCTCCAGCCAGCATCAGATGATCTGGCCTCCTCAATCTCCTGAGTGCAAATGAGATGGTTTGAGATGAGTTGGACCGCAGAGTGAAGGACAAGCAGCCAACACACGCTGATCATCTGTGGGAACTCTTTAAGGTTACTGGAAATGCATTCCTGGTGACCACCTCATGAAGCTGGTTGAGAGAATGCCAAGAGGGTGCAATATGCGACTGCGTTAAAGAATCTAAAATATAAATGTGTTGTGACGTTTTTGTTACTACGCGATTTCTTACGCGTTATTTCAGAATTATGTGTCTTCACTACTATTCAATTATTCCATTTTTATTTTTAAATATATTAGAACTGCGCTCCACTATTCCAACAGAAGGACTGACTGACACTAACTGTTAAATGAGCAGGTGTGTCCAAACTTTTGACTGGTACTGTACATCCCTTTATGAACTGTTTTCATACTGTAAAATATCTCATGCAATAACACATTATCAAAGAAGACTCCCACCACAAAAACAGCTATAGTCGTGTCAAGATCAGAGTTATATGGACAGTGTACAAAAAAATAAAAACAGATTGCATTCTGGTTGCCTGTAGCCAAAGACCCCCCCCCCACCTCCACTCCAAATACCAGTAAATACAGTGCCAGGAGGTATGTAAGAGAAAACACAGCTGAATAAAAATCAAGGGGGTGGCCTTGGTGATTCAGGCTATGTGATTGGCTGAGGAAATGGGTAGCAGAGGGACAAATGGACGAATCTCAGAAGCTAATAACTGTGAGTACGGCATAGCCCTCATGGGCAAATCTGGCACTAAGATGATAATGAGATTATAAAACCCACTATATTGCAGCAAATTGTATAAGTGTTTCATTGAACCTTGTTGAACTTCAATTTATGCACGGCCCAGCTACTTTCCCATTTCACCATTTGTTGGGATGATGGGTGGATGGGGGGGGTGAGGATAAAGAGTAAGAAGGGAAGAGAAGAGACGGGGGGGGGGGGGTAAGGTGGAAGAGCAAACGTGAGGGAGGAGAAGAGGTGAGGAGACAAGGTTGTGCTGGAAAAGAAAGCACATGCTCCGGGTTAGTCTACCCAGTGGAGGGTGGATAAAGAAACAGACATACACATATCACCTGTTAAACAGCTAGACATACAGATACTACCACACCAATAATGTGACCACTTACACAGGCACATGGACAAAAATGGTCTGCTGATGACTAACCAACATCTAACGACCACAAATGAAAAGCTTAGAGAGAAGCTAGACGAATGTCTAAATATTTACCTCTAAATTACCTCTATGATGCCATGACGGTTGGTATAAATGGAACAGAAACACAGTCAACTGAGAATTGGCAAACTTCAGGAAATTCCGCAAAGCTTGCCAATATTTCTCAAATTGACTGTATCAAAGTTAAATATGAAATGATCTTAACACAAAATGACTAATTTATAGAGAAAATATCACTGCCCATTTAAGTTGGAAGGATTTTTGGAAAATTAAAGGGTTTCCTAAAAGTTACCAATATTAACATTAGCACAATAATACATTGATATTTATATGGGAAATGTACACACTAATACTGCATAACATGTACATAAAACTATTCACTTTAGATTACATTTATATGACCGATCCACTACTAGATTCACACGAAATCCTAACCAACATTCACAAAGCATATACCGACAAAAAAAACTACTTTACCTGACCTTCTGTGTTGCTTAGCAACCAGTTGCCATAAAATTTCTAATAAAAAAAATGAGCGAGAAGGAGCGAGATTACAGATGGGGATGTTATGAGGGAAAGGGCTCGGAGATAAGATGAGATCAACAGAAACACAAAAGATGGCATAAAGGCTTGGTGAGGCGGTTTACACCACGACAGCTGAGGATGCAGGCTCATTTTTACCAAGTCAGCCTGACCAGCTTATTATCACTTTGACAGCCTGGAGACAGAACACTGCTGGGCCCGGATCAAGACCAGCAAAACACAGGAGGAGTATTTTACCCAGTAACTCCTAGACAGAACACTGCTGGGCCCGGATCAAGACCAGCAAAACACAGGAGGAGTATTTCAGGCAAGAATCAAACAGCCTTTGACCAGGTGGAGTCAGGAATCAAACAGCCTTTGACCAGGTGGAGTCAGGAATCAAACAGCCTTTGACCAGATGGAGACAGGAGTCAAACAACCTCTGACCAGGTAGAGCCAGGTGTGATATAACCTCTGAACAGATGGAGGCAGGTGTCATATAACCTCTGACCAGGCTTTAGACACACGTCATGACACAGACACCTAAATCATTTGATAGACACAATCATTCTTCTCAAAGTGATCAAAGTGACCGTGTCTTTGACACAAAGCAAGATCCCCTCTATTGTCCCTGGTTTACTAGCCAAGGAAGTGGTGTATACTCTAACTGTATGTTGAGGCAGTGGAGGAGAGAGAGAGAGAGAGAGAGAGAGAAAGAGAGAGAAAGAGAGAGAGAGAGAGAGAGAGAGAGAGGATGACAGAGGACAAGTGTCTATCAGAGCACAGCCACTGACCTGACATTTCAAAACAATCGCAAGCAATTGTCTTCCAGACAGGTATGGCAGTGGTCTTAATCTTTCTGCCACAGGTGCCCGCTAAAAAAACGGCTTCCTCTCAGGGTTCCCTTCTCTATCAAGAGGTCTGTTTTTTATATTGTCACCCAAGTTTAGATTTAGAAGGTTGAAACCCGTGTCAGTCTGTTCATTCAGGGTCAAATGAGATCATACACAATTGAACGGGAACTGCAGAGGAATTTGAAATAACTTTCAGTTGTACTGTGTTTTCCTCCACTGGTGGTATGGACATGGAGCCTTTCTACATCATACCAATAAAATGCGTTAAAATCTCCAAAAACAGACATAAAAAAATTATAAAAAGTAAAAAATAAATATACTAAACAAAGAGAATGACTAGGTTAGATCTCCTGTATCTCCTGAAGCTTTTTTCCAACACCTCTTTAAACCCTACTCTCTACAGATTTTCTCTCCAGTGCTCCAGTGTGTGTGGTTATGTTAAACTCAGGGTTCATTACATAAAGCTGTGAGCCAACTGGGTCATGGCCTGCCATTCTGTGTCGGAGTACACAGATCAAACACGTTTAGGCCCCCGTCTCCATTTTGAAAAGGAATAGCAAATGAAGATTGTCTTCTGATCCTCTACAAGGGAGAAGTGTCGACGGGTTGAAGGAGAAGTAGAAACCCACAGAATGATTAGTGTCTACATGGAACAGTATACAATTGGGTTGGCTTTGACTTGGTAGCATGGGTGCATGTCAAATTTTCCAACAAGAAACCGTTAAAGATTCCACAAATAAAAGTTGTTTTCAAGATTCCACAAATAAAAGTCGTTTTCAAGATTCCACAAATAAAAGTTGTCCCCGATTCCTCTAATATGTTAATCTGGGGCATCGGAACTAAGTGTGATATTTATCTCAAAGTCTTCTTATTATCAGGGGAACATACTTGATACCAACCTGGGGAACAGCAGACACCCAAAACACCCTCTAAAACCCTTGATCTAAACACATCAAACACTACGAGTTTCTACGAGTCTTTGCACTAAACACCTTGCTCTTGAACTTGAACTAATTTTAATTGATTTTGGGCGCTAGCCAAATAGCATTAGATGTATGGTGTCAGTTATTAACAACAAAGCTACATTCTGAGAAATGCTTTGCAATCACTAGAATGATGTACGTTTCACACCTTAATGCACCAATTAACATAAAACCCAGATGAAATTCAGGATGGAAGTATGTTAAGTCTGGGTTTTAAAAATGCACATGTACATTTATTTAATCAAACTGTGCCAATGAACGCCCTCTCCTTTAATAGCTGTCTAAAAATCCTCCATGAAAGGTTGTGCGGCGGAAGGCTGCTGACAGAGTTCTGCTAGGTCAGTGTTGTCCACAAGATAACGCCGTGGACATTTCAGCTTGGCACCTGTACGATCCAGACGAAAGCTATCCCAGGAGAAGAGGACTGTGACGGGATCAGGATGGAGGTCGCCTCTAGTTCACCACCATTTACCCAAGCTATTTCCTGTTACACACAGCTACACTAAGGCCAGGCAAATGTCCATTTGAGCTTTTGATAAGTCAGCAGACATCAGCAGACACGCACCTCCCCGCCCCCCCAACAAGAAGAAAGTCAAGCTGAAAAAACAAACGAGGTGACAAGGTTAGGAGATGAGGCGGGCTGCGTTTCCTCTGGAAGAAGAACACAACAGACAGACTTTCGACGAACAAACGGAAGCCTGGAGGCCGGGCATTAAAGGTGGCGACAGGCGGAGGTGTTTGGCGCTCAGCGGTGCATACTCTATCAGGGCAGGGGTGCTTGGCAGCCAGAATGACATGCCTCATTGGGTCAGAGGTGTGTAGCGAGCAGCAGGGCATGCATTATCAGGCCAGAGGTGTTTGGGTCAGCATGGCGTGCCTCATCAGGGCGGAGGTGTCTGGGCCTCATCAGGGCGGAGGTGTTTGGGTCAGCATGGCGTGCCTCATCAGGGCGGAGGTGTTTGGGTCATCATGGCGTGCCTCATCAGGGCGGAGGTGTTTGTGTCAGCATGGCGTGCCTCATCAGGGTGGAGGTGTTTGGGTCAGCATGGCGTGCCTCATCAGGGCGGAGGTGTTTGGGTCAGCATGGCGTGCCTCATCAGGGCGGAGGTGTTTGGGTCAGCATGGCGTGCCTCATCAGGGCGGAGGTGTTTGGGTCAGCATGGCGTGCCACATCAGGGTGGAGGTGTTTGGGTCAGCATGGCGTGCCTCATCAGGGTGGAGGTGCTTGGGTCAGCATGGCGTGCCTCATCAGGGCGGAGGTGTTTGGGTCAGCATGGCGTGCCTTATCAGGGCGGAGGTGTTTGGGTCAGCATGGCGTGCCACATCAGGGTGGAGGTGTTTGGGTCAGCATGGCGTGCCTCATCAGGGCGGAGGTGTTTGGGTCAGCATGGCGTGCCTCATCAGGGTGGAGGTGTTTGGGTCAGCATGGCGTGCCTTATCAGGGCAGGGCTTTCCGCTGAATATGCCTAGCATAGACACTAGTCAACGCAACACACAAATAATTTTGAACATCTACCCTCAACAGGCTTTAGGAACTCACTTGTAGGAAGTCTTCTTCACTTGGCAACCACTTTGATCGGAAAGCAGGAAAAGCGTCACAAAACGAAAAGAATCCTCTTTTAACCAGTGTGTGTAAATAAAGAGCGACAACTCCTTCAGCACTTGAAAGGCAATGCCGGCATAATGTTATTGAACAAAGGCCACTGGAGTTCTGCTGATGAACACAATGAGGGTTAATTACGGGCCAGTGTTCAGAACCTTGTAACAGAGCAGGGGGCTTAATTTATAAGTTCAGGTACACATTAACATACCTTTGTTAGCCATTAATCAGTGTTTACTCTGAACCTTTGCAATTAATAATCAGGTTCAGTTGCAATGAGTAGTTGAGGAGAAGGTGGGAAAACGGATCCTATAAACTCGAATTAGAAATGTGTCAGTGTCTGTGTGACCGTGAAAACAGACGATAAACAACATCAGCAGCACATTATCATTAAGATCAGTGAGGAAGTGTAAAAGGTATGAGCAACATTGGAGTTTGACATTATTATGGGATGTAGCTGGAATGCATAGTAAAATAGTCTAGTGAAATCACTCTGACCGCTGCATTGACCCAGTCACAGACCACCACAGACCGCTGCATTGACCCAGTCACAGACCACCACAGACCGCTGCATTGACCCAGTCACAGACCACCGCAGACCGCTGCATTGACCCAGTCACAGACCACCACAGACCGCTGCATTGACCCAGTCACAGACCACCACAGACCGCTGCATTGACCCAGTCACAGACCACCACAGACCGCTGCATTGACCCAGTCACAGACCACCGCAGACCGCTGCATTGACCCAGTCACAGACCACCTCCAGACCGCTGCATTGACCCAGTCTGCACTGACCCAGTCACAGACCACCTCCAGACCGCTGCATTGACCCAGACACAGACCACCAACAGATATGCCAGATTTTGTGTACTGGAGCCAACAACATCCAACACAGAGGTGTAAAGAAGAGAATCACATTATCATAATGACTGTTGTGTGTCTCTAAGCCTGTCTGTCCAGCCTCTCTCTGTCTCCTGCCTATCTGCTTCATAACTACAGCCCAGACGTATTGGGTTTAAACCTGGGTAGGCTCAGGCCACCAACCCCCCCCCCTTCAGCCCCCCTGGGACAGCAAACAGGGAGGCTTTCCAGCAGGAGATTTGTTCCACTTTATCTGCATATTTAGGCAGTGTTCAGTGTGCTCCTAACTGATAAAATACTGCCAGTCCATCGGACTGCTTCCAGCACCGGAGCAGTGACCTTCTAGGGGAAGATTCCTTTTGAAAGGAATGAAAATGGAAGAGAGACAGCAGGAGAAAAGCTAGCCAGGCTAACAGGGATGTGCTCCAGGGTTTATCATGTTAAAAACAATAAACAGAGATGTTAGTGGACAGCCCCCACACTAGACAACCCTCCCTCCCGTCAACGGGCCGTTGCCATGCTGGTACCACTGTTGCTTTACAGATGATTAGCAGCAATCAGACAGAGAAGCCGGCCTCTACTTCACCATGTTCTCTAGCCAAACCATAGCCAGCATTAGAGAACACCCACGCTAGAACCCAACACAACAAAGGAAGACAGACAGAGAGACAGGAACGAGAGGAAGACCTGGAAGTGAGGCTCGCCCGTCACTCAAACTCCAGACCTGATGGAAAGCCAACGGCCAATGGAATTTCTCTGATTGTCTTCAGACATCTTAGTGGGTATTTGATCGAAAGCCATTTTCCCGTAGCCGGCTGGGCTAGTGTACTGAGCTCTTGGCTTGTGTGAGTAGTTTGACAGTGGTGTGTGTGTGTGTGTGTGTGTGTGTGTGTGTGTGTGTGTGTGTGTGTGTGTGTGTGTGTGTGTATGTGTGTGTGTGTGTGTGTGGTGAGTTTAGCAACAATGGGAAAACAGAAGTCCATCTGTTGATGAACACTTTGTAGTTAGCCATTATGTTCCCAGATCAGGGCAGTTGCCCTACCATGGTAACACACACAAACACACGCTCTTTGACGTGACAGCTGAATCATGAACACGGATGTGAATGGGGAGGATGGACGGATGATTTGAGAAGCGTTCACTCAGCAGAGAAATGCTGGGTCACGGCACTTTGACACCCTTCAGTCAACCTCTGTAACCCAGGGCTGATCTCTCGCGACTCCAGGCACAATGGAGCTGCCTCGCTCCGTGCCAAACCGCCAAGGACACAAAGACAACCAAATCAACCTTTGACATCGGACCAGAGGCACCAGGCACCAAAGATTTGCTGAGCTGGACGCGACTTAGCGTCCACTTTCTCTCATTATCACTGACGTAAAAGTACAGCGCCTTGAAAAGCTACGCTAACCCTGGTCAACAACTAAAAACAAGTGTTGATGTTGGAAATACTTGTATGAAAGGAAATTACATGCTGGACGTTTTCGATTAATTATTTGAATAATAAGTCAAAAGCATTAAAGATACCTTTCTCTGTATCAACAGCTTTAAGTATTTTGTGTTGTGTATACACCAGCTTTGCAAACGGTTCTTGATAGAGAACCTCCAATATGAACAGGTTGGTTGGACATTTATTGTGGGTGGAGGTGTTCATATAGTGCTTAACATTCCCAGTCCTTCAATTAAGATGGAGCTACTAGGACACCTTTGGACATTCGTTTCTTATCTTTAGCCACCCCAAAGTAGCTTTTGCCCTGTGCTTGAGATCATATCCTGCTGAAAGTTACATTTCCTCCCAGGTTCAGATATCTAGTGTTTTTTAAAGTATTTCCCTGCTAATGAGAACCACCCCACACTATGTTGCCACCACCATACTTCACCATAGAGACGGTGTTCCTGAGGCATTGGCACTGTCAGGTTGGCACTGTCAGGTTGGCACTGTCATGTTGGCACCACACGTAGCGTGTTCCCCACATCAAAGCTGTGTCATCCTCCAGACACGACTCCAGTCTCCAGCTTTAAGATTAGGTGGCACGAGTCAGAATGACATATACGTGTGTCCGAACCCAGGGTTCCCCAGCAGAACATCGCCCACAGCATCACACTCATCACTGGCTTTCTAGAGTCCATCATGCCAACCCTCGCCCAGATAAATAGCACACATGTACACAACCATCTAGGTGATCTTTAAAAAAGTCATTGAAGAGCAGGCAACCTTTGACACCTGCGTGACCATTGTAGTGAGGAGTGTGTTGTGCATGAGCATTCTTAATATTACATATGTATAGGTAAACCTGAGATATGGCTCTGTATTTGCCACTCTGCACATACAGCCAGCATACCTAAGTCGCCTCTTCACTGCAGACGTTGTCACTGGTGTTTTGCGGGTACAATTTGATGAAGCTGCCAGTTGAGGACCTGTTAGCGGTCGGTTCCACAATCTAAACCCTCTAATCTGTTTGTCCTCTAGCTCAGATGTACGAGGCCCCCCACTCCTCGTATTAATCTGGTTAGAGCCAGTTTAAAAGAGAGTAGTACAAATTCTGGTGCTACAGATTCTAAACTGGTCTAGAAAAGGGCAGTTTTATAGATTCTCATTCGACACAACTGCTTTCAGCTGTTCTAACATAATTGCGAAAAGTATTTTCAGAAATAAATGTTGATGATTGTGGATGAACAAACACAACGTGCCATTGGAACCCAGGAGTGATGTTTGCTGATAATGGACCTCAGTACGCCTAAATCCCATGGAACATCAGCCGCTTCACGCACCAATAGTCACGTCCAACATAAAACATGTCTACACTCCATTTCAGATGAATTGAATGTTATTTCAATGGACAAAAAGTGTGTTCATTCAAAAACAAGGACATTTCTAAGCGACCCCAAACATTTGAATGGTAGTGAGTGTACTTCACTCTACAGACATATCACAGGTGCAAAAGCAACATTTTAATAAAAACCCTATGAGGTTTTAATAATAAGATATTTTTTATAATCATGGCTTTGTATTGTACCTAACAGCTGGCAGCCAGTGTGTTGGCCTACTGGATATATAACTAGATATATAACTGGATATATAACTGGCTATATAACTGGCTATATAACTGGATATATAACTTGCTATATAACTTGCTATATAACTGGCTATATAACTGGATATATAACTGGATATATAACTGGATATATAACTGGCTATATAACTGGCTATATAACTGGATATATAACTGGATATATAACTGGATATATAACTGGCTATATAACTGGCTATATAACTGGCTATATAACTGGCTATATAACTGGATATATAACTGGCTATATAACTGGCTATATAACTGGATATATAACTGGATATATAACTGGATATATAACTGGCTATATAACCTGCTATATAACTGGATATATAACTGGATATATAACTGGCTATATAACTGGCTATATAACTGGATATATAACTGGCTATACAACTGGATATATAACTGGATATATAACTGGATATATAACTGGATATATAACTGGATATATAACTGGATATATAACTGGCTATATAACTGGCTATATAACTGGATATATAACTGGATATACAACTGGCTATACAACTGGATATATAACTGGATATATAACTGGATATATAACTGGATATATAACTGGATATATAACTGGCTATATAACTGGATATATAACTGGATATATAACTGGCTATACAACTGGCTATACAACTGGCTATATAACTGGATATATAACTGGATATATAACTGGCTATATAACTGGATATATAAATGGCTATATAACTGGATATATAACTGGATATATAACTGGATATATAACACACACCGTAAAGCTTTACTAATGTTACTCAAACGTAAAGTACGACGTCCAGCTCACATTTCTCAGAGAAGAGTCTCGGGCCACCCACACGCCTTTATACCATGTTTAGCATGTTGCTTTGACCCTTGCAGATAACATTTGGGGGCGTGGCTCTGTGGAACGGCACGCATTTTGACTAGTACATCTGTCATGATGTCATCTGAGAGGTGAAGAGAGGGTACAATACACCCATGTGGGCCACATCTCTGGTAGCCACATCTCTGGTAGTCAATATACACCCATGTGGGCCACATCTCTGGTAGTCACATCGCTGGTAGTCACTATACACCCATGTGGGCCACATCTCTGGTAGTCACATCTCTGGTAGTCACAATACACCCATGTGGGCCACATCTCTGGTAGTCACATCTCTGGTAGTCACATCTCTGGTAGTCACATCTCTGGTAGCCACATCTCTGGTAGTCACTATACACCCATGTGGGCCACATCTCTGGTAGTCACATCTCTGGTAGTCACATCTCTGGTAGTCACAATACACCCATGTTGGCCACATCTCTGGTAGCCACATCTCTGGTAGTCACATCTCTGGTAGTCACAATACACCCATGTGGGCCACATCTCTGGTAGTCACATCAGTCACATCTCTGGTAGTCACATCTGTGGGCTCTCTGGTAGTCACATCTCTGGTAGTCACATCTCTGGTAGTCACAATACACCCATGTGGGCCACATCTCTGGTAGTCACATCTCTGGTAGTCATCACCCATGTGGGCTCTCTGGTAGTCACATCTCTGGTAGTCACACACCCATGTGGGCACATCTCTGGTAGCCACATCTCTGGTAGTCACATCTGTTGGCTCTCTGGTAGTCACATCTCTGGTAGTCCACATCTCTGGTAGTCACACACCCATGTGGGCCACATATCTGGTAGCCACATCTCTGGTAGTCCACATCTCTGGTAGTCACATCACTGTGGGCCACATCTCTGGTAGCCACATCTCTGGTAGTCACATCTCTGGTAGCCACATCTCTGGTAGCCACATCTCTGGTAGTCACAATACACCCATGTGGGCCACATCTCTGGTAGCCACATCTCTGGTAGTCACATCTCTGGTAGTCACATCTCTGGTAGCCACATCTCTGGTAGCCACATCTCTGGTAGTCACATCACACCCATGTGGGCCACATCTCTGGTAGTCCCATCTCTGGTAGTCACTATACACCCATGTGGGCCACATCTCTGGTAGCCACATCTCTGGTAGTCACATCTCTGGTAGCCACATCTCTGGTAGCCACATCTCTGGTAGTCACAATACACCCATGTGGGCCACATCTCTGGTAGTCACATCTCTGGTAGTCACATCTCTGGTAGCCACATCTCTGGTAGCCACATCTCTGGTAGCCACATCACACCCATGTGGGCCACATCTCTGGTAGCCACATCTCTGGTAGTCACATCACACCCATGTGGGCCACATCTCTGGTAGTCCCATCTCTGGTAGTCACTATACACCCATGTGGGCCACATCTCTGGTAGCCACATCTCTGGTAGTCACATCTCTGGTAGCCACATCTCTGGTAGCCACATCTCTGGTAGTCACAATACACCCATGTGGGCCACATCTCTGGTAGCCACATCTCTGGTAGTCACATCTCTGGTAGCCACATCTCTGGTAGCCACATCTCTGGTAGTCACAATACACCCATGTGGGCCACATCTCTGGTAGTCACATCTCTGGTAGTCACATCTCTGGTAGCCACATCTCTGGTAGTCACTATACACCCATGTGGGCCACATCTCTGGTAGCCACATCTCTGGTAGTCACATCTCTGGTAGCCACATCTCTGGTAGTCACTATACACCCATGTGGGCCACATCTCTGGTAGCCACATCTCTGGTAGTCACATCTCTGGTAGCCACATCTCTGGTAGCCACATCTCTGGTAGCCACATCTCTGGTAGTCACAATACACCCATGTGGGCCACATCTCTGGTAGTCACATCTCTGGTAGTCACATCTCTGGTAGCCACATCTCTGGTAGCCACATCTCTGGTAGCCACATCTCTGGTAGCCACATCTCTGGTAGTCACATCTCTGGTAGTCACATCACACCCATGTGGGCCACATCTCTGGTAGTCACATCACACCCATGTGGGCCACATCTCTGGTACATAGATTCTGGTGTTTCACTCAAACTTGGGTCAGTTGTTAAAGACCCACCAGCACAGACCATCATTGTCATCATGTTCAGGATTAGGGATTACAGGCCTAATCCTAAACTAAGGACACATTCTCTGGCTGTGACATCATGAGGGCGTGTTATCCACAGAATAGACACACACACATGGAATAACAGAAAACCACCCACGTTGAGAGAGACAGAAAGCGAGATAGAGAGGAACAAACAGACTGACACAGACAGAGAGTGAGATATATAGAGAGGAACAGACAGACTGACACAAACAGAGAGTGAGATATATAGAGAGGAACAGACAGACTGACACAGACAGAGAGTGAGATAGAGAGGAACAGACAGACTGACACAGACAGAGAGTGAGGTAGATAGAGAGGAACAGACAGACTGACACAGACAGAGAGTGAGATAGATAGAGAGGAACAGACAGACTGACACAGACAGATACAGACAGGAGCAGACAGGAGGACAGTTGAATCCACAGACGAGTTACCTGCAGATACTCGAGGGCAGTCTGTAAGCATGGGTTCCACAGGGGTGTCTAGGGGCTCGGGACTTGACACCCAGTTACGGCAGTGCTGTGATGGGGAAAGTAACAAACAATTAAAGACCTGTGATGAAATGCTTAGGGTTCGTGGTGTTGAAATGAGAAGATGGCAGGGGGACAGTGTGTGTGTGTGTGTGTGTGGGGGGGTTAGTTACGCAGCCTAGTCACTTGTAACCCTTCAACCCCATCCGCCTCACATATACAGTTGGAGCCCTTCTAAAACTCTTCATCCTTTCACTGGGGACACAGCTTTAGACGGGCATACACCACAACGGCCTTGACATCCCAGTTTAAAAGCATCTTGTGTCTGTTTCTGTGTGTCTGTGTTTACGTATGTATGTGTGTGTGCATGTGTTTGATATATCCCGGTGTGTGTTTGTGTATCTGTGTTGTGGTGTAAGACACAAAGAGAGAGAGAGAGGGAGGGTGGATGAAGCGGAGGAATGTGTGGAGGAGACTTGACACAGATAAGATAGTGGTGAAATAGACAAACCAAAATGTAAAGCAGATTACAAGGCATGCAGCTGGCCTCCTGACCAATCACTGCTTATCAGCTCTTGTTTACTTTATTTTAAGGCCGGCCTAACAGCCAACACAGAGCTGTGTGTGTGAGTGCGTGTGTGTGTGTGTATGTGTAGGGGAGGTAACTCAAACAGGCCACTGCAGCACATCCCCAACACTAACCCAACCATGTGACACATCCCCACTGGGGCTATCACATTCACTGGTACCAGTCCTCTCCACTGAGCCCTTTACCAGCCAGGACTCACTGTACCCCACCCGGGACCCACCACTTCAACAGGACATGGTTGGTGTGTGAAGAAGGATCATAACTCTCAGTGTGTGTGTGTGTGTGTGTGTGTGTGTGTGTGTATGTCTGTCTGCACACGCGTCCACTAGCGATATTCTGAATGGTGAAGAACCCTAACTCCATGACAGCAACAACATGGAAATTGATCTTTGAGCTTTCAGTTATTACCAGGAAATGTTGGCGTTCGAGTTCTGCATGAGCAGCCAGGCTCAATCTGTTGTATTCATGCATGAAAGACAAATATTAACTAATAAACAAATACAACAGATGAGGAAGTAGGAAGAGTCAGACCCTGTATAAATGCTGTATTGATGGAGTTATAAGGGGACATATTTTCAAAATCACAAAGACACAGGGACAGTGGAATAATAATGTATAGTGTGATATTTGATACTTCCGTGAGGAACAACTACCAACTGCCATTTGTGAGCTCCTGGCACTGCTGATTTAGCAAAGGGAGAAAGATCAAAGGACAAACAGGGCATGTTTGATATATTTTACAGTATCATCCGTCCATGTCACTCCTCCAACCACATATCCTGTCAATCCAGCCTGGGAGGAGTTTTGGGGGCGGGGTTGACTGCCACCTCGATAAACAGACACTGTATTTTTAAATACATACTTGCCCTACTTGCGCTCTCTCAAGGGAACGCATGAGTGTGAGTAGGTAGACATACAGAGAGACAGACATACAGAGAGACAGACATACAGAGAGACAGACATACAGAGAGACAGACATACAGAGAGACAGACATACAGAGAGACAGACAGACATACAGAGAGACAGACATACAGAGAGACAGACATACAGAGAGACAGACATACAGAGAGACAGACATACAGGGAGACAGACATACAGGGAGACAGACATACAGGGAGACAGACATACAGAGAGACAGACATACAGAGAGACATACAGAGAGACAGACAGACATACAGAGAGACAGACAGACATACAGAGAGACAGACATACAGAGAGACAGACATACAGAGAGACAGACATACAGAGAGACAGACATACAGAGAGACAGACATACAGAGAGACAGACATACAGAGAGACAGACATACAGAGAGACAGACATACAGAGAGACAGACATACAGCGAGACAGACATACAGCGAGACAGACATACAGACATACAGAAAGACAGACATACAGAGAGACAGACATACAGAGAGACAGACATACAGCGAGACAGACATACAGAAAGACGAGACAATCCCACATGGTTGTGGGAGCAGGGGAGCATCAGCTAGAGGAGGGCTATCTGACTGTAGGGCAGGAGATGAGGGAAAGTATATGTGCCTGTGTACAGGCATGGCTGTGACTGAGCATGTGTGCATATGTGTGTGTGTGTGTGTGTGTGTGTTTGTGTGCATTTGTGTGTGTAACTGAGCATGTGTGCATGTGTGTGTGTGTGTGAATGAGCATATGTGTGTGTGTGTGTGTGTGTGTGTGTACAGGGATGGCTGTGACCGAGCATGTGTGCATAAGTGTGTGTGTGTGTTTGTGTGTGTGTGTGTGTGTGTGTGTGTGTGTGTGTGTTTGAGCACTGCTCTAGGCCAGGTTTGAAAAGGTGAATTGTTGTCAAATGAAAGATTAGACATGCCAGACTAAATCTGAATCCAACTATATCAACTGTTAGCAGCAAGTGATACAGAGGCAGCAGCTAAAAACACAGTCACACTGACCTCCCATTGGGAAACAGTATGTATGTGTGTGTGTGTGTGTGTATGACTTCTCACAGTGCTTCACTAAAAATATAAGAATTTGTTGCGGGTCCCCCCCACACACACAGACACAGACCTCTCCACTGAGCCCTTTACCAGCCAGGACTCACTGTACCCCACCCGGGACCCACCACTTCAACAGGACATGGTTGGTGTGTGAAGAAGGATCATAACTCTCAGTGTGCGTGTGTGTGTGTGTGTGTGTATGTCTGTCTGCACACGCGTCCACTAGCGATATTCTGAATGGTGAAGAACCCTAACTCCATGACAGCAACAACATGGAAATTGATCTTTGAGCTTTCAGTTATTACCAGGAAATGTTGGCGTTCGAGTTCTGCATGAGCAGCCAGGCTCAATCTGTTGTATTCATGCATGAAAGACAAATATTAACTAATAAACAAATACAACAGATGAGGAAGTAGGAAGAGTCAGACCCTGTATAAATGCTGTATTGATGGAGTTATAAGGGGACATATTTTCAAAATCACAAAGACACAGGGACAGTGGAATAATAATGTATAGTGTGATATTTGATACTTCCGTGAGGAACAACTACCAACTGCCATTTGTGAGCTCCTGGCACTGCTGATTTAGCAAAGGGAGAAAGATCAAAGGACAAACAGGGCATGTTTGATATATTTTACAGTATCATCCGTCCATGTCACTCCTCCAACCACATATCCTGTCAATCCAGCCTGGGAGGAGTTTTGGGGGCGGGGTTGACTGCCACCTCGATAAACAGACACTGTATTTTTAAATACATACTTGCCCTACTTGCTAAGGGAACTTGCGCAGACATCTCTCAGGGAACGCATGAGTGTGAGTAGGTAGACATACAGAGAGACAGACATACAGAGAGACAGACATACAGAGAGACAGACATACAGAGAGACAGACATACAGAGAGACAGACATACAGAGAGACAGACAGACATACAGAGAGACAGACATACAGAGAGACAGACATACAGAGAGACAGACATACAGAGAGACAGACATACAGGGAGACAGACATACAGGGAGACAGACATACAGGGAGACAGACATACAGAGAGACAGACATACAGAGAGACATACAGAGAGACAGACAGACATACAGAGAGACAGACATACAGAGAGACAGACATACAGAGAGACAGACATACAGAGAGACAGACATACAGAGAGACAGACATACAGAGAGACAGACATACAGAGAGACAGACATACAGAGAGACAGACATACAGAGACAGACAGACAGACATACAGCGAGACAGACATACAGCGAGACAGACATACAGACATACAGAAAGACAGACATACAGAGAGACAGACATACAGAGAGACAGACATACAGCGAGACAGACATACAGAAAGACGAGACAATCCCACATGGTTGTGGGAGCAGGGGAGCATCAGCTAGAGGAGGGCTATCTGACTGTAGGGCAGGAGATGAGGGAAAGTATATGTGCCTGTGTACAGGCATGGCTGTGACTGAGCATGTGTGCATATGTGTGTGTGTGTGTGTGTGTTTGTGTGCATTTGTGTGTGTAACTGAGCATGTGTGCATGTGTGTGTGTGTGTGAATGAGCATATGTGTGTGTGTGTGTGTGTGTGTGTGTGTACAGGGATGGCTGTGACCGAGCATGTGTGCATAAGTGTGTGTGTGTGTTTGTGTGTGTGTGTGTGTGTGTGTGTGTGTGTGTGTGTTTGAGCACTGCTCTAGGCCAGGTTTGAAAAGGTGAATTGTTGTCAAATGAAAGATTAGACATGCCAGACTAAATCTGAATCCAACTATATCAACTGTTAGCAGCAAGTGATACAGAGGCAGCAGCTAAAAACACAGTCACACTGACCTCCCATTGGGAAACAGTATGTATGTGTGTGTGTGTGTGTGTATGACTTCTCACAGTGCTTCACTAAAAATATAAGAATTTGTTGCGGGTCCCCCCCACACACACAGACACAAACACAAAGACAGATATTCGAGATCAACGGGGACATTCCACAATCTCTGTTTGTCTCCAGTCCGTACCCGTCCGTCCTACTCAGTCCGTCTAAGTCGGTCTCCGTCCATCTCTGCCCCCGTCCGTCTCTGTCCCCGTCCGTCTCGTGGGTCAGATCCCACTACTGGGGAAGTAATCTCAGTGGATTATAATGGTTTATTCATGGCTGTGTGTGTGTGGCCGGGCCAGCACAGTGACAGGAGACACCTTGGGCTATGACAGGTTGCCAGATGCACGCCATCCCCCTCTCTTTCTCCCCCCTGCCTCTCCCCCCTGTCTCTCCCCCTGTCTCTCCCTCCCTCCATGCCCCTGGATCTATCTGCATTTCCCCTGTTCCTAGCTCATCTTACACATCCTTACTAAAATGTAGTCTTCATGTTTTCCTCTCCTGAGCGTTGTCTGCCCTCCCTCTCTCCCTCTCTCCCTCTCTCCCTCTCTCCCTCTCTCCCTCTCTCCCTCTCTCCCTCTCTCCCTCTCTCTCTCTCTCTCTCTCTCTCTCTCTCTCTCTCTCTCTCTCTCTCTCTCTCTCTCTCTCTCTCTCTCCTCTCCCTCCTCTCCCTCTCTCTCCCTCTCCCTCTCTCTCCCTCTCTCTCCCTCTCCCTCTCCCTCTCCCTCTCCCTCTCCCTCTCCCCTCCCCCCTCCCCCTCCCCTCCCTCCCTCTCCCCCTCCCCCTCCCCTCTCCCTCTCCCTCTCCCTCTCTCCCTCTCTCTCTCTCTCAATTCAATTCAGCTTTATTGGCATGAAAGTTACAAATGAACAATATTGCCAAAGCACTTTACAATGTAATTACAATTAAACATATGTACATGAACATTAATCAGTTACAAGGTAGTAAAGATGTGTGTGGATGTGTTAAGAATGTTGGGTCAACTGGCTGTCCCTACGGGTGTGGCATGATGCGACATATTTTGCCCCATAGATGGTCTATCTCACCCAGTATGTATTTCATTTTCTCTGTTTCGTTTGTTTCTCTAAATTGTTTATGCTTATCCTCGATTTGGGAAAAGAAAGTGGCCCGCAGATCAGCATAGTAGTCACACTAAGAGAAAGTATGCTTCTGTTTCAACTCTCTCTTCCACCCTCTCTCTCCCCCTCTCTCTCCTCCACCCTCTCTATCTCTCCCAATCTCTCCCACCCTCTCTCCTCCATCCTCTCTCTGTCTCTCCCAATCTCTCCCACCCTCTCTCCTCCACCCTCTCTCTGCCTCTCCCACCCCTCTCCTCCACCCTCTCTCTGCCTCTCCCACCCTCTCTCCTCCACCCTCTCTCTGCCTCTCCCACCCTCTCTCCTCCACTCTCTCTCTGCCTCTCCCACCCTCTCTCCTCCATCCTCTCTCTGTCTCTCCCAATCCTCCTGCATGCCCTCCCTCTAAACGTCCCTGCCTACGTCATATGCATGTTGTCTGACCCATTAGCTCTATATCACCTCTCAGCAACCTCCCTCCATCCATCCATCCCCCCCTCCCGCCGTCCATAATCCTACACCCCCCCTCGCCAGAAGGGGAATTACCTCAGTTGGAAAAAAACGAAATCTATATTTCGCTATCACGCGTGCAAAACAGCCCTACGAGGTGAGGACTTTTGGCCGAAACTCAGTTTAGAATTAGTTCAAACTAGAAATCCCGCAAGATGCAAAGCAAGGAGGAATAAAAAGGTCAGACATTGTTGACAACCTTATTACAGGCAGATTTAAAAATAGCCTTATCCCTGTAAATCAATGCATTGAGGTTGACTGGGGAACATCGTGCCAAACATGTCTACGACACTCAGTAACGTGGAGAATGCTCAGTTAGATTGACTAGATTAGTGTTAGATTAACTAACACCAGGGTTAGATTAACTAGCACCGGGGTTAGATTAGCGTTATATTAACTAGATTAGCGTTAGATTAACTAGCACCGGGGTTTGATTAACTAGAACCGGGGTTAGATTAGCGTTAGACTGACTAGATTAGCGTTAGATTAACTAGATTAGCATTAGATTAACTAGCACCGGGGTTAGATTAACTAGATTAGCGTTAGATTAACTAGCACCGGGGTTAGATTAACTAGCACCAAGGTTAGATTAACTAGCACCGAGGTTAGATTAGCGTTAGATTAACTAGCAACGGGTTAGATTAGCGTTAGATTAACTAGCACCAGGGTTTGATTAGTGTTAGATTAACTAACACCGGGGTTTGATTAGCGTTAGATTAACTAGCACCGGGGTTAGATTAGCGTTAGATTAACTAGCACCGGGGTTAGATTAGTGTTAGATTAACTAGCACTGGGGTTATATGTGCGTTAGATTAACTAGCACTGGGGTTATATGTGCGTTAGATTAACTAGCACTGGGGTTATATGTGCGTTAGATTAACTAGCACTGGGGTTATATGTGCGTTAGATTAACTAGCACTGGGGTTATATGTGCGTTAGATTAACTAGCACTGGGGTTATATGTGCGTTAGATTAACTAGCACTGGGGTTATATGTGCGTTAGATTAACTAGCACTGGGGTTATATGTGCGTTAGATTAACTAGCACAGGGATTACATAGCACAGGTTTGTATAACACCCAGAGCACCACCCTCTATCCCTCAACACCCACCACCCACCTACAACCACACGTGTCCCACCACAACTAGACTGTACGCCATAACGTATGACTTCTCACCGCAAACTCCCCATAACAGAGAAAGAAAGATGGACAGTCAGAGAGAGAGAGAGAGAGAGAAAGAGCGAGAGACACAGAGTATTAGGCAAATAAGAGAGAGAATCAGAAGTGGTTCTGGGATTAGGTACTTCAATAACATCCCAGACACTGTTCTATTGAGACCATAGCCACCACTTTAATCACTTGTACAGAATTAGATTCAGGTAGGAATCAAATCCACACACTGACCCAGGTCTCGTTAACCAGGAACATCCCAAACAACAGGCTGACACAATGCAGACACAATGCAGACACAATGCAGTGTGTGTGTATCTGTCAAGCGTATTTCTATGCAGTGTGTGTGTTTCTGTCAGGCTTATTTCAATGCAGTGTGTGTGTGTGTGTGTGTGTGTGTGTCAGGCTTATTTCTATGCAGTTTGTGTGTGTATCTGTCAGGTTTATTTCAAGTGCAAAATGAAGAAAGTAAGGGTTAAACAAGGAGAATAAAATTAATTGTCTCCTTTCTCCCAGTCTCTCTTTCTCCTTCATGGGGCAATATGTAGAAGGTTATTAGAGATTTATTGTTCTGGGGAATCATCACAAATAGAAATCACTTAACATTCCAATTACACACCGTCTCTGCTATTCTTCTAATGAATCAGAAATAGGAATTTATCTACAAGAGGGGCAACACAACCTTGAAGCCCAAGCCTTTCGAAAGATAGACACAACATTAGAGAAAGAAGCGAGATAGAAAAAACAGACGTATGCAACGGCCGGGCGGCTCGATGGCGAGGTGTGTGTGGTGGTGTGTGTGCGTGACATTTGCATCTTTTGGCTCCCCTGTAGTCGTGGCGATTTGTGTGTCTCATCTGTATGTGCATACTGAGTGAAGCCCAGGTGCTATCTATGGCCAGAGGTCACACCAGAAAGGGCGAGAGAGAAAATGAAGCGACCTACGCAGACACAGAGACACACACCGGAGAAGGCCAACCGTCTGGCTCAGTCAGTGACATCCGTCCACCACAGAGAGGAATGCCAAGGAGAGATGAGGAAGTGGGGGTTGGAGAGATGAGGAAGTGGGGGTTGGAGAGATGAGGAAGTGGGGGTTGGAGAGATGAGGAAGTGGGGGTTGGAGATATGAGGAAGTGGGGGTTGGTGAGAGGAGGAAGTGGGGGTTGGTGAGAGGAGGAAGTGGGGGTTGGAGAGAGGAGGAAGTGAGGGTTGGTGAGAGGAGGAAGTTGGGGTTGGAGAGAGGAGGAAGTGGGGGTTGGAGAGGAGGAAGTGAGGGTTGGTGACAGGAGGAAGTGAGGGTTGGTGAGAGGAGGAAGTGAGGGTTGGTGAGAGGAGGAAGTTGGGGTTGGTGAGAGAAGGAAGTGGGGGTTGGTGAGATGAGGAAGTGGGGGTTGGATAGATGAGGAAGTGGGGGTTGGAGAGATGAGGAAGTGGGGGTTGGAGATATGAGGAAGTGGGGGTTGGTGAGAAGAGGAAGTGAGGGTTGGTGAGAGGAGGAAGTGAGGGTTGGTGAGGGGAGGAAGTTGGGGTTGGAGAGATGAGGAAGTGGGGGTTGGAGAGAGGAGGAAGTGAGGGTTGGTGAGAGGAGGAAGTGAGGGTTGGTGAGAGGAGGAAGTTGGGGTTGGAGAGAGGAGGAAGTTGGAGTTGGAGAGAGGAGGAAGTTGGGGTTGGAGAGAGGAGGAAGGTGGGGTTGGAGAGAGGAGGAAGTTGGAGTTGGAGAGAGGAGGAAGTGGGGGTTGGTGAGAGGAGGAAGTGGGGGTTGGAGAGAGGAGGAAGTTGGAGTTGGAGAGAGGAGGAAGTGGGGGTTGATGAGAGGAGGAAGTGGGGGGTTGGAGAGAGGAGGAAGTTGGAGTTGGAGAGAGGAGGAAGTGGGGGTTGGTGAGAGGAGGAAGTGGGGGTTGGAGAGAGGAGGAAGTTGGAGTTGGAGAGAGGAGGAAGTGGGGGTTGGTGAGAGGAGGAAGTGGGGGTTGGTGGGGTTCAGAGAAAACAGGCTTGTACTCTCTGGTCTCCACTCCAGGAAATATGACTTATTTGGTGTTAAATACAAGTAGCCAGATTCCATAATCCCTCCTGCTTCCCCTTTGGCCCAGTCAACTAACATGAAGTGTCCCATAGTTTCCCACCCCTGTGTGTGTGTGTTCATGCATGCATGCATGTGTCTGTTTTTGCATGTGTGTGTGTGTGTGTGTGCGCATGTCTGTTTGTGCATGTGTGTGTGTGTGTGTCTGTTTGTGCATGTGTGTATCTGTCACCTGATGTAGCCACTCCTGGACGCTCTTGCTGACCTCCTGGTGCCAGATGTTGTGGACTGAGTCGGTCATGGCCACAGCACAGGCCCTGCTCTTCACTTCAGCCTCTCTGTGTTTCATCTGAAAGAGAGTGTGATATTATTGTAAGTAACAGTAGTGTCATAACATAAGGAGCATAACGGTAATGACATGACGATATTATTGTAACAGTAGTGTCATAACATAAGGAGCATAATGGTAATGACATAATGATATTATTGTAACAGTAGTGTCGTAACATAAGGAGCATAACGGTAATGACATAATGATATTATTGTAACAGTAGTGTCGTAACATAAGGAGCATAACGGTAATGACATAACGATATTATTGTAACAGTAGTGTCGTAACATAAGGAGCATAACGGTAATGACATAACGATATTATTGTAACAGTAGTGTCGTAACATAAGGAGCATAACGGTAATGACATAACGATATTATTGTAACAGTAGTGTCGTAACATAAGGAGCATAACGGTAATGACATAACGATATTATTGTAACAGTAGTGTCGTAACATAAGGAGCATAACGGTAATGACATAATGATATTATTGTAACAGTAGTGTCGTAACATAAGGAGCATAACGGTAATGACATAATGATATTATTGTAACAGTAGTGTCGTAACATAAGGAGCATAACGGTAATGACATAATGAAATTATTGTAACAGTAGTGTCGTAACATAAGGAGCATAGCGGTAATGACATAATGATATTATTGTAACAGTAGTGTCGTAACATAAGGAGCATAACGGTAATGACATAAAGATATTATTGTAACAGTATTGTCGTAACATAAGGAGCATAACGGTAATGACATAATGATATTATTGTAACAGTATTGTCGTAACATAAGGAGCATAACGGTAATGACATAATGATATTATTGTAACAGTAGTGTCGTAACATAAGGAGCATAACGGTAATGACATAACGATATTATTGTAACAGTAGTGTCGTAACATAAGGAGCATAACGGTAATGACATAATGATATTATTGTAACAGTAGTGTCGTAACATAAGGAGCATAACGGTAATGACATAACGATATTATTGTAACAGTAGTGTCGTAACATAAGGAGCATAACGGTAATGACATAACGATATTATTGTAACAGTAGTGTCGTAACATAAGGAGCATAACGGTAATGACATAACGATATTATTGTAACAGTAGTGTCGTAACATAAGGAGCATAACGGTAATGACATAACGATATTATTGTAACAGTAGTGTCGTAACATAAGGAGCATAACGGTAATGACATAATGTTATTATTGTAACAGTAGTGTCGTAACATAAGGAGCATAACGGTAATGACATAACGATATTATTGTAACAGTAGTGTCGTAACATAAGGAGCATAACGGTAATGACATAACGATATTATTGTAACAGTAGTGTCGTAACATAAGGAGCATAACGGTAATGACATAATGATATTATTGTAACAGTAGTGTTGTAACATAAGGAGCATAACAGTAATGACATAATGATATTATTGTAACAGTAGTGTCGTAACATAAGGAGCATAACGGTAATGACATAATGATATTATTGTAACAGTAGTGTATCACATCGTCAACATTACAAGACAGGATGAGAAGCATCAAGTTTGACAGGATCAAGGACAACGAGATCCTGACCTAGAATCAGACAATGCATCTCAGATAGCTCACATACAGCAGTCAATTCAAGATCCTTTGTCCCATACAGAATAAATGACCCGATCAGCCGACACAAATGTGAAGCCAAAAGAAAAAGTAACACGAATGATGAAGAAGGCTACCTCTGACAATCACGCCAAGAGAAACATTATCCACTAACAGGCTATATGCTGGATGTTTCTAGGTAGATGTTGAGACCAAATGCACACTAGAGTATAGCCACCAAGCATTCACATTATAAGCACACCACAGTGGAGTTTCAATAAGCAGCAGCTTGGCTTAACCGCTAAGAATATATATGGAATAAGAAAGTGAGAAGTAGTAGCTAGTTATCTACAACAAATGCTTTTTCAAAACTGTAGCAAAATCATCACAGCATACAGCAAACAAGTTATCTAGCTTATATTACAGAGATTTGCACACAAGGGTAATCTTTTTTAAACTTTTAACAAGGTGATACAAGATATGTGATATTTGAAAACCAGAAGGAATGAATGCCCATTCACTTCAAAAGTGTTACGTCTTGTCACACTACCGTTTGACCGTCTTATCTGTCCATGTTTTGCATTTGACTACACTCGGCTGTGTTACAGTGCTGGATGTGACATGAGCAGAGCAGAGCGTCGTGTCCCTGTCACGTCTGTGTGGGGAACCCCCCGGCCCCCCAAAGTCCAATTCTTATACCAGTCCTCCGCTTGTCACGGTGGGCCGTGCTACGCCAGCACTCACCTCGTCTATCCCCTCCTGAATGTCAGCTTCGGGAGAGAAATGTCACACAAAGGACTCGTTATTCCAGCCCGCACTACAATAGCCTCATGCACCCGCAGGAGCGGCGGGAGACAAAAAAGGTGACCATTTAAAAATAGGTTCCCTTAAGATTAACCCGGAAAGAATAAAAAACAGGTACGCCAACGAAAGGTTAACAGCCATATATACAGGAAGCGTTTGGTCCAGTTGGCTGTACAGCACAGAGACGTGACTGTGGGCTGGATGTGAATACATACTCTAAGGCTGAATTATATCAGGGGTGTAGAGATGAATGGAATCCATTAGGCCACTCAGGACAAATACATCATCCAGCTGATAAGACCTCCTCTGGAGCATCTCCACCAGGAAGTAGACAGCTAGTTAGACATCTGTGCGCGTGTTCGTGCCTCTGTCGTCTACTCGCGGTTCAAAAGCTTTCCTCCGGCAGAATAAGGCCTGTGGGAGCAGCAAAGTCAACCTTTTAAAAGTGGAGGCGTCAGTCGCTGGCCTCCATTTCTTGCGCTAGCCCACAGGGCCAGTCCCTATTTGGGTACTGAGGCAGGCCAGGGGACAGTGTGGGCCCCGTGGAAAACCAAAGCCCTGACTTTACGAACCCAGTCAAGAGGCCTGGCTGGGAGATAAGCTGGAAAAACGTCTATCATGTCTATCATAACCAGACGTCGTCTGATACTCGTAGCCCATCAGAGGGATGATAAGAGACGGGGGCAGGGAACGAGACTGAATGTAGACCTCACACATAGACTGAAAGTAGAGCTCACACATAGAGACTGAAAGTAGAACTCACACATAGACTGAAAGTAGAGCTCACACATAGATACTGAAAGTAGACCTCACACATAGATACTGAAAGTAGAGCTCACACATAGATACTGAAAGTAGAGCTCACACATAGATACTGAATGTAGAGCTCACACATAGATACTGAAAGTAGAGCTCACACATAGATACTGAAAGTAGAGCTCACACATAGATACTGAAAGTAGAGCTCACACATAGATACTGAAAGTAGAGCTCACACATAGATACTGAAAGTAGAGCTCACACATAGATACTGAAAGTAGAGCTCACACATAGATACTGAAAGTAGAGCTCACACATAGATACTGAAAGTAGAGCTCACACATAGATACTGAAAGTAGAGCTCACACATAGATACTGAAAGTAGAGCTCACACATAGATACTGAAAGTACAGCTCACACATAGATACTGAAAGTAGAGCTCACACATAGATACTGAAAGTAGAGCTCACACATAGATACTGAAAATAGACCTCACACATAGATACTAAAAATAGACCTCACACATAGAGACTGAAAGTAGACCTCACACATAGAGACTAAAAGTAGACCTCACACATAGCTCTTCACCTCCTGCCCTACAACATACATGCAAACACTAAACTAATTAATAAACAGACAAATAGTTAGCCTAGCGATTCAGAGCTACTCAAGCTGCGAGGGGGTTAGCGAGAGTGTTAGCCACATGCCAACATTATATTAAACACATCTAGACAGTTTCTTAGGGCCTATATCAATCCTATTTAAGAAACTCAAAAGATGTTCAGAGCTTGGGTGGGCTTTGGCCCATGGCTAGGCTAGCAGGTAGTTAGCGCAGTGCTGTTTAAGATTAGCCTGGGGTTAGTGATAGCTTTGTAATGCCTTGAGCAGGGCTCCAGTTGTGCTCCCATGCAGGGAGGAGACGATAAAGGACATCTGTGTTCATCAGTCTTCAACAGTAGAAAAAACATGTGGAAATACTTGTTGCACTAAACCAACAGACAGATGTTGAGACATTTGTTATCTCACTCATGCCCTTTGTGTTCACACTACAGCATCTGGACGCAAGCAGCCAGGCTGAGAAACATCCGGAGTGAGGAACATCGAATGTGAGGAACATCCAGCATGAGGAACATCCAGCGTGAGGAACATCCAGCGTGAGGAGAAGGAGAAACGAGGGGGGAGTGAGTAAGGGAAGCTGGATTCACAGACGGTAGATTTGACTCAAACAAAGAACGCCGCTGTGTGTTCCTATGTATTAGGTACGGAAGTAATAGCATTAGTCAACTGTGTGTGTGTGTGTGTGATATACGCCACCACTACATACCTAAACATATTTACACGAGGTAGACCGGAGCTCTGTAGCATTCTTCTGACCTGCATATTATCTACTCATTGTCTTGATTATACTATGATGACGTCTTCACTGAAATGTCACACAAGCTGACAACACAAAAGTGGTAGAAAATGAATTCAGATAATGTTTGACCCCCGACCAACGCATTTCCTCCACACATCTTTAATTCTGACAGTCTTCAAGTGGAGTCTTGTTGAGTATTTGACACTTTTAACCAGTACCACCATACGCACCAAGCCAGCACGTCTCCATCCTTACCCCACACAGGCCCACGGGAGGAAAATACACATTTTAGCCCTCTAATCTGCCTCCCATCACCAGTCAACTAATTGAAATACTTTTGTAATGGCAAATAGCTGTCATGTCGGAGGGGTAATGGGCAGAGTAAAACTACAAAAAATACTTTTTGATACGAGTTGCAGATGGCGATTTGAAATAACAGACATGCATTTAGCCACACGCTAGGCCATCTCCTGAGATAAATACTCTCTCTCCATTCCTCTCTCTCTCTGTCTCTCTCTGCGCGTCTCTCTCTCTACATGATGCCAGCGCCGCCGCTCCAGCTTCCATCTGAAGACCCGCAATAATAAAGACAATTATTTAGGGCTTTGATAATTATGTGTCAAAGGCAGAGAAAGCCACTGGATAATTGGGTAAAAACTGAATGGTAATCCACAATGGACTTCCCCAGGGGGACTGGGCACGCAACGCTGGGGAACGATATGTGAGGGATACAGGGAGGCAGAAATAAAGCGGGCCTTTTAAGGGAAGAGCCGCGCACAACCGAATCATCAAGCTAGCACACGGCTATTACAGTAGAGGGAGCGGACGGAGTCTTGGCGGCTGAGCGGCTGAGCGGAAAAGAGCACCCTGTGTCTGTGGAGACGCTGGCGTTTTGTGCCACCCAATCGAAGCCCTAATGCGCCTCAACTGCTGCCAACGGTGGGAGATAATCTAGAAGTGCCCACAGGGTGCTGGAGGACGGCCTAAATATGTGATTGATTAACTGTCCAGACGCTGCCAGCAAGGGAGGGGACGCATCAGCAGCGCCGGAAGTGTGCACACCAACACACACACACACACACACACACACACACACACACACACCCCAACACACACACACACACACCAACAGACACACACACACACACCAACAGACACACACCAACAGACACACACACACCAACACACACACACACACACACAAACACACCAACACCAACAGACACACACACACACACACACACACACACACATTAACACACACACACACATTAACAAACACACACGCACAACAGCACACACACACACAACGACACACACACATAACCGCACACACAACAACAAACAATCACACACATATGCGCGCACCCAAACACACACATAACGACAAACACTTGCACACACACACACACGTACATGTACACACAAGCACAGCACGTAGGCTCTTGTGTAGGCACCGCTGGCCAAGCAAACATAAACCCTGAGTTGTGTTGTGACAACCCTGGGCAGAAACCTCACGTACATCAATAGGAGTCTGAGACATTATAATATAATGAAACGCCGGCTGGCCCAGTGTGGGATGTGACTGGACAGAACACTTGGACGGTGAGAGCCACTAGGACACTGGCACTTTCCTATTTGACAGCCTGTAAGGTGAAACAGAAATGTGACCAGAGCCTTAATGTCCACTGCTGCCCTCACTATGTGCTGACCCCCCTGAACCGGCCTGACCCTAACCCAGTCAGGGAGGAGGGCGCTGATGGTGTTCGTACGGATGGGTTGGAGCGCGTGGGGGGGGGGGGCACGGATCCGGGTCAGTCCTGAGTGCCTCTGGTCATCACCCCTGGCTTGGCTGTGAAAACACAGGCAGCTGGCCCCGAGCTCTGACACCGACCACAGGAAGAGGCAACACGAGGGCTTTCCCGTACTTTGATGCCCCGACCCCCTCAGGCCCTCAACTCCCTGGCATCCTTTGTCTTCACAGCAGGAAGGAAGCCCCCTCCAGCGGGACATTACAGGGCCACGGCGCGCACGTGTGTGTGTGTATGCACACGCAGCAATGCACAGGTCGAAAAGCACTCGGGTCACATGCATTTAGGGCCATTACTCTCCCGGCCATTTGATTTAGGAGAGCAGGAGAGGACTGACGTTTCCAGTGACGGACCCACTGAGAGACGCAGCAATAACTTCCGGCTGCGTTTCCGCTGGCAGAGCAGGCCGGCACGTGGATGGAGTGGGTACGGGTGACAGTGGAGGGAGGGGGGTGTCAGAGGAACTGAGTCTGTGGACGAAAAGAAGGTATCGCAGACTCTGGATGGGGGGGTGAGTGACAGCTCCGGACACTGGGCACTGACTGGGGGGGGCGCTCTTTCCACAAACACGTCAACGGGGGCCGACAGGAAAGGGAAGCCCAGTAAATATTTACTGACACAGCAGTTCCCCAAAATGGCGGCCACCTCCTGGAAACAAAAGGCAGAGGATAAGGAGCGGCGTGCCAGGAAAGGCCGTGGCCACGGAAACAGCGCCCAGCTTGTGGAAAACAAGAGGAAAAAAGGAAGGGAGGACGGAGGGAGGGAGGGAGAAGATGGAAGGGAGAGCAGGGTTAAATGTTGCTCATGGACAGGGAGTGCTGGTAGACAATGGGCTCCTAATACAAAGAAACCCCAGTGAAAACAATACAATATTATGCTTACCAGTCTCTGTGAGTGTGTGTGAGTCTGTGGCAGGTAGAGTGCATCTACAATGAGATATGGTGGCAAAGACAATCTGAGCAGCTGGACATGGCTGTGCTACTGATGACACACACACACACACACATACTTGTGCTTGGTTGAGGACAGGCAGCTGGACGGGTGTGTCAGTCTGTGTGTGTGGGTGTGTGTCTCTGTCCGTGTGTGCCTGTGTGCCTGTGTGCGTGTGTGCGTCTCTGTGTGTGTGTGTCTGTGTGTGTGTGTTTGTCTGTCTGTGTGTCTGTGCACTTAACATTCACACTTCCTTTCTGCCATCGCTTTGTCAATCCGGATAAATAATGAAACATAGTTGAATTCCATATTATTGTTAACATCGTGTAACTAAATTGATATTTTTTTGTATTTGCTCTTCCACCTACTAGTAATGATGTAATACTTTATATTTCAGCAATGGTTCCACGTGGTTCTCAATAATAATGACTCACATAGAGAACCTGACATGAATGTTTGTTTATTTTGAATTAGACTCAGATGTCTGTCAATCACCGCTAATAATGTATTACTTAAAACCAAACCACAACAACATCACAAAATGACATTTCCTGGTACATTTCCAGACATCCATATTTACCTTGGTGTACTTTGTTATTTTTCCAATTAACATATGAAGGTACAGTATGAACTGTCAACCTTTTAATCAATTAGCAGATGTTCCACTTTTGTCATTAACCAAATCTATTCCGGTACAGTAGCCAAATGCCAAACGACTTCACCATGATCAAGCTCCTGTGAACGTGTTTCAGAAAAAAAATAAGAAATTATGGTATTATACTAATATATGACATTAGCAACTTAACTCCATACTTCATCTTACTGTATGTGTTTAGGCACTTCATTTAAATAATACCTCCTACCATTAACTTCTAATTAGGAGGCATTTCTTGCAGAGTAAAATCACAGCTTGGGTAAAGCTAATTAAAGTCTATGGTTAATTAGTAGATATCTTACTTAAGAACAGAGAGTCCAAGACAAGGTACAACAACAATATGTTCATAATTTCCAAACTGATACGCTGCTAGTTAGAATAGACCCCTGGTCTAAAGAGTGAAAGTTATTTTGACACACAGAGTATTTTCCCTGCCCTCACTTTCCTTCTCTCATTCTCTACTGTTTCTATTGAATTCCTCTCATCATGTTTCTCACTCACTTTCTCCATCTCCTTGCCTCTCTAACCCCCGCCCCCTACGGCAGTGTAGTAAAACCGAAACCTAACCTCAATATTTACCCTCACAGTGCAGGGACTTGTGGCCCATTAAATGTTACTTCCAATGTGTCAGTGTGCACATTTCCTCCATGAAGTGTTGGTATAATGAGCCGTTCTTAATGATTTATAACGTATAATAATAGCTGGAAGTATTTGAGAGCAGGTTTAAGTGACACTAAGTGTACGGGGGAGGGCAACCCTGTTTTAACACATTCAGATGGTTGACTCCTGGCTGGACAATAGGATGGATGAAAAGGGGAAGGGGAGAGTGGGAGACAGAGAGGTAAAGAGCCTGGTGCCATAACTCAGGGTAATGGTAACGTGTAAGACAACTCAGGGAGAGAGATATAAGACACAAAGACAGACAGACGTGGGTCAGTTCTCTCTACCAGTCATAAATGCAGAAACACAGAGACAGACACAGATGTTAGCTTTCTATTGCCTCTCTCACAGTGAAGCTGATATGATTGCCACTTAGAAAATCACTGTGTTTTCACACTCAACACTGCCAAACCTAATGTGTTAAATATCCATGAAGAGCTTCAGCGGTCCGTTTTAACTCACACTGACACAGACAGACTGTCCATCTCTACTCACACTGACACAGACAGACTGTCCATCTCTACTCACACTGACACAGACAGACTGTCCATCTCTACTCACACTGACACAGACAGACTGTCCACCTCTACTAACAGAGACACTGACACAGACAGACTGTCCATCTCTACTAACAGAGACACTGACACAGACAGACTGTCCACCTCTACTCACAGAGACACAGACAGACTGTCCATCTCTACTAACAGAGACACTGACACAGACAGACTGTCCACCTCTACTCACAGAGACACAGACAGACTGTCCATCTCTACTCACAGAGACACTGACACAGACAGACTGTCCATCTCTACTCACAGAGACACTGACACAGACAGACTGTCCACCTCTACTCACAGAGACACAGACAGACTGTCCATCTCTACTAACAGAGACACTGACACAGACAGACTGTCCATCTCTACTCACAGAGACACTTTGAAGCTGTCCAGATCCCATATGAAAACAGAGCAACCTCCACACTCAAATCAACAATATTACTGTCAACTGTCAGTATAAAGGTGTCTCCCACTATGAGCTCATAAAGTAGAACGTTTATAAACTGTCTTATTAAACTGTATTTCACCTTAGTGCCACTCCTAACCAGAAAAAATAATTAGATAAAAAAAATAATCTGTAGACGGCAGCTCCTGAGCACACTGGCAGGTCAGGTGTGTGTGTGTGTGTTTTGTTGTGTGTGTATAAGGGTGTGTAACAACCCTCTAAAGGGCTCTCTAAGTCGGGGTCTCAGGGGGGCGTTTTGTTGAAACTTTTAGCGGTACTTGAGCCATCTTAGAAACACAGCTCGAATGAAAAAGAAAAAAAGAAGAGAAAGCCAGCGCTAACGATCGTCACAAAGACTCCCTTTCTGCCACCCATTCCTTCAGATAGCGCCATCTCACCCAACCTAGAGGCAGGGAGTCCGACCACAGCCCCCTAAAAGATGCCCAGTTTACCCCCCTGTTCACAGAGAGAGACATGCAAAATCAATGCAAATTGACTCCCAATAGCTAGAATCCTCAAAGCTGTTTGTTTCTAAATACATTCTGGGATTCAAGGAAATGTCATATTTACTCGTTGATTCCTGAAGAATAGAACCAAAATACCTGCAGAGCTCATCAGACTAATTTATTCCAAAGTTTATAAAACAAATACATTTTAATAAACACTGTAGAACTTTAAAACATGGTTCAATTTGTCTCCACTATGAATCAACTTGTGTCTTGGCTTTTGAGAGTAACTGCATTTCTCCAGAAGTCTCCACTTTTGAGCGTTAAGGATCCCAGCATTAACTAGCGTGAGAGATGTGGTGAGACATAGAGAGCGAAAGGGGGAGGCGAGGTGAAGTGAGTGTGTGAGAATACGAGAGACACTGATCCAAATATGCTGGAAGAATGCTGGAAATATACTGTTTAAACAATTCTCCCACCCTAGAGAATGTTCAGTCCATGAGACCTAACTGTCTGATTGAAGCACAAAAATGATCACTATTATATAAATCTATTATGTATTTTATATCACTCTCTGCATTTAAAAAATGCATTTAATATTTATAAAAAAAAATAATTATAACTTCCCCCAGCACAGCCAGAAGAGGACTGGCCACCCTTCAGAGCCGGGTTCCTCTCTGGGTTTCTTCCTAAATGTGACCCATCGGGGAGCCGCTGTGAATCAACTTGTATCAACTTGTCGATGTGTGCTCTGTCGGGTTCAGGCTGAGTGTTTGTAAAAGCAACTTTGTTGTAAAAAGTGCTTAATAAAATACATTTGATTGATTGATTGATAAATCATGTATCCTGCATACAAAAACAATACAAAAAAGGCCGGAGCTACAAACATGACTTTGTAACAGTGTGGGAAATTTGAGACTCGATACCAAACGGCCACTGTCTGAACATTTTGAATAGAACATATAAATAGTGACTTTAAATACTTTCATTTTAAATTAAATGAGAGAAAGTTCTCAGTGTCTATCTGCTGCAAGGGATCCACAGAATATTATCTAAATTAATAACACTGGACTGGGAATTTAATTTTAAAGTTATTATTGATATATTTTTTAAGTTTATAAAACAAAATCCACACAGTAAAATGTGTATATAAGTAATTAAATATATGTTCTCATTAACAGTCACAATATAATAAAACGATAATTATAATTATAAATTAAAATATAATAATAATTAAATTAATAATTAAAACATTGACTGGTAAATAACAAAAATCACTAGCAAAAGACAACCCCACAATTGTTGTCATATATTAACAGCCAAAACCAATGTGAAAACAATCAAAATGTCATAAATGTATTTTAATTGTATTATTGCAGACATAATTTGCCTTGTTGACAGTTACTGAGAAAGGCAACAGTAAAACTAAAAAAACAACCTTGATGGTCAACTATGTCAGTAAGAACACAAACCTCAAGGATGTGCGACAAAAAAGTACGGGAAGCGGTCTCTCTAGCGAAGCACTGTTGTTGTTGATGACAATAAAAGCTCCAGGAGTGAGTGGGGGAGCATTCTGACCCAAACTGCATTAATCTTATCAAAAATGCAATTAAATCAACGCGCTAAGGCCTGAAGCTAGGACGAGCCACGTCAATTCTTTTCCAAATGCCAGAGAAGATTACAGTAGTAAGGGTTTGTGGATTTCACAAACCCTTTTTTGATTAGTGAGTCAATTATTTCTCATTACTGAAGATGCTATTTGGGAAAGGAACCTTGTCACTCACTGAATTTAAGGAGAAACCATCCAACGAATCAGGGACAAAACATTAAAAGGAAGGAAAAACACTGGAGTGACCCTTTTTCCCTGAAACTACACTTCTAGTCAAATTACCTTTTTAACTATTAAAGCGCTGTCACGTCTTTGTCAGGCTATGGTAATTAGGAGCTTTAGTGGTGGAGGACATTTGAAAAGAAAACAGTTTATTTATTAGTTTGTCTCTCTGCAGTAGACAGTAACACTCAGCTAAAGGTAAGTTTGAATGTGGTGATTATCTTGTCATTTCCAGACTGGTAGTGTGTGTGTGTTAGTGTATGTAAGTGTGTGTGTGTGTGTGTGTGTGCGTATTAACTCTTTATAAAACAGTGAGGCTAGACATTAGGACATGGTGGTTTATGCTGTCCTCTTTGTTCTCCACAGGGTTTGACATATCTGAACAATACAGTCAGCCACCAGCATACAGAACCTGGACTACACAGTGTGTGCCAATTAATACACTCACAAATGTCTCACGGTTTATCATCCTCATCAAATGCTCCAGAACTCCCGGGAAATCTACAATTCACAGATATAGTCGCAAAGTAAGTCAAACCAATTCAGTGGTTCACACATAGACGGAATGTAGCTCATAGTATACTATAATATAGTACATTGTACTGGTCTTTTTTTGTATTCAGATTTCTGTTTTATTTTATCGAGGAGAAGGAAAAAATATATAGCTGAATATACAAGATAGTGACTTATTTTTGAATAGAAGACCAAACAGACATATTCATCTATATTCAACAAAATTACCATTGGTCCGGACTGGTTGGACTAATTCAATATAGCTGACGATAAACTAGTTGAAATAAAGTCCTGAAGTCACTGAGCGCTTCTCTCAAGGCTGCTCTGACCTGACCTGGGGTAACGCTACCCTCCAGTCTAACGGGCCTCTCTCTCTCTGCTAATGACCCGGCCAGGTCAACAGACACCCAGTGTCACACCCAGTGTCACACACAGAGTCACCCAGGGGACAGAGAGGAAACCTGGGGATGGAGAGGGACATGAGAGCCTGTCACAGAGAGACGCCTCAGAGGGCTGGAGGTGAAACTAAGTGTCCGCAGGCTCACTGTTCTCCTGTCCTGTGCAACTCTACAAACCCCTTTAATAAACCCCACAGCCAGTGTTTACCATGACAACAGACAGAATGAACCGCTCCACAGAACCAACTGCTAACCCAACCATATAGAATGAACCGCTCCACAGAACGAACCGCTAACCTAACCATGACAACAGACAGAATGAACCGCTCCACAGAACCAACCGCCAACCCAACCATGACAACAGACAGAATGAACCGCTCCACAGAACCAACCGTTAACCCAACCATGAGACCAGATAGAGTGAACCGTGATTCACCAAGAGACCAGATAGAGTGAACCATGATTCACCATGAGACCAGATAGAGTGAACCATGATTCACCACGAGACCAGATAGAGTGAACCAGTACCACTTAGGCTGCCCACTACAGAACCTCACACAAATTGTATTATTAATGAATTCAGATTTCTAGCCAACAGATGAAAGAACCACCTTTTAACAGCGTGCACACACACACACACACACACACACACACACACACACACACACACACACACACACACACACACACACACACACACACACACACACACACACACACACACAGACACACACACACACACACAGACACACACACAGACACACACACACACACACAGACACACACACTTATCCAGACGCGCAATGAGGAATGAGAGGTAACAAAGGACAGGCAGTGCCCCCTAGTGTTTTTAACAAAGAGATATGAGACCAAATCAAGAAACCGTCTCCCAGAGCACACAGAAAAACAGAGGGGAGATGGGGATTGAGGGGGGCAGAAGTGAAGAGGTTTGAGTCACAGGGGATGTGGCATCACATCTGAAAGGCTGGGGGGGCTGTGTGTGTGTGTGTGTGAGTGTGTGTGTGTGTACGTGTGTGTGTGTACGTGTGAGTGTGTGCGTGTGTGTGCGCCTGTGTGCGTGCGTGCGTCTGAGGGAGTAGGGTAAGTGTGGAGGGCAGGGGGGGGGGACGGTACTAGAAGATCTTTTGACACAGCCAAGATGTTTTTAATGTTCCAGGCAGGCAGGCAGCGAGAGATAGAGCGAGATAGAGAGAGGAGGAAGAGAGGGCTAGAGAGAGAGAGAGTGAGAGAGAAAGTGAAAGGAAACAGGGAGCGCTGGAGAGCGTATGTGGGCAGGCGAGGGTGGCCGGGAGAGAAGCAGGCCATGCATGAAAGAGGATGTCAGCCAGTCCAGAGGAATGGTGGAGTGTGAAGGCGTCTAATAGGAAGAGCTGAATACATAAGACACAGAGACACCGGCTGAAACACTAAAGCTGGCCTGGCCACTGATTCAATCGCTCGCTCGCTCACACACACACACACACACACACACACACACACACATGCACGCACACACACGTGTAGTGGTGTGTGAAAGTACATACACACTCATAACACAGGTATATTTTTACACAAATGAGTCCACTATTAAACTGCAGTCAGGAGCACATGGTTCTAACCACAGACTGTGAGAAGAGTCCGCTTCTACAGGACAACAACAAAGAAAAGGCTCCTGATCACATGGATTACCTTCCTCTTCATCCCCCACACTTTCCCTTCACACTCCTCAACCACACACATACACACACACACACACACACACACACGTCCTGATATGGACAGCCCCGTTTCTAACACCAGCTTTCCACCATGAAACAAACCCTCCACCTCAGTGAGTTCTGCATTCAGCTCCCAGCCAGTTCCACATCAAAAGCTATTCTACTCTAGGAACCAAAGACCAAGAGGTTCTCCCCCTCTCCTTTTTTTCTTCCTCTCTTTTCAACTGTTTCAAAACCCCATCGTATTTCACAGCACATAAACCTTAAAATGGCACATAAAACAGTTCATCTCCTTTCAGTGTCCACTTTCCGGCCTTAAAAATTAAATATGTTTTACCACAGGTAACTTTAACATACCCCAGCAAAGAACCGGTCATAAATAATTTCAGCAAGACGGTCAGGATATTGCAGTGTGTAGAGTCAACTATAAGGTGCATATAATCAGTATTCACCCCCATGGACATTCAAAAAAACATTTGTGTTGTCTTACAAAGTTGGATAAAAAGGAAGTTTCCCATAATAGGTTTTACAGTGTGAAATAATAGGACTAGATTATTTTCAAATCACTAGTACTCCCTCTGTGATTGGTCGTTATCTAGCAATAACACATCGGTCAGTGTTTTCCAGCACGGTCAAGTTAATAGCTATTCTGTGAATGACGTATCAAACAACCCAGACACAGCACGCCTCCGACCTCACCGGCACGCCTCCGACCTCACCGGCACGCCTCCGACCTCACCGGCACGCCTCCGACCACAACGGCACGCCTCCGACCACAACGGCACGCCTCCGACCACAACGGCACGCCTCCGACCACAACGGCACGCCTCCGACCACAACGGCACGCCTCCGACCACAACGGCACGCCTCCGACCACAACGGCAGGCCTCCGACCACAACGGCAGGCCTCCGACCACAACGGCAGGCCTCCGACCACAACGGCAGGCCTCCGACCACAACGGCAGGCCTCCGACCACAACGGCACGCCTCCGACCTCAACGGCACGTCTCCGACCTCAACGGCACGTCTCCGACCTCAACGGCACGTCTCCGACCTCAAAGGCACGCCTCCGACCTCAACGGCAGGCCTCCGACCACAACGGCAGGCCTCCGACCACAACGGCAGGCCTCCGACCACAACGGCACGTCTCCGACCTCAACGGCACGCCTCCGACCTCAACGGCACGTCTCCGACCTCAACGGCACGTCTCCGACCTCAAAGGCACGTCTCCGACCTCAACGGCACGTCTCCGACCTCAACGGCACGTCTCCGACCTCAACGGCACGTCTCCGACCTCAACGGCACGTCTCCGACCTCAACGGCACGTCACCGACCTCAAAGGCACGTCACCGACCTCAACGGCACGTCTCTGACCTCAACTGGACGTCTCTGACCTCAACGGCACGTCTCTGACCTCAACGGCACGTCTCTGACCTCAACGGCACGTCTCTGACCTCAACGGCACGTCTCTGACCTCAACGGCAAGACAGGAAGGAAAATGAAGTCACCATGTGGCCAACCTGGATTTTACAGCTAGCAGAGTTCAAATGTTGTGATAGAATAGGTTTTAGAATGAAACGGTGTACTGAAACAGACAAATATACAGGGGAAAAAACCTGTTCATATGTACATTTTATATGCAAAAAGGCACTATGGCTGAGGATGTAGAAATCCACCACAACACATTGCACAGTAACTGCCTTTTTAATCATAACACTGACTGTATCGCCGAAGGGTGGTCACCTTTTCTCATTAAAAGAAACAGGATGATCAAGAAGACTTGCAGTTGTAATTGTTCCCTCACGACATGACCTCAGCCAAACACCCATCAGAGCATCATTAGTGTTGCATTTGTTTAAACAAGTCAGAATTGTTTTGGGAGATTGTTGATCACTGTTAAATCCATTTGAATCGTCTGAGATAATGCATTGTCATCCTGTACACTGTTCCACCACAATAAGCTCACCCAACCTGATAGAGGTGGTACTTCCATCTACAGCACAATAAGCTCACCCAACCTGATAGAGGTGGTACTTCCATCTACAGCACAATAAGCTCACCCAACCTGATAGAGGTGGTACTTCCATCTACAGCACAATAAGCTCACCCATCCTGATAGAGGTGGTACTTCCATCTACAGCACAATAAGCTCACCCAACCTGATAGAGGTGGTACTTCCATCTACAGCACAATAAGCTCACCCAACCTGATAGAGGTGGTACTTCCATCTTTACCTTCACAGAATCATCCGAGTGCGAGTGTGCAAGGAAAGTGTGCACATACCAGGAAAAACCCATATGGGTAATGCTGAGTGGTTTCTACAAAGCCCCACGAATCAGCTTAACAATAAAGTTAGAAAACACAGCTAAAGAGCTAAAGAGAGACTGAGAAAATGACGGGAAGAGAGATGAGACAAGAGAGGGATAAGAGGAGAGATGAGATAGCTGTGTAATGACCTCCGAGCCACAGAGTTCAGTAACATTAGGCCTGACTCTGCTCTCCAGCTCTCCAGATCTGGTTTTCAACCCCCATGTCCTAGTTTTGACTAAAATGTACTATTTCAGCCACATTCAGGGATCGCTAAGCTGTGTGGCTGAGCAGTCACCACACAGATTTCCTAGTTCCCCTGTTTTTTATGATGTCTATTTAAAGGGCAATCAATTCCATTTTTTTTCAATAGAAAACCCCAGACGAAGGCTTTGTGATTGTGCTATCTGTTGTCCTGGCTCATTCAAAGCTCTCCATGGCATCTGTGTTCCAGCCTGTGATGGCTCAGAGAAGCTAACACACAACACAACTTTATAACCATGTGGACTGTGGTAATAGGCTCTAACAGAGGAGATAACGACCTACCAAAGAGAAGAGGGTGAGTGAGGAAGAGGGTGAGTGAGGAAGAGAGAGAGAAAAGGAGTTTGTGAGAAAAATCGACCGGTAAAAAGGAAAAGTTCACCCCAGAAACACCAAACACACACAACTGCCGACACCTCCACTACTACTGCCCCCCAGAAACACCAAACACACACACACACACAACTGCCGACACCTCCACTACTACTGCCCCCCAACACACAACTGCCGACACCTCCACTACTACTGCCCCCCAGAAACACCAAACACACACACACACACACACACACACAACTGTCGACACCTCCACTACTACTGCCCCCCCCAGAAACACCAAACACACACAACTGCCGACACCTCCACTACTACTGCCCCCCAGAAACACCAAACACACACACACACACAACTGCCGACACCTCCACTACTACTGCCCCCCAGAAACACCAAACACACACACACACACACAACTGCCGACACCTCCACTACTACTGCCCCCCCCCCCAGAAACCCCAAACACACACACAACTGCCGACACCTCCACTACTACTGCCCCCCAGAAACACCAAACATACCAAGACACACAATCACACACAACTGCCGACACCTCCACTACTACTGCCCCCCCCCAGAATAGGGGTAAAACACAGTAACTCTCCCCGCACACTGTTAGAAAGAGTGGGTTGAAATACAGGGTGCAGAAGGAGGATGAAGGGAGGAAGCTGTTTGATTTAAGTGAATAATACTCTGGGAATCAGTGTGTATTGAGGGGCTTAAATGGAGAAGGTGTGTGTTTATTCTACTAATATTTGCGAGAGAGTAGAGGTAACTAGTTAGTGAAGGACAGAAGGGCAACTAACTAGAGAGTAGAGGTAACTAGTTAGTGAATGACAGAAGGGCAACTAATTAGAGAATAGAGGTAACTAGTTAGTGAAGGACAGAAGGGCAACTAATTAATGAGCAGAGGTAACTAGTTAGTGAAGGACAGAAAGGCAACTAATTAGAGAGTAGAGGTAACTAGTTAGTGAAGGAAAGAAGGGCAACTAATTAGAGAATAGAGGTAACTAGTTAGTGAAGGACAGAAAGGCAACTAATTAGAGAGTAGAGGTAACTAGTTAGTGAAGGACAGAAGGGAAACTAGTTAGAGAATAGAGGTTAACATGTAATAGAAGGGCAACTAGTTAGAGAATAGAGGTTAACATGTAATAGAAGGGCAACTAGTTAGAGGAGAATAGAGGTTAACAAGTAATAGAAGGGCAACTAGTTAGAGAATAGAGGTGTCAAGTAGTAGAAGGGCAACTAGTTAGAGAATAGAGGTTAACAAGTAATAGAAGGTCAACTAGTTAGAGAATAGAGGTGTCAAGTAACAGAAGGTCAACTAGTTAGAGAATAGAGGTGTCAAGTAACAGAAGGGCAACTAGTTAGAGAATAGAGGTGTCAAGTAGTAGAAGGGCAACTAGTTAGAGAATAGAGGTTAACAAGTAATAGAAGGTCAACTAGTTAGAGAATAGAGGTGTCAAGTAACAGAAGGTCAACTAGTTAGAGAATAGAGGTGTCAAGTAACAGAAGGGCAACTAGTTAGAGAATAGAGGTTAACAAGTAATAGAAGGTCAACTAGTTAGAGAATAGAGGTGTCAAGTAACAGAAGGTCAACTAGTTAGAGAATAGAGGTGTCAAGTAACAGAAGGTCAACTAGTTAGAGAATAGAGGTGTCAAGTAACAGAAGGGCAACTAGTTAGAGAATAGAGGTTAACAAGTAGTAGAAGGGCAACTAGTTAGAGGAGAATAGAGGTTAACAAGTAATAGAAGGACAGAAGGGCAACTAGTTGGAGAAGGATTTTGTGGTAAATTGTTAGAGCCGAATAAATGTTACTACTTGGAGAAGGATAGTAAAGTAACAAGTTATAGAAAGACAGTAAGGTGTCTAGTGGGAGGAGGATAGAGGGGTAACATGATAAATAAGGAAAAAGGGTGTACAGAGTTAAAAAAAAGAAGAATTAACCACAAAGAAACTGAAACCATATAGGGAGTGTTGGGTCAGGAAACTAAATGTGTATATCTGACAGACAAATAAAATATCTCCTGACACAATCTGAGTGACAATCTGAGGGACAACCTGAGGGACAACCTGAGGGACAACCTGGGTGACAATCTGGGTGACAATCTGGGGGACAATCTGGGGGACAATCTGGGGGACAATCTGGGGATCAAACTGGGTGACAATCTGGGGGTCAAACTGGGGGATAATCTGGGTGACAATCTGGGTGAAAATCTGGGTGACAATCTGGGTGACAATCTGGGGGACAATCTAGGGGACAATCTGGAGGTCAACCTGAGGGTCAATCTGAGTTGCTGCACTAGCAACTGTTAATACTGAAACTGTTAATACACATTGGTCTGACTACTGTTACTTTATTAAGAAACCTAATATTTCTATGTCAATAAACTCCAGTTAACTAGTTACAGAAGGGCATTGGCAACACGAAGGATGAAATAGGAACGGACTCAGAACTGTGAGAGGGCAATCAGGAATTTGAAACCTTATTAAGATATTGCCGGTAAAGTTTTCAGTCTTCCTCCTCCCTTCCTCTTTTACCCAGTCTGGACTGAGATGTTGGATGTGAACTCTGCGTAGCACTGTCTCCGGGAGAAAAAAAGTGATCAATGCGAAAAGGCACCAGGCTCTCATGGACAGGCCAATCAATGGCAGGAAGAACCTTGCCCAGGGCCTTATGCAAATAGAAGCACGTCCTGTAACCTCGGGAGTGAACATGCGCATTAGATCAATGGAAAAAACCTTACAGCTATATCAGCCACGGCCAGTAAATATGGAATGATGAATCTCATAAGATTCAACTGAACTCTTAAACAAGGTTGGTTTCCTACACCCACCAAAAACAGGAGGATGGGAAGGTGTAAAAAATTATATCCTCACACAACGGATGGATAGACGTTCCCCTGTTTCCAGTAAAAAGATGACAGAAAGAAAGAGAAGGGAACGACACATGAGAGAGTGGAGAATTATGAATAGTCACTTCAACAATGCTGGCTTGAGTCGTAATGATTTTCAATTACATCGCCATGGTAACGTGTGTGTGTGTGTCGTGACCCGGGGAGACCCTGGACTCCCACTCACAGGACGGCAGGCTGGGATTAACCAATTATCAATATGCTCATTTGGACCTATGGTAAATACAATATACAATACATTCAACAACAGTGCACACATATTGGTTTATGCTGTTGAATGATGTCCGAAAGCACGAGCCAGGGAAAGTATTCTATTGGAATTGAGAGAGCGAGACCGACAGAGAGAGCGAGGCCGACAGAGAGAGAGAAAGAGAGAGAGAGACTGACAGAGAGAGAGAAAGAGGGAGAACCACAGAGAGAGAGAGAGAGAGAGAGAGAGAGAGAAAGGGAGAGAGAAAGAGAGAGCGAGCGAGACCGACAGAGAGAGAGAGAAAGAGAGAAAACTACAGAGACAGAGACATACAGAGAGGCAGACATACAGAGAGACAAACAAACAGAGAGACAGACAAACAGAGAGGAGGCAGACATACAGAGAGACAGACATACAGAGAGACAGACACACAGAGAGACAGACACACAGAGAGACAGACACACAGAGAGACAGACACACAGAGAGACAGACACACAGAGAGACAGACATACAGACATACAGAGAGACAGACATACAGACACACAGAGAGACAGACACACAGAGAGACAGACATACAGAAAGACAGACATACAGAGAGACAGACAGACATACAGAGAGACAGACATACAGAGAGACAGACAGACATACAGACATACAGACACACAGAGAGACAGAGAGACAGACATACAGAAAGACAGACATACAGAGAGACAGACAGACATACAGAGAGACAGACATACAGAGAGACAGACAGACATACAGAGAGACAGACATACAGAGAGACAGACATACAGAGAGACAGACATACAGAAAGACAGACATACAGAAAGACAGACAGACATACAGAGAGACAGACAGACATACAGAGAGACAGACATACAGAGAGACAGACATACAGAGAGACAAACAGACATACAGAGAGACAGACATACAGAGAGACAGACATACAGAGAGACAGACATACAGAGAGACAGACATACAGAGAGACAGACAGGTTTCTGGAAAGAAGCAGGGTCGACATTTAATAATGCTTTCAGAAAACAACAATCTGTACACCAGGTACACCAGTATATGTTACACCAGTATATGTCACACCAGTACATGTCACACCAGCACATGTCACACCAGCACATGATACACCAGTACATGATACACCAGTACATGTCGCACCAGTACATGTCACACCAGTACATGTCGCACCAGTACATGTCGCACCAGTACATGTCGCACCAGTACATGTCGCACCAGTACATGTCGCACCAGTACATGTCGCACCAGTACATGTCGCACCAGTACATGTCGCACCAGTATATGTCGCACCAGTATATGTCGCACCAGTATATGTCGCACCAGTATATGTCGCACCAGTATATGTCGCACCAGTATATGTCACACCAGTATATGTCACACCAGTATATGACACACCAGAATATGACACACCAGTATATGACACACCAGTATATGACACACCAGTATATGTCACACCAGTATATGTCACACCAGTATATGTCACACCAGTATATGACACACCAGTATATGTCACACCAGTATATGTCACACCAGTATATGTTACACCAGTATATATTACTATGTTACACCAGTATATGTTACACCAGTATATGTTAATATGTTACACCAGTATATGTTACACCAGTATATGTCACACCAGTATAAGTCACAACAGTACATGTCACACCAGTACATGATACACCAGTATATTTCACACCAGTATATGTCACACCAGTATATGTCACACCAGTATATGTTATTATGTTACACCAGTATATATTACTATGTTACACCAGTATATGTTTCACCAGTATATGATACACCAGTATATGTTACACCAGTATATGTCACACCAGTATATGTCACACCAGTATATGTCACACCAGTATATGTCACACCAGTATATGTCACACCAGTATATGTCACACCAATATATGTCATACCAGTATATGTCACACCAGTATATGACACACCAGTATATGACACACCAGTATATGTTACTATGTTACACCAGTATATGTTACACCAGTATATGTTACACAAGTATATGATACACCAGTATATGTTACACCAGTATATGATACACCAGTATATGTTACACCAGTATATGTCACACCAGTATGTCACACCAGTATATGTCACACCAGTATATGTCACACCAGTATATGTTACACCAGTATATGATACACCAGTATATGTTACACCAGTATATGTCACACCAGTATGTCACACCAGTATATGTCACACCAGTATATGTCACACCAGTATATGTTACACCAGTATATGATACACCAGTATATGTTACACCAGTATATGTCACACCAGTATATGTCACACCAGTATATGTCACACCAGTATATGTCACACCTGTATATGTCACACCAGTATATGTCACACCAGTATATGTCACACCAGTATATGTCACACCTGTATATGTCACACCAGTATATGTCACACCAGTATATGTCACACCAGTATGTCACACCTGTATATGTCACACCTGTATATGTCACACCAGTATATGTCACACCAGTATATGTCACACCTGTATATGTCACACCAGTATATGTCACACCAGTATATGTCACACCAGTATATGTCACACCAGTATATGACACACCAGTATATGACACACCAGTATATGTCACACCAGTATATGTCACACCAGTATATGTCACACCAGTATATGTCACACCTGTATATGTCACACCAGTATATGTCACACCAGTATATGTCACACCAGTATATGTCACACCAGTATATGACACACCAGTATATGACACACCAGTATATGTCACACCAGTATATGTCACACCAGTATATGTCACACCAGTATATGTCACACCAGTATATGTCACACCAGTATATGTCACACCAGTATATGTCACACCAGTATATGTCACACCAGTATATGTCACACCAGTATATGACACACCAGTATATGACACACCAGTATATGTTACTATGTTACACCAGTATATGTTACACCAGTATATGTTACACAAGTATATGATACACCAGTATATGTTACACCAGTATATGATACACCAGTATATGTCACACCAGTATATGTCACACCAGTATATGTCACACCAGTATATGTCACACCAGTATATGTTACACCAGTATATGATACACCAGTATATGTTACACCAGTATATGTCACACCAGTATATGTCACACCAGTATATGTCACACCAGTATATGTTACACCTGTATATGTCACACCAGTATATGTCACACCAGTATATGTCACACCAGTATATGTCACACCAGTATGTCACACCTGTATATGTCACACCTGTATATGTCACACCAGTATATGTCACACCAGTATATGTCACACCTGTATATGTCACACCAGTATATGTCACACCAGTATATGTCACACCAGTATATGTCACACCAGTATATGACACACCAGTATATGACACACCAGTATATGACACACCAGTATATGTCACACCAGTATATGTCACACCAGTATATGTCACACCAGTATACGTCACACCAGTATATGTCACACCAGTATATGTCACACCAGTATATGTCACACCTGTATATGTCACACCAGTATATGTCACACCAGTATATGTCACACCAGTATATGTCACACCAGTATATGTCACACCAGTATATGTCACACCAGTATATGTCACACCAGTATATGTCACACCAGTATATGACACACCAGTATATGTCACACCAGTATATGTCACACCAGTATATGACACACCAGTATATGTCACACCAGTATACGTCACACCAGTATATGTTACACCTGTATATGTCACACCAGTATGTCACACCAGTATGTCACACCAGTATGTCACACCAGTATATGTCACACCTGTATATGTCACACCTGTATATGTCACACCAGTATATGTTACACCTGTATATGTCACACCAGTATATGTCACACCAGTATATGTCACACCAGTATATGTCACACCAGTATATGACACACCAGTATATGTCACACCAGTATATGTCACACCAGTATATGTCACACCAGTATATGTCACACCAGTATATGACACAGCAGTATATGTTATATAGTTCAGTCTAGAACACATGGATCCATCTATATCATCATGAAAAAAGCTCATGTGTTGTTAACCTTTCCTGAAGGTATAAACTGCTTTGTTAGATTAATATTTTGTCCTCCAAATACCATAATGCATCGTTGCATGTTGCCATAGTTACCTGATTCACAGAGTATTGAATTCCATAACTGATAGCAGTGTAAACATTTAACACAACAGTACTACTTTTAGGGCTCTATACTTCAAATGTTGTGATTGGAAATGCAGTTTCAATTAGTAGTTTTGAGTATAGATTATATTATAGATTCTTGAGTTTTCTTTGAGGGTGTTTGTGCATATATTGGTTTCAGCAGTTATACATTAAAATGTATTCTATTTTTACACAGCCCACCGTGTATTTTTGGAGGGTTAGTCAGTTGTATTACACCAATATATGTTGTATTACACCAATATATTTGTAGGCAAAAGATAAGGCAACAAATGTAGTTTTAATTCTAGGCCTTGTCTCTGGAGTAAGCTATTGTTTTTGTCAACACTTTTTGTCTATGGAAAAAAACTGCGACAGTTAAGAAAGCTATAATTAGTCAAAATAATCTGAGAAAGATAATATTCAAAACCTTAAGCATTATTGAAAAAGGGTTAGCAGTTGTAAATGACCTGATATACCAATGAAGACCACTACAGTGCATGGATGAACAAGGCTCCAGTGCAAACAGGTTGATGTAAGAGTACATTTCGTATTTTTCTCCCTCAGAGACACAAACAGAGACACAAACAGAGACACAAACAGAGACACAAACAGAGACACAAACAGAGACACAAACAGAGACACAAACAGAGACACAAACAGAGACACAAACAGAGACACAAACAGAGACACAAACAGAGACACAAACAGAGACACAAACAGAGACACAAACAGAGACACAAACAGAGACACAAACAGAGACACAAACAGAGACACAAACAGAGACACAAACACACACACACACACACACACACACACACACACACACACACACACACACACACACACACACACACACACACACAGCAGTTGGGCTTCAGCTAAGTGGCTGCTGTCCTGCAGTGTTGGCTAGCCAGCCCTTTTGTCATGGTGGTCCTTTTGTTTCACTTCAAACACAGCAAGACATTTTGCATACAGCTCACTAATTTCTGTTAGTGTGCTCATCCATTTATCATCTCACTATCTCATCTGTTCTCTGATAGATGACAGTGGGAGAGGGATATATAGTGAGGTAAAGGGAAAGAAACATAAAGGGGGATATATAGTGAGGTAAAGGGAAAGAAACATAAAGGGGGATATATAGTGAGGTAAAGGGAGAGAAACATAAAGGGGGATATATAGTGAGGTAAAGGGAGAGAAACAGAAAGGGGGATAGATAGTGAGGTAGATAAACATAAAGGGGGATAGATAGTGAGGTAAAGGGAAAGAAACATAAAGGGGGATATATAGTGAGGTAAAGGGAGAGAAACAGAAAGGGGGATAGATAGTGAGGTAGATAAACATAAAGGGGGATAGATAGTGAGGTAAAGGGAGAGAAACAGAAAGGGGGATAGATAGTGAGGTAGATAAACATAAAGGGGGATAGATAGTGAGGTAAAGGGAGAGAAACATAAAGGGGGATATATAGTGAGGTAAAGGGAAAGAAACATAAAGGGGGATATATAGTGAGGTAAAGGGAAAGAAACATAAAGGGGATAGATAGTGAGGTAAAGGGAGAGAAACAGAAAGGGGGATAGATAGTGAGGTAGATAAACATAAAGGGGGATAGATAGTGAGGTAAAGGGAAAGAAACATAAAGGGGGATATATAGTGAGGTAAAGGGAAAGAAACATAAAGGGGGATATATAGTGAGGTAAAGGGAAAGAAACATAAAGGGGGATAGATAGTGAGGTAAAGGGAGAGAAACAGAAAGGGGGATAGATAGTGAGGTAGATAAACATAAAGGGGGATAGATAGTGAGGTAAAGGGAGAGAAACAGAAAGGGGATAGATAGTGAGGTAGATAAACATAAAGGGGGATATATAGTGAGGTAAAGGGAAAGAAACATAAAGGGGGATAGATAGTGAGGTAAAGGGAGAGAAACAGAAAGGGGGATAGATAGTGAGGTAGATAAACATAAAGGGGGATAGATAGTGAGGTAAAGGGAGAGAAACAGAAAGGGGGATAGATAGTGAGGTAAAGGGAGAGAAACAGAAAGGGGGATAGATAGTGAGGTAGATAAACATAAAGGGGGATAGATAGTGAGGTAAATGGAGAGAAACATAAAGGGGGATAAATAGTGAAGTAGAGAAACATAAATGGGGATAGATAGTGAAGTAGAGAAACATAAATGGGTATATATACAGTGAAGAAGAGGGAGAGAAGGCGAGAGAGGGATAGATAGTGAGGAAGAGATGGAGAGAGAGGGATAGATACAGTGAATAAGAGAGAGAGATAGGGAAGTGCATTTGTATTTGATAGTAGAGAGACTCAGTACTGTATTTGTGGTTTCGTCAGTAGAGAGACTCAGTACTGTAGTTGTGGTTTCCTCTGTAGAGAGACTCAGTACTGTAGTTGTGGTTTCCTCTGTAGAGAGACTCAGTACTGTAGTTGTGGTTTCTTCTGTAGAGAGACTCAGTACTGTAGTTGTGGTTTCCTCTGTAGAGAGACTCAGTACTGTAGTTGTGGTTTCCTCTGTAGAGAGACTCAGTACTGTAGTTGTGGTTTCTTCTGTAGAGAGACTCAGTACTGTAGTTGTGGTTTCCTCTGTAGAGAGACTCAGTACTGTAGTTGTGGTTTTCGTCAGTAGAGAGACTCAGTACTGTAGTTGTGGTTTCCTCTGTAGAGAGACTCAGTACTGTAGTTGTGGTTTCCTCTGTAGAGAGACTCAGTACTGTAGTTGTGGTTTCCTCTGTACTCAGTAGTTTGTGGTTTCGTCAGTAGAGAGACTCAGTACTGTAGTTGTGGTTTCCTCAGTAGAGAGACTCAGTACTGTAGTTGTGGTTTCCTCTGTAGAGAGACTCAGTACTGTAGTTGTGGTTTCCTCTGTAGAGAGACTCAGTACTGTAGTTGTGGTTTCGTCAGTAGAGAGACTCAGTACTGTAGTTGTGGTTTCCTCTGTAGAGAGACTCAGTACTGTAGTTGTGGTTTCTCTACTGTAGTTGTGGTTTCGTCAGTACTGTAGAGACTCAGTACTGTAGTTGTGGTTTCCTCTGTAGAAAGACTCAGTACTGTAGTTGTGGTTTCGTCTCAGTACTGAGAGACTCAGTACTGTAGTTGTGGTTTCCTCTGTAGAGAGACTCAGTACTGTAGTTGTGGTTTCCTCTGTAGAGAGACTCAGTACTGTAGTTGTGGTTTCTTCTGTAGAGAGACTCAGTACTGTAGTTGTGGTTTCCTCTGTAGAGAGACTCAGTACTGTAGTTGTGGTTTCCTCTGTAGAGAGACTCAGTACTGTAGTTGTGGTTTCTTCTGTAGAGAGACTCAGTACTGTAGTTGTGGTTTCCTCTGTAGAGAGACTCAGTACTGTAGTTGTGGTTTCGTCAGTAGAGAGACTCAGTACTGTAGTTGTGGTTTCCTCAGTAGAGAGACTCAGTACTGTAGTTGTGGTTTCGTCAGTAGAGAGACTCAGTACTGTAGTTGTGGTTTCCTCAGTAGAGAGACTCAGTACTGTAGTTGTGGTTTCCTCTGTAGAGAGACTCAGTACTGTAGTTGTGGTTTCCTCTGTAGAGAGACTCAGTACTGTAGTTGTGGTTTCGTCAGTAGAGAGACTCAGTACTGTAGTTGTGGTTTCCTCTGTAGAGAGACTCAGTACTGTAGTTGTGGTTTCCTCTGTAGAGAGACTCAGCACTGTAGTTGTGGTTTCCTCTGTAGAAAGACTCAGTACTGTAGTTGTGGTTTCGTCAGTAGAGAGACTCAGTACTGTAGTTGTGGTTTCGTCAGTAGAGAGACTCAGTACTGTAGTTGTGGTTTCCTCTGTAGAGAGACTCAGTACTGTAGTTGTGGTTTCTTCTGTAGAGACTCAGTACTGTAGTTGTGGTTTCCTCTGTAGAGAGACTCAGTACTGTAGTTGTGGTTTCTTCTGTAGAAAGACTCAGTACTGTAGTTGTGATTTCCTCTGTAGAGAGACTCAGTACTGTAGTTGTGGTTTCCTCTGTAGAGAGACTCAGTACTGTAGTTGTGGTTTCTTCTGTAGAGAGACTCAGTACTGTAGTTGTGGTTTCCTCTGTAGAGAGACTCAGTACTGTAGTTGTGGTTTCGTCAGTAGAGAGACTCAGTACTGTAGTTGTGGTTTCCTCAGTAGAGAGACTCAGTACTGTAGTTGTGGTTTCGTCAGTAGAGAGACTCAGTACTGTAGTTGTGGTTTCCTCAGTAGAGAGACTCAGTACTGTAGTTGTGGTTTCCTCTGTAGAGAGACTCAGTACTGTAGTTGTGGTTTCCTCTGTAGAGAGACTCAGTACTGTAGTTGTGGTTTCCTCAGTAGAGAGACTCAGTACTGTAGTTGTGGTTTCCTCTGTAGAGAGACTCAGTACTGTAGTTGTGGTTTCCTCTGTAGAGAGACTCAGTACTGTAGTTGTGGTTTCCTCTGTAGAAAGACTCAGTAATGTAGTTGTGGTTTCGTCAGTAGAGAGACTCAGTACTGTAGTTGTGGTTTCGTCAGTAGAGAGACTCAGTACTGTAGTTGTGGTTTCCTCAGTAGAGAGACTCAGTACTGTAGTTGTGGTTTTGTCAGTAGAGAGACTCAGTACTGTAGTTGTGGTTTCCTCTGTAGAGAGACTCAGTACTGTAGTTGTGGTTTCTCTGTAGAGAGACTCAGTACTGTAGTTGTGGTTTCCTCTGTAGAGAGACTCAGTACTGTAGTTGTGGTTTCTCTGTAGAGAGACTCAGTACTGTAGTTGTGGTTTCCTCTGTAGAGAGACTCAGTACTGTAGTTGTGGTTTCCTCTGTAGAGAGACTCAGTACTGTAGTTGTGGTTTCCTCTGTAGAGAGACTCAGTACTGTAGTTGTGGTTTCCTCTGTAGAGAGACTCAGTACTGTAGTTGTGGTTTCTTCTGTAGAGAGACTCAGTACTGTAGTTGTGGTTTCCTCTGTAGAGAGACTCAGTACTGTAGTTGTGGTTTCGTCAGTAGAGAGACTCAGTACTGTAGTTGTGGTTTCGTCAGTAGAGAGACTCAGTACTGTATTTGTGGTTTCCTCTGTAGAGAGACTCAGTACTGTAGTTGTGGTTTCCTCAGTAGAGAGACAAAATATTGTATGTGTAGTGTCCTCTGCCCTACAGGAGAGCTGGATGCTTGGCATGCAAGCACCATGTGTTCACACTGCCAGGCAACCAGTCCGGCACCAAGGGCAGAGGAGCAAAGAACAGCAGTTGGCACCAGCACTGCCTCCAGGGTCACTACAGACCAGCAGAAGACCAGCTGATAACGGAGGGAAAAGAATCTGGTAGGGTGATGCAGAAAACAGCAAAGGTCCTGTAGAACTTGTCACCAGAGCGAAGAGAATTGCAAGGTCTCTGAATGCTCCAGGGAGGAACAAAAACCCTGACCTGATACGCACATTAACATCAATGCACAGGGAACAACGTTCTCTTGGTGAGTGTCAAGACAGGCCTCTGGTCAAAGTCACTAAATTCTCTCCAGACCATAAAGTGACTGGGCATGGTCTCAAAATACCCCTCACACTGCTGCCTTCATCATCATCATCATCATCATATAACTACCAGGCCAGAGTCCATGGGGAATGAAAGTCTTCCAGCTTCTTCTCAATAACTCTGCCTTCTCATCAAACAACACAGCATCTGCTCACATCTGAGACTAGCTACATATGGAGACAGTCAGCGAGACGGAAAGAGAAAAGTTACCAGGAAGAGAAAGATATTCCCCACAGAGGAAACACACAGATCCTATACATGCATGAGGGCACCTGTTGTTCCAGACGCCTATGTGTTCTTGCTCTCCGTAGCTGATGGGGGGAAGACGTTGGAACGCTTTAACATTCCCAAGGCTGTGTGTCCTCCAAACTCATCACGATTAGGGTCCAGAGATTAAACTCTACAGCTGGTTCCCGGGCTTATGTCACGATTGGGTGCCAACACCTGTAGCTGGTGATGGGAGGGCCCACACACATTCTAACGCCCAGTACAGCTTCTAACGTTAAGCCATTAGACCGACCCAGTACTGCTTCTATCCTAAAGCCATTAGACCGACCCAGTACTGCTTCTAACCTAAAGCCATAAGCCCAGACCCAGTACTGCTTCTAACCTAAAGCAATTAGACCGACCCAGTAAAGCTTCTATCCTAAAGCCATTAGACCGACCCAGTACTGCTTCTACCCTAAAGCCATTACACCGACCCAGTACAGCTTCTATCCTAAAGCCATTAGACCGACCCAGTACTGCTTCTAACTTAACGCCATTAGACCGACCCAGTACAGCTTCTACCCTAAAGCCATTACACCGACCCAGTACAGCTTCTAGATTCTGACCCAGTACAGCTTCTATCTTAAAGCCCAGACCCAATTATGCTTCTTAAACACACTTTTACAAGTGGCGTAAGCGGCTGATGTCCTGTTTATTATCAATCCTGCCATATATTCATCTTCACTTATTCACAGCAGGCAGAGCTTCAGTTCTAGTACCACCACTATACATCCATGTTGCTACTGTTACCTCTGTTTTATACATGTTCCCGTACCTGTTCCTTTTCTTGCTTCTTGCACGGATGTATACAAAAAATGTGAGGAAAAACAGTGTTTACCACCACATATACAGAGACATGCATATATTCTGTAGGTTTTGTTGTTAGATGGCGTGGGGGGGTGGGGTGTAGATGCACCCTTACATAAGCCCTTATATAATACGCCATGTCTTGTCCAATAACAGCACTCCGTTATCACAGCGGGAGCAGGAAGGTTACGCGGGTTAGTAACCCCCAGCCCCTCCTCAACTCTGGCAGCGATGTAAGATGAAAAGAACAGGAGAAAGACAGGCGAGCAGGAAGGAAGGAAGACAGACAGGAGAGCAGGAAGGAGGGAAGGAAGGAATGCAGACTGGAGAGCAAGAAAGAAGGCAGAAAGACAGGCAAGCAGGAAGGAAGGAAGACAGACAGGAGAGCAGGAAGGAAGGCAGAAAGACAGGCAAGCAGGAAGGAGGACAGACAGGATAGCAGGAAAGAAGGAAGACAGACAGGAGAGCAGGAAAGAAGGAAGACAGACAGGCGAGCAGGAAGGAAGGAAGGCAGAAAGACAGGCGAGCAGGACGGAAGGAAGACAGACAGGAGCGCAGGAAGGAAGGAAGGAATGCAGACTGGAGAGCAGGAAGGAAGGAAGACAGACAGGAGAGCAGGAAGGAAGGCAGAAAGACAGGCAAGCAGGAAGGAGGACAGACAGGAGAGCAGGAAAGAAGGAAGACAGACAGGAGAGCAGGAAAGAAGGAAGACAGACAGGCGAGCAGGAAGGAAGGAAGGCAGAAAGACAGGCGAGCAGGACGGAAGGAAGACAGACAGGAGCGCAGGAAGGAAGGAAGGAATGCAGACTGGAGAGCAGGAAGGAAGGAAGACAGACAGGAGAGCAGGAAGGAAGACAGACAGGAGAGCAGGAAGGATGGAAGACAGACTGGAGAGCAGGAAGGAAGGAAGGAAGGAATGCAGACTGGAGAGCAGGAAGGAAGGCAGAAAGACAGGAGAGCAGAAAGGAAGGCAGAAAGACAGACGGGCAGGAGTCAAGGAATGAATGCAGGCAGACAGACATTCAAGTCGGGAGGAAGGCAGACAGAGAGACAGTCAAGTGGGGAGGAATGTAAAAGAAATAGATAAAATATAGAGGGAGAGACAAGATCAGGGACAGACAGAGGGTGAGGACAGGCTATGAAATGAAGCCATCTTCCAAGCAGCTCTTTGATGTAACTATAATTAGTCCATTCACACTATTAAGTGCATGAAGAAATCAAATTGCAATGAAACAAGTGAGCGATACAAACATACGGCTACAGTACAAGCCAGTGAGCCGGGGAGAGCGAAGAAGAAATTAATGGCTGACTGTTTGATGTTCCTGATCACAAACGTGTTTATTAACTACAAATGGGAGCTCTAATTAACCCAGAGACAGCTTGTTTTCTCGGGGTCTGCTCGTGTGTCAAACGGTTCACCCCAGGAAAGCTCCCGTTCCCCCACGAAGCCCTCCTCCTCCCACCGGACAACTTTCTCATCAATTAGGTGGATGGAATTGTGTGTTCGTCCTCTGTGTGTGTGTTGTTCATCTCTGTGTGTGTTGTTCATCTGTGTGTGTGTCGGTCCTCTGTGTGCGTTGTTCACCTGGGTGTGTGTGTTGTTCACCTGTTTGTTTGTTGTTCACTTGTTTGTTTGTTGTTTACCTGTGTGCGTGTTGTTCACCTGTGTTTGTTGTTCACCTGTGTGTTTGTTGTTTGCCTGTGTGCGTATTGTTCACCTGTGTTTGTTGTTCACCTGTGTCTGTGTTGTTTATCTCTTTTACAAGGGAGACATGGCCAAAATCACAACAAATGCATAAATATCCAAGTTACATTTTCATGATAAAAAAGTACAAAAAATAAAACACAAGAAGAATCAAGAAAAACAAGAACATATCTCCTTCACCACAGTCTTTACAGTAATTCTAAATTCATTTATAGACATAAGTATTTCTAACTTTAGTTCTTTCTGAAAATTATTCCACCCCCCAAGGTGCTGAATAAGAGAAGGCAGTTTTTCCCAATTCGGTTGCAGCTCGTGGCACGTTAAAAAGCAGCCACTTTGAGGAACGTAGCTGATAGGTACCAGAGCAGACAGAGGAGGTTACAGAGGTACAGTGGAAGTTTGCCAAGTATAGCTTTATAAATGAAGATATACCAGTGCTGTTGTCTACAGATTTTTAGTGATGTCCAGCCAACTAAATCATAAAGAATGCAGTGATGGGTGAGGAACTTTGTATTTGTTATGAATGGTAGTGATGCATGGTAAACTGAGTCAACATGACGCAAGATGGAATATGCAGCATGCATATACAATATATCTCCATAATCAATTACAGACAGAAAAGAAACTTCCACAAGTTTCTTCTTAGCACTAAAAGTAAAACAAGATTAGTTTTTTTAAATAAAAGCCATTCAAGTTTCTTGACTAAAGCAGTAATATGTTCATTGTAGGAGAGCTTATCATCTATCCATATCCCCAAGTACTTATATGAAGACACTCTCTCAATTGAATTCCCATCTAAGGACAAGAGACCACAGTTGTCCAGTAGCTGTGCTCAAGCTTTTGAGATGACCATAAACTTTGTTTTCTGTGAATTTAAAACCATTTTTAGACTCAATAATGTATTTTGCAATGCCGGAAATGCAGTCTGAAGTTCCTGCACTGCTGCTGAAATAGTAGAAGCCTGGGTGTAAACCACTGTATCATCTGCAAAAATTGCAATTTGGCTTAAATATCTCTATCCAGATCATTTATAATTGTTTTTAAACAAAATGGGTCCTAAGATTGATCCCTGAGGGACACCTTTGGTTATCACAAGAAAGTCAGATTTATAACCGTCAGCATAAACACATTGAGTACAAGATAATTTTGGAACCATGCAACAGCCTTTTCACCTAAACCAACTGAACGTAGTCTTGTCAATAACAATCCGTGATCAACTGAATCAAATGCCTTAGAAAGGCAACAAATAATGCAGCAGAGTGTTGCTTCTTATCCAAGGCCCCAATAAAATAATTAATTTGTAGCAGCACTAATGTAGCAGCAGTGATAGTGCTATGGCCACAACTGAACCCTGACTGAAATTTATTTAAAATGTTTTTGTCATCTAAATATTGTTTTAGCTGTACATTCACAAATGATTCCAAGATCTTCGACAGAACAGAGAGTTTTGATATTGATTTGATGTTGTTCACCTGTGTGTGTTGTTTACCTGTGCGCGTGTTGTTCACCTGTGTGCGTGTTGTTCACCTGGCTTGTGGGGTGCTCCCAGTCGGCAGTGGTGAGTACCTACTAACAGTGGTACAAGGCTTGTGGGGTGCTCCCAGTCAGCAGTGGTGAGTACCTACTAACAGTGGTACAAGGCTTGTGGGGTGCTCCCAGTCAGTAGTGATGAGTACCTACTAACAGTGGTACAAGGCTTGTGGGGTGCTCCCAGTCGGCAGTGGTGAGTACCTACTAACAGTGGTACAAGGCTTGTGGGGTGCTCCCAGTCAGTAGTGATGAGTACCTACTAACAGTGGTACAAGGCTTGTGGGGTGCTCCCAGTCAGCAGTGGTGAGTACCTACTAACAGTGGTACAAGGCTTGTGGGGTGCTCACAGTCAGCAGTAGTGAGTACCTACTAACAGTGGTACAAGGCTTGTGGGGTGCTCCCAGTCGGTAGTGGTGAGTACCTACTAACAGTGGTACAAGGCTTGTGGGGTGCTCACAGTCAGCAGTAGTGAGTACCTCCTAACAGTGGTACAAGGCTTGTGGGGTGCTCCCAGTCATCAGTGGTGAGTACCTACTAACAGTGGTACAAGGCTTGTGGGGTGCTCCCAGTCGGCAGTGGTGAGTACCTACTAACAGTGGTACAAGGCTTGTGGGGTGCTCCCAGTCGGTAGTGGTGAGTACCTACTAACAGTGGTACAAGGCTTGTGGGGTGCTCACAGTCAGCAGTAGTGAGTACCTACTAACAGTGGTACAAGGCTTGTGGGGTGCTCCCAGTCATCAGTGGTGAGTACCTACTAACAGTGGTACAAGGCTTGTGGGGTGCTCCCAGTCAGTAGTGGTGAGTACCTACTAACAGTGGTACAAGGCTTGTGGGGTGCTCCCAGTCGGTAGTGGTGAGTAGCTACTAACAGTGGTACAAGGCTTGTGGGGTGCTCCCAGTCGGTAGTGGTGAGTACCTACTAACAGTGGTACAAGGCTTGTGGGGTGCTCCCAGTAGTGGTGAGTACCTACTAACAGTGGTACAAGGCTTGTGGGGTGCTCCCAGTAGTGGTGAGTACCTACCAGGGATGCTCACAAGTCTTTGAGCTAGAGCCCAAGTCAAGTCTCAAGTCTCTTTATTATAACAAGTCTCCGGTTACAATAAGTATTGCATCACAAACGGCGACCAGGCTGCTTAGAAGACTGTCACTGCATCGCTATATATAAGGAATTCAAAGCATGTAATGTTATTATGACTCCTTTATCTATTAGCATACAGTATCAGCTTTGATTTTGGTATATAATCAGTGTATTGCAACATGAAAAAACAACAAGAATGCTTTACTTTTAAGGTAAAATCTGTATTTTGCCTTGTAGCATGAACACACAGTACAGTACAGACCAAAAATGTATTTACTATAATAAAAGGCCTTGGCTCCTATTGCTGGCTCTGTGGGGCCATAGAAAATGTTTAAATGCTGTAAAACAAGCATTATTTGTTATTAACTTAGTGGCTGGATAGTGGATACCACATTAAAACACAGAGTGAGTGAAGCAACTGACCAACTTATGGCATGTAACAGGTACGGGCCACAAAACATTTTTTGGCTTCTAGGTGTCCTTCAGTAGCCTGTTAGTCTTTTGTTTGGGCCGTCGTTTTGAAAGTTTTTAAACCCAAAGCTTACGATGAATGGCACAGCAGCGGCCGGTGCAGTCGAAATGTTTGTTTGCTGTCTTCTTATGTGTGGCCGCGCACGCAGCAGATACGTAGTACGTCACGTGTTACGTCGTGGGAAGGTTATAGGTATCGGAGGGAGGGGAACAACAGCGAACCTTATTTTTTTACGGTCTATGAAGGGGAATAACAACGAGCTCATCAGATGATTCAAAAAAATAAACATTGTTCACGAGTCCCGCAGCTCGAGTCCGAGTCAAGTCAGAAGTCTTTCACGGACGAGTCTCAAGTCGAGTCTGAAGTCACTGTGTGTGCGACTTAAGTCGCACTCGAGTCCGAGTCTCAGACTCGAGTCCCCATCTCTGGTACCTACTAACAGTGGTACAAGGAGGGACAAACCACAAACCGGCCACTGGGTGTTAGCTGCTCTAGGCTCATCGATGTGCGAAAGCAACAAAGGATATCCCGTGTGGTCACAACTGACAGAAGGTCTACTGAGGCAAAAGTCATAAAAAAATGTAATATTGGTTACAGGACGAATGTGTCACAAAACACAGTGCATCACAGCCATCTGTATATGGAGCTGTGTAGCTGCAGAGCGGTCAGAGTGCCCATGATGACCCCTGTCTACCATCAAAACCATAACTGTTCCAGGATCAGAGTAGTCTTTTGAAAGGTAATACGTTTGGAACTCCCAGGACCGACGGGTGCTGACCGTCTGGCCAAACTACGTAACCGGGAAAAACAGGACACGGTATGGAGGTGAGCAAGAATAGTGTTCAGAGTTCTGTGCAGACGTTAGAAGAACCAGCCAGAAGGACAAGTGTCTCTGCAGCACTGCATCAATCAGCCCTTTATGGAATGGGTAGACAGAACACTACTGAGCAAAAGACAAATGACATAAAAGAATGAGTGCCAAAGACGCCTCTACAATGTACTGACTACAAAAAGGCCTGAACATTTGTGTGAAAGAGAACCTCGTTTTTTTATTCTAATTAGCATGAATTTCTCACAAAATACGGTAGTCTGGGTAGGAATAAATATATTTAGTACATTTTTTAACAAAAGAAAACGTGGAGAAACTCAAGGGTTCTGAATGCTTTCTGAGGCAAATGTATGAGGAACCCACACGAACATGCATGTAATATTTGCATGTGATATAACGTCAGTTCCAGTGCCTATAATGTTGTATCAGACAGTCACTGACTAGATGACACTTGATGATAATTCATTACAGACCATTTCTGTACTTGAAATGATTTAATAGTGTTTGGTGGACTATCTTTTTACTTGACATCTACAATTGAACTAATCCATTGGGGAGGAGGAGATTATTGATGAACCCCGCTCCCATCACAGCAGGTGAATTGAGGGGCTGTCAGGTAAAATATCCTGGGACCTGACAGTGGCCGGCCTGATCTGGGGGCCTTGGTGGGATGTCTGAGCTCCTCTGGGCCCTACAGCTATGGATCCCAATGGCCCCTAGGGGTCAGGAGTCATGGCGTGTCCAGAGAGGAAACGGGTTCTTTTTGTAGGGGAGGGGGGGTCTATGTGTCAGTCCACCGTTGAAAGGTAGATACCCAGGAGGCAGGGAACAATAACATTCAAACTATTTCAAATTGTCATGCACACACACACACACACACACACACAATCTCTCACCTAACAAGGACACCAGAAAAATCTTCATATTGTCAGGGAGACCTCTGGCGCGCTTGAGAGAGATGAGGGAGGGGATAGGAGAAAAAAAAAGAGAGAGAGAGAGCGAGCGAGAGAGAGGTTAGAGGAAAGAAAGAGCAGAAGGGAGAGAGTGGGAGAGGGGTTAGAGGAAAGAGAGAGAGAGCGGGAGAGGGGTTAGAGGAAAGAAAGAGCAGAAGGGAGAGAGTGGGAGAGGGGTTAGAGGAAAGAGAGCAAAAAACTGAGGGAGAGACAAGGAGAGAATGAGAGAGGGAGAGAGGGCGAGAGGGAAAGAGAGAGAGAGACGGAGGAAAGAGGGAGAGACGGGCTCCTTTTTCAGAAGGGCCTCAGATATGACATTGTTGTATTAAATGTAAGGGAACACAACCACCGTTCAAATGAAGTCATGAAACCTTCTCAGGAATTGTTTCAGAAGCACCACTTCATCGGCGTTGCAGAATAAATAGCCGACAGGTAAACAACAATAAACATAATATGCTGGAGCAGAAATCTCTGTGATGCAACATGTCATTTAATTGACTGAAAGGTCATCAGTTGCCGCTGTCGTTAGAGTATAACATAGCATCTCTGGAAAAAGCAGAGATGGAAAGGAAGATACACAAGGATCAGACAGAGAGAGGGAGAGAGAGGGAGGGAGGGAGAAGGGTGAGATAAAGGAGTGAGAGAACAGTCATGGACTCAGACAGCCCGGGAGAGAATGGCTGTCTCGGACAAAAAGCCACATGAATATTTAGCAGGCAAATTAAAATTACAAAATACAAAACAAAAAAAACACTAGGTACAGGAGGGAACAACCTAGATATTCCTGGAGTTGGGACAGTGTACAGCTTCACCCCCCTTCCCCCCACAGCCTCGTCCCCAGCTACCCTGTACTCACTCCCCCGCTTCAAAAGGGAAGATGAGAGATGTTTTAAATAGTTTAGGTTCATGGAGAGTCTACCCTTACTAAATCTGAATGATCAAAGAACCATTATCAACAAACGGGACCCTGTACCAGCTGTCAGAGAGAGAGAGAGAGAGAGGGTGATACAGAGATGGAGAGAGTTATAGAGTGAGAGAGAGGGTGATACAGAGATGGAGAGAGTGAGACAGGGTGATACAGAGATGGAGAGAGTTATAGAGTGAGAGAGAGGGTGATACAGAGATGGAGAGAGTTATAGAGTGAGAGACAGGGTGATAGAGAAAGGGTGAGAGTGAGAGAGGGTGATACAGAGATGGAGAGAGTTATAGAGTGAGAGAGAGGGTGATACAGAGATGGAGAGAGTTAGAGTGAGAGAGAGGGTGATAGAGAAAGGGTGAGAGTGAGAGAGGGTGATACAGAGATGGAGAGAGTTATAGAGTGAGAGAGAGAGGGTGATACAGAGATGGAGAGAGTTAGAGTTAGAGAGAGGGTGATAAAGAGAGATTGAGAGAGAGTGATCTAGTAATTGTAATAGAGAGTGATCTAGTGATTGTGAGAGTGATAGAGTGATATATAAAGAAAGCATACCTGCTAATACATGTTTGTTCACTTAAAGTGGTGCATCTTGTCAACAACCAGCAGAGCACCTAAACTAAATTAGAGACGGACTCCTGAGTACTGCAGCCTGAAGCAATAAGAACACACTGTACCCAGGCAGGGTAGAGGACAGAATCAGACACCAAAACAGCACCGACCCGTAGAGACATGGACTCTACAAGACCCCTGAAGGTGTCCTGTTGTATCTGGCACCAAGATATAAGTAAGTTATGTGGAGCTGCCGTGGATCGAACTTGGTTTAGCACATCCCACAGATGCTCAATTGGATTGATATCTGGGGTATTCGGAGGCCAGTGCAACACCTTAAACCCTTCATCATGTTCCTCTAACCACTCCTGAACAATGTGTGATGTGTGACATGATGTAATATCCTGCTGGAAGAGGCCATTACCATCAGGGAATACCATCACCATTAAGGGGTGTACCTGGTCTGCAACAATGTTAAGGTAGGTGGCACGTGTCAAACTTGCATCAGCATCAATTCCCAGAACCAGAGAATTCCAGCAGTTCTGATAGACAGTAAAATACTGAAAATAACACAAAACTAAACACACAATTCATTTGTAGGTGAATCTGTTTGTTTGCATGGGTTTCTTCAAATGCAACGTTCATTTACATGGATTTAAAGATGTTCTAAGCAGTCATGGCTTTTTACAAATGTGTTGCATTTTTCTCAGTAAGCAAAGCAGGAAGAAACAAGGGTATATAACGCTGGACCCAACGAGGCTCACATAACAAGCTGCTTGTCAGAAAAAAACAGATTCACCCAATTCCACTTCATTCTCTTCACTTCTGTCTTTTTTACTAACTACACGTTCTCACATGGTCTTCTGGGTTGTTTTTGCGTGTTCTGCTGTGGCGTTAAATAGAAGAACTGTTAGCTCCCTCTCTACCTCTTCCCTCGTGCATCGCTGTGCGGAGGAGAGGAAGTGGATAAGGCCCTAGGACAGGGTTGAACTGGCTTGTATACAAACGCAGCACTTTCTCAGTGAAATTAAAGGTTATTTATTTTTATTGCTCCGTTTCACACAGGCTGACTGTCCCAGAGGTGGATGGCTGGGCGGGAGGAGATTAAGAGGCTGACGAGAATAAACACTCACCAGGTTCACAAACGACAGTCCTCCGTAGCTGTGTGCGATGACGAAGACGTTTCTGGCTGCAGCTTTGGACACAAAGCGGTCCCACACATACAGCACATGTTCCTCAGGCGAGGAGTTTTCCTGAAATGCAGAAACCGAACGTTACATTACACGCTAAACATGAGGCCTGCAGAAAACAAGTCGAAGAAAGAGAGTTGTTGAGGAGCGAGTGGTAAAAGTGAATAATAGGACAGGTTGAGGGGGAGTTAGAAGACACATCCACGCTGCTTGGCTCAGTTACTGGTAATGGCAGATAAAATCACATGATATAACCGGATGATGATGTCAGTACTGCATGTATTGGCACAAACACTTTGTCAAATCTTCTGTCAGAACTCAGGATCTTGCACAGCCACTTCCTGGGAAATAAAATGGAAAGCGTTCTAAGCTCGAGCTATGAAGTTTTTAGTAATGTTGGGTTTCTGCATAGAGACAACGGGGAAAGATAAAGGAACACGTTAGTGCTGAACAGGTAGTAAGCAGGATTTGAACCCAGGTTGCAGCAGATACAACTGCACGCAGAGCCGAGGTTTAGACTGCAGGGACACTCCTAAGGACACAGAGCGCACATGTTCCTTGTTGACTTTGACTGTTACGGTTGAGGATCAAATTGGCAAACGGCTGCGTAAAAACAGGTTTATTGTCTATTGATCTCAAACTAACTGACAGAGAGACAGACGAGGAAGCAGGTGAGGAATCTGACGAGGAATCTGACGAAAAACCGTACACCAGTAAGAATGAAGGACTTGGTATTCCAGGGACAGAGTGTTGAAATAAGGAAAAGCTCCCGGCGCTGGTGGCAGAGTGTTTCTATAAACACTGACTGAATCAATACACACTGCATATTGCAAATGTCCTGAATGTAAAACCCTTTAGCCTCTGTGACGTAACATTTACATCTTAATTTGTACCTCACTGCTGGATCGATGGGGCATCTATATTGTGTAAAGATCCCATGGGCAAACAGTTGCAGGTCAGGTGAGGGGACAATATCAAGTAGAAACACACACACACACACACACGTGTCCTTACTTAACAGTCAACATACTACCTGAGTGCGCTGTAAAACACACACGCACGCGCATGCACACGCACACGAGTTCATCTGAAATTCAACTACATCTAAAGTACACAACACACACACACAGTGACTCAGATGAGATTGGATATCTCTGATAATACATTCTCCACACATGGGTTGTATTTTAATGGGGCATCACTAAGTGGAATGATTTTGTGCTCCATCTACCCTCAGCAGGAAACATCATTGATTTCCCAAATAAATACCCTTTCTGACAATTGGCAAAAACCACTCCAAACCCATTTGGGAGCCAAAACAGTGTGGGTAAGCCACCAACACGGAATTAACTCACAAGCGTAAACAGTAACAAAGCTTCACGCCCACTTAGCCTAAATATCCCAGGTGTTTTGCGGTAACCCACGCAGTGATTGACAGACCTAGCGTCTTACCTTAGCCAATGGCTGCTTGTTTCAGATGTCAGGGAATACAAATGCTGAGTGTTTTCCCTGACAACATACCTAATACTTAGTCTGAGTAGCCTCTCTCGGCTAACATTCCAATGGGTGACACTCCTTGCCTTTGTCA
>CM055737.1:12303958-12378958 GCA_029465975.1 Dallia pectoralis | reverse complement strand
CCTACGCCAGCTCAGGAGGTGGTGTACATGTACGCACGTTTTGAGTTAGTGCGGAAATGCGCAGAAAAACAATTCCTAACACCACAAAACGCACTGACAAACTAAAAGATATGATATATTATGGCCCACTGTAAAAAAACAACAACATAGTAATTATAAACTTCAGTGTTTATTTTTGTGCAACATGGGCTTCAATGTTTAATTTGTGTGACTTTACCAAAGCATTTGATTTGTAAGCATATGTATTAGGGATGCACCGAAATACTTTTATCACCGAAACAATATGGCCGAAATGTTGTGATCTATTCGGATCCTCTGCACTTCATCACGACTGTACTTGATCCGCGTTATAAAGACTAGGGATGCACCGAAATGAAAATTCTTGACCGAAACCGAAAACCGAAAAAGAGGAAACCAAGACCGAAAACCGAAACACCGAAATAAATTATGCCAATTATTAGTACCATTGCATTCATGGATATGAGGCACCAAGGGCGTAGGTTTGGTCTCAGCTTCGGTGGGGACATCTCCCCCCCCCCATCCGGCAAGTGAACTTTTACTGAGAATAATGTGATTATTTTTGCGTTTAGTTGAGACAATAGCCTGTTGCTTTTAGATGGTAATGCTGTTTGTCAGATTCAATATATTGTAGCGACCCTGGTGGTGCCACTACTCCGCCCCTACTAATGGGATATCCCAAATAGGCCACATTACATAAGCAAAATATACACAGGAAACATTTCCACTGTTTATTGTGACTGTAAGATTCTAACATATGGGGTATGTATTAACAGAAAGCACTGGTAACTTTACCGTTGTCTTCAGTCACTCTCCCGTGTACTTATAGCGTGTCAGATAACTCCCCTCCCCTAGGTTTTTTAGCCAATCAAATTACGGCGTTTCTAGTACCATACCGGCTCTGCGGTCGGAATTGACCCAAATCGCTTCACAAACTCATAACGGAGTTCGCTAAAATATTAGTGGGGACAATTTAGTCATGTTAAAATGTTGTTGCGGACATGTCCCCAGCGTCCCCCCCCTAAACCTACGCCCATGTGAGGCACTTTCTTGCAGGATTTCACTGAACATATCAGACAACGAGGGTGCATGCCCCTCATCTAGTGCAGAGAGACGAGTCTTTTTCTCTGCGCTCTGATCTCCGTGCCCTACTGCTCCGTGCGCTGCTGCTCCGTGCCCTACTGCTCCGTGCGCTGCTGCTCCGTGCCCTACTGCTCGGTGCGCTATTTCTCCGTCTCCACGCGGGTTCTCCGCATCCATAGCCGCCCGGATCATTTCTCGTGCGCGCTGCTTTATTCCTGCATCCAAGTAATGGTCTTTATAACGCGGATCAAGTACAGTCGCGATGAAGTGCAGAGGATCCGAATAGATCACAACATATTTCGGCCGTATTGTTTCGGTGATAAAAGTATTTCGGCCGAAAACCGAAAATGCCCTTTTGGGCCATTTTCGGCCGAAAATTTGCGGTGGCCGAATATTCGGTGCATCCCTAATAAAGACCATTACTTGGATGCAGAAATAAAGCAGCGCGCACGAGAAATGATCCAGGCGGCGATGGATGCGGAGAACCCGCGTGGAGACGGAGACGCGCACGGAGCAGGAGATCAGAGCGCAGAAAAAAAGACTCGTTGTCTGATATGTTCAGTGAAAAAATATGGGTTCAGTAATGACAGGCTTTCGACCAAAAAATAATTCAGACTGACAAAATAATAAAAATGACATTCTTCTTCTTTTAAATAATAATAATAATAATACAAATAATAAAAATGACATTCTTCATCTAAATAACAATAAGCGTCATTAATAATATCATAATAATAATAATAAGACTATTACAAATTGTCATGCAATTATTAATGTGAATGAATGGTACTCCACATCACATCATCATCACTATTGTACACCCCAATACATGTGGCGTAAAACGACGGAAAAGTTTCTCTTCTTTGCCGTCTTCCGTGTGTCCATGGCGTAAAATGAGGGCGTGGGGAAGGCGGAGACTTGAATATATAGGGGCGTGTTATTCTAATGACGATTGTTTTCAGCCGCGGCATTTATCAAGGGCAGGTATTGCGTACACCTGGATTTCAAAGGTACGCACAAATTCATAAATCAGGTGGTGAGAAGAATGTAAGCATAATCTTACGCCAACATATACGCCCGTTTCTACGCAAGAATGATAAATGAGGGCCAGTGTATCCAACATTCACAGAAGCCCTGAAGCAAACTCGTAAACCAACCAATCCAGATGCTCTGAAGAACATAGGTAAACCTACCATGTTCTACGTGGGTAATATATATATATATATATACAGTATCGCACAAAAGTGAGAACACCCCTCACATTTTTATAAATATTTACACTGAATAAATGAAGAAATGCTTCAATGTAAAGTAGTGAGTGTACAGCTTGTATTACAGTGTACATTTGCTGTCCCCTCAAAATAACTCAACACACAGCCATTAATGTCTGAACCGCTGGCAACAAAAGTGAGTACACCCCTGAGTGAAAATGTCCAAATTGGGCCACCTGTCAATATTTTGTGTGGCCACCATTATTTTCCAGCACTGCCTTAACCCTCTTGGACATGGAGTTCACCAGAGCTTCACAGCTTTCCACTGGAGTCCTCTCACACTCCTCCATTACGACATCATGGAGCTGGTAGATGTTAGAGACCCTGCACTCGCCCACCTTCCATTTGATGATGCCCCACAGATGCTCAATAGGGTTTAGGTCTGGAGACATGCTTGGCCAGTCCATCACCTTTACCCTCAGCTTCTTTAGCAAGGCAGTGGTCATCTTGTGTGTTTGGGGTCATTATCATGTTAGAATACTGCCCTGTGGCCCAGTCTCTAAAGGGAGGGGATCATCCTCTGCTTCAGTAAGTCACAGTACATGTTGCCATTCATGGTTCCCTCATTGAACTGTAGCTCCCCAGTGCCGGCAGCACTCATGCAGCCCCAGACCATGACACTTCCACCACCATGCTTGACTGTAGGCAAGACACACTTGTCTTTGTACTCCTCACCTGGTTGCCGCCACACACGCTTGACACCATCTGAACCAAATAAGTTTATCTTGGTCTCATCAGAGGACATGGTTCCAGTAATCCATGTCTTTAGTCTGCTTATCTTCAGCAAACTGTTCGCGGGATTTCTTGTGCATCACCTTTAGAAGAGGTTTCCTTCTTGGACGACAGCCATGCAGACCAATTTGATGCAGTGTGCGGCATATGGTCTGAGCACTGACAGGGTCACCCCCCTCACCTTCAACCTCTGGAGCAATGCTGGCAAAACTCATACGTCTATATCTTAAAGACAACCTCTGGATATGACGACCATGTGCACTCAACTGCTTGGGTCAACCAATACGAGGCCTGTTCTGAGTAGAACCTGTCCTGTTAAACCGCCGTATGGTCTTGGCCACTGTGCTGCAACTCAGTTCCAGGGTTGGCAATCTTCCTATATCCTAGGCCATTTTTATGTAGAGCAACAATTCATTTTTTCAGATCATCAGAGTTCTTTGCCATGAGGTGCCATGCTGAACTTCCAGTGACCAGTATGAATGTGAGAGCGATAAAACAAATTTAACACATCTGCTACGATTCACACCTGAAACCTTGTAATACTATTGAGTCACATGACACTGAGGAGGGACAATGGCTAAATGGGCCCAATTAAGACATTTTCAATTAAGGGTGTACTCACTTTTGTTGGCACTGTTTTACAAGCTGTACACTCACTACTTTACATTGTAACTAAGTGCAGAGGTGTGGACTCGAGTCATGTGACTTGGACTCGAGTCAGACTCGAGTCATGAATTTGATGACTTCAGACTCGACTCGACAAAATGTACAAAGACTTGCAACTCGACTTGGACTTGAACATCAATGACTCGTGACTTCACTTGGACTTGCGCCTTTTGACTCGAGAAGACTTGCTACTTCCCATGAAAACTGGGGAAGAAAATGTTCACACGGCCGCGCCGCTCTCAGTTTATCTGCATCTGTGAAAAAAATGCATGCAGAGAGCACGCGCGCTGCCTGCACGACATCCAATCACTGTAGTCCCACGTTGTTTTGATTTGACATCCAATCACTGTAGTCCCACGTTGTTTTGATTCGACATCCAATCACTGTAGTCCCACATTGTTTTGATTGGACAGCATCTAAGCAGGCACATTGCAAGACAACTAATGAAGCGCAAGCAACAACGCGCCAGTTGGCAAAATGATACCGAAGATAGTTTCGTTTGGCTATAAAAATTACGAGGTAGTCGACAAAAAAATTGTTGCAATTTGCAAAACATGTGGGTCGAAGATTACAGACGGAGCTGCGCACGCGCACACGTCTCTATGGAGTCATTCCAATTATATTATCAGGTTGGTCCAGTTTTTCAGAAGTGATAATTTTGAGGAGTGAGGATTTTATTAATGACATGTTTAAAAAAGTTCAGGCTAAAAGGACCCATGTCTATTTGAAAGTTAAACTGTTTTGCAATATGAGGTTAGGGCTGGACAATAATTCAATATCAATATATATCGCGTCAAAAAAAATCAATAACGGTGATATGATTTCTAAACACATTTTCGATATTTCAATATTTTTGCTGATCTCCAACACGGCAAGTTTAAGAGATCTGATAAACTTCAGGTTTGAGCGTGATGCTAAATGTGCCGGAGAATGAGAGGCTCAAAAGCGCATTAAGCCAACATGGAGCTTGGATCTTCCGCGTTGACTGGCCCATGACGTCATGATGGACATGCGCTTTTGAGCACTCTCATTCTCCGAGCATGTTGCGACATGCGCGTTCATGAGCTTCTCTCTCGTGTCTCTTAAACCCACGGTCACGTAGCGAACTCATGAACTCACCTCTTCATTGTCTAACATGTTCACTAACTTTAAACGATATGTTTATAAGAACAAGTTTTGTTGCAGGAAGTTTTGTGTAAAGAATAATATAATCAGCCTATGTTATTGTTTAAAGTTAAATATATTAATAAGGTCAGTCTCAGAGTCCAATTTTTTATTTGACTTTGTATAAAGGTTAAAATCAAATAAAAGGTGAACTTTAATTTATTTGTACCGTTTTATTTCTAAAATGTTATTTAGTTTTATAGGAGGAGGCTCAAAAGACTTGGCAAATGTATTTTTCAGAAGATTGTATACAGACATCCGTTGTGGGTGTTCATGGCATTTTTTCTGAGGCTTTTATATTGTTCATATCGATATCGGAATTATATCGTATCGACCGAAATTAAGAAATATATCGTGATATAACATTTTGCCATATTGTCCAGCCCTAAGGTCAATACAATACAGGACTGAAGTTGCTGTGCATTGTTCTAGTGCAATATGCTGTTGAAATACAAGCATTTTTAGTGAAATTTAATTTTCTGTTTTTTACTGTATTTGATTAATGTCATTGTATAAAAAGAGTTTTAAATTAATACAAATCTTACAGACATACATGATTTGTATACATTTTATTTCTGTGTTAAGATGACTTGAAATGACTCGAAACTAAAATGGTAGGACTTTGGACTCGACTTGAGACTTGTTGGCTTTGACTTGTGACTCGACTCGGGACTTGCCTCATCTTTGACTCGACTTGACTCGGGACTCGAGGGCAAAGACTTGAGACTTACTTGTGACTTGCATAACAATGACTTTGTCCCACCTCTGACTAAGTGTGATTTCTTCAGTGTTGTCACATGAAAAGATATAAACAAATATTTACAAAAAGGTGAGGGGTGTACAGTATATCAATTCTGGAACCTGGATTAAAAATGGGCAAAACACGCTATGTTCAAATTGCAGATTGAACATATTTTATTTTTATTGTTACTAATTCATCTTCTGTCATTGTGGCTGACAAGTGTTTTCTCTTCAGGTTCGTCATGCATCACTGTCATGCTGCACTGAATCAAGTTAGTGTCCATTTTGAGGCCACGTTTTAGATTTAAATTTAATGTCTGAGTCCCTCACTAAAGACACACCTCTGTCTGAGACCCTCACTAAAGACACACCTCTGTCTGAGACCCTCACTAAAGACACACCTCTGTCTGAGACCCTCACTAAAGACACACCTCTGTCTGAGACCCTCACTGAAGACACACCTCTGTCTGAGTCCCTCTCTTCACTCTCTTAAATTCAAATGGGCTTGATTGGGATGAAAGTTACAACTGAACAATATTTCCAAAGCATTTTACAATGTAAACAAACATAAATAAATAATAAAGTTCATGCAATCTTTTTTTTGAATCAGTTCAAATAAATATAAATGTATTACATAATAAACAAAATGGCTAAATGGGCCCAATTTGGACATTTTCACATAGGGGTGCTACTCAGTTTTGTTGCCAGCGGTTTAGACATTAATGGCTGTGTGTTGAGTTATTTTGAGGGAATAGCAAATGTACACTGTTATACAAGCTGTAAACTCACTACTTTACATTGTTGCTAAGTGTAATTTCTTCAGTGTTGTCACATGAATAGATGAAATATTTAGAAACACTTTTGTGAGATACTGTATATATATTCTGGAACCTGGATTAAAAATGGGCTAAACACAGTATGTTCAACTTAGGCAGTAGGTAGGCCAATATCGTAGCTCCTTGAGTCGTTTTGTTGGAGGTCCAGTTGACAGCTGGTAGGTTTGGAGTTTATTACTATTTTTTTGCGATTGTGTCAAGCAATATAGGATTAAAAAGTTCAATTGTCTCCATTGAGCCAAGTTCCTAGTCGTTCTATACAACTCAAGAGAACAGCGTTAGAAAAATAAATCGTATTTATGGTGTGCAAAAGGTCATGAATCTTTTGTCAATGAATATAATGAATTCATCAGTGTCTGAATGAACGCCAAACAGAATCACACTTTTTAGTTAGCTTGGCAACTTTATCAAAAACACATTTTTACAAGTTTAGTTTTTTTTTCTCAATCAGGTTGGAAAAGTAGGCTGATTGAGCAGATGTGAGCTCCTTTAGAATGAACTGTACTGACTGCATTCTGAATACTTCTAAATTGGCTATTTTCTTGAGGCTTGCTCCAGGTCTCTGAAAACCATGGAACTAGTGTCTTGTTGCTTAATTGCTTTGTTTTTAGTAGTACAATCAGATCTAAAGTATTAAGCAGGGTTAAGTCCTGATGCTTGATTAGATTGTTAACAACTGTATTTCCTCTTATATTATTGGCTAGATGTATGGGAGAGCATGGGGGTGCTATTGCTCATTAACACACATCTCACTCTCTAAAGACACACCTCTGTCTGAGTCACTCTCTAAAGACACACCTCTGTCTGAGTCCCTCTCTAAAGACACACCTCTGTCTGAGTCCCTCTCTAAAGACACACCTCTGTCTGAGTCCCTCTCTAAAGACACACCTCTGTCTGAGTCCCTCTCTAAAGACACACCTCTGTCTGAGTCCCTCTCTAAAGACACACCTCTGTCTGAGTCCCTCTCTAAAGACACACCTCTGTTTGAGTCCCCCCTATCTCTCTGCCATTCTCTCTTTAAAGACACACCTCTTTCTGAGTCCCTCCCTCTACCATTCTCTCTCTCTCTAAGTAAACACACCTGCAACCCACCCATTTGAATATTTAATATGTTCCTTACAGCGAGTAACTGGATTATTCTCATTTGGGCTTAATGATTAAATATTAAACAAGCGGCAAGTGCAGGTAATTACATGGTTTTGTATTAACACAGGATCCATTAGGGTGTGGATCTTCACTCAAACGTCTGTTTGCAATTGACTTCTAATCAATGTGTTGGATGTGGACATGAAGACCTCCATCAGCCAACCACTGTTCCTGCTGTCTGATTCTGGATGAGACGGCAATGTGGAGCAACTCAGAGAGATGTGGGAGAAGAATGAGGAGCATTGTGGGTGTTTTTAAGGTGGCACACGTGGACAGTCAGGTTGAGAAAACACTGATGAAGGGAGGATGCAGAAAGAGAGAAAGACTGAGCGAAACACAGATCTATGGACATGATGGGAGGTGTGTGCTAATTTGTGTGTGCTTCTGTTGTAGACAACAGCATTGAGATTGAGTTGCATAGTCACTTTGCTGGAGTCAAGCTAATCTAACAATATTTTTCATGGCATTGTTTCAAATCAATATCTCATTAAAACAGTATAAAGGAAGTGGCCCGGTTTGTCTCAAATTCTAGGGCACAGCTCCGGACTGCACATGGCCCAGAAGGTCATCTCTGTGACATCTCCGCTACAGCTTCTCACTGGACCAGGGCCCGTCAGGTGAAATTACTTGAAGTCCTTAATTGAGACCAGGTCGTGGGGGGGGGCATCTGTCAGACAGACTGCTGTTTGTTCCAGTTTGACCTGAGGCTACAGTCGGGCTGGACTGCAGGTAGAGGGAGAGATGGGGGTTTTGATGGTTGACCTGACTGGAAGATTGGGAGCAATGATCTAAGAGATGCTACAGTACACGGTTCTTCCTCCACACACACACGCACACAGCGCTGTGCAGGTGAATGACAACAGAGCCTGGTCATTGACTTTTCATTCGGACAGGTGCCCAGAGTTGAGAGGTTAATAAAGTTGTTCCCAGAGCCTCACCATGTCCTTGGATATGCTAAGCATCACATCCTGGCAACAGCAGGGGTTAAAGGTCAGACGAGGCATGTCTGTTTAATAGCCCGGCAGCAAAGTGAGAGGTGAAGAGGTCAAGGTGACACGAAGTAGGACTTCAGGGTGCAAGCCGTTTGAACAAGGTGGAATACATTGTGTGTGTGTGTGTGTGTGTGTGAAGGTGGAACCAGCCCAAGTCGATGAGGACAGAACGTACGAGGTAGGCATTGGGAAACATGACATCATCTAAACATGGTTCAGGACACGAATAGCTGTGGCCTCAGAGGACCAGAACAATAAGGACACATGGAGAAACCAAGTCTAAATAATGTATGGTACTCAGTCATACACACACTGAATCTGTCTGTCCGTATTACACGTCCGTATCACATGTCCGTATTACATGTCCGTATCACATGTCCGTATAACACGTCCGTATCACACGTCCGTATCACACGTCCGTATCACACGTCCGTATTACACGTCCGTATAACATGTCCGTATTACACGTCCGTATCACATGTCCGTATCACATGTCCGTATTACATGTCCGTATTACATGTCCGTATCACACGTCCGTATCACACGTCCGTATCACATGTCCGTATTACACGTCCGTATTACACGTCCGTATTACATGTACGTATTACATGTACGTATTACATGTACGTATTACACGTCCGTATCACATGTCCGTATCACATGTCCGTATCACACGTCCGTATCACACGTCCGTATCACATGTCCGTATTACACGTCCGTATTACACGTCCGTATTACACGTCCGTATTACATGTACGTATTACATGTACGTATTACATGTACGTATTACACGTCCGTATTACATGTCCGTATCACATGTCCGTATCACACGTCCGTATTACACGTCCGTATTACATGTCCGTATTACATGTCCGTATTACATGTCCTTATCACACGTCCGTATTAGACGTCCGCATCACATGTCCGTATTACATGTCCGTATCACATGTCCGTATTACATGTCCGTATTACATGTCCGTATCACATGTCCGTATCACATGTCCGTATCACACGTCCGTATCACACGTCCGTATCACATGTCCGTATTACACGTCCGTATTACATGTACGTATTACATGTCCGTATTACATGTACGTATTACACGTCCGTATTACACGTCCGTATTACACGTCCGTATAACATGTCCGTATCACACGTCCGTATTACATGTCCGTATTACACGTCCGTATTACATGTCCGTATTACATGTCCTTATCACACGTCCGTATTAGACGTCCGCATCACATGTCCGTATTACATGTCCGTATCACACGTCCGTATCACACGTCCGTATCACATGTCCGTATCACATGTCCGTATCACACGTCCGTATCACACGTCCGTATTACACGTCCGTATCACACGTCCGTATCACACGTCCGTATCACACGTCCGTATCACACGTCCGTATCACACGTCCGTATCACACGTCCGTATTACATGTCCGTATTACACGTCCGTATCACATGTCCGTATCACATGTCCGTATTACATGTCTGTATTACACGTCCGTATCACATGTCCGTATCACACGTCCGTATTACACGTCCGTATTACATGTCCGTATTACATGTCTACGGCCTCCCCGGGGTCCCACACAAACTCAGACACACAAACAAACACAACATCACCAGCTAGCAAGCGTACAAAGCACTTCTTAACGTTCCACGTGCTGCTACAGCAGAGAGAAGGTAACTGTTGACCTCTCAATGCCCCTTAGTGACCCCTTAGTGACCTCATTCAGAAAGCTGTCTAGAAGTGATGCTAACCTCAGTGCTTTACAGAAAACTACAAGGCCCAATCGATATCCTAGGCCAACAACAGAACCGCGTGAGCAGGTCCACAGAGATACTACATCCTATGTTGGTTAGCACTGTTGGCTGAGTCCAGCAGAATAGAATTTGCCCGACTGTACATTTTTAAGGGTTTTAAAAGCAGAAAATAAAACAAGGCAAAACACTGGCAAATCGGAGTGCCATTATTCTCAGAGTGCGATGGTCGCACCAAAGTCTGAAAGAGAAATAAGTAAAAACGCTTCGATTCAAAGCTCTTCACTTCTCAATCAAAAGGATCTGGGCACTTATAGAGGTGACACTCGAGAGAAGACAACAGGAGAAAGAAAAGAAAAACACTGGCCGCAATCTGCGCTACTACATCCAGTAAGCGGCAGCCCTCCATCTTATTTCGTTCTCCCGGTGTCTCTATGAACATTAAAAAAATGCAACAAAACGAGATGTTACAAAAAGCAAGGCCGCTGAGAAGGAAAAAAGAACGCAGAGAATAGTATTCCAGTCATTTACAAAAATAAGTGGCGCATAAAGAAAGACTCCACTCTCTCATTGTCCTCTTGCTCTTTTTCCAGGGGGGCGCTAATCCCAGGCCAGTCAGCCTTGACTGGAATCTCTGGAAGCTTCTTAAGCCATGAATGTGGTTTTTGTTCCTGGTATTCCTCCGCTTGGCTGACAGAAAATAGGTAACTGGATTAGTGCTAAAATTCAGAGTAAAGTGAACTCCCAAACTTCTTTATGGCAAAGTGCTGAGAACACCCCTCCAACTCCTTCCTCAATCAACCCTCGTCCTGTCTCCTCCCTCGCTCTTTATCGTCCAGCCAACATCACTAAACATGGGCCAATGGACTGTGATCTCTAAGAGGGGCGGGGATTAGCCAAGGTTGAGAGGTTACACACTATGAACCAGGGGCTAAGAAGTAAGAACCCTAAAAGCAGTTAAGGACTTATTAGCTAATGTGTGTAAGGAAGCGTATTAATCAACTCCACTCCATCTGGAGGCTGTATCAGTGTGTGTGTGTGTGTGTGTCTGTGTGTAGGGTCCGTGTGTGTGTGTGTGTGTGTGTGTAGGGTCCGTGTGTGTGTGTGTTTAGGGTCGGTGTGTGAGTGTGTGTATGTATGTGTGTAAGTGTTGGACTATGGTGTGTGTGTGTGCGCGTGTGCGTGTGTGTGTATGTGTGTGACTAAGTGGCTGTGTGCAGGTGGTCCTGCACCTCTAGCAGTGGGGGTTTGAATTGCGGAGTGGGGCAGTCCGGGGGTAGCAAGCCAATTGTATAATAGAATAGATGAAAAACCCAGCTGAAAAAAGCATGATTTAATCCCCAATCCAGTCTGATTAAGAAGGGTGAGGAAGAAAAACATGTTCAAACACATCAGAGTCCTACACACACACACACACACACACACACACACACACACACACACACACACACATCAGAGTCCCACACACACACACACAGATCATAGTCCTACACACACACACACACACACACACACACATCAGAGTCCTACACTTAAACACACACACACACATCAGAGTCCTACACTTAAACACACACACACACACATCAGAGTCCTACACACACACACACACACACACACACACACACACACACACACACACACACACACACACACACACACACACACACACATCAGAGTCCCACACACACACACACAGATCATAGTCCTACACACACACACACACATCAGAGTCCTACACTTAAACACACACACACACACATCAGAGTCCTACACTTAAACACACACACACACACATCAGAGTCCTACACACACACACACACACACACACACACACACACACACACACACACACACACATCAGAGTCCTACACTTAAACACACACACACACACATCAGAGTCCTACACACACACACACACACACACATCAGAGTCCTACACACACACACACATCAGAGTCCTACACACACACACACATCAGAGTCCTACACACACACACACACACACATCAGAGTCCTACACACACACACACACACATCAGAGTCCTACACACACACACATATCAGAGTCCTACACACACACACACACACATCAGAGTCCTACACACACACACACACACATCAGAGTCCTACACACACACACATAACAGAGACCTACACACACACACACACACATCAGAGTCCTACACACACACACACATCAGAGTCCTACACACACACACACACACACACACATCAGAGTCCTATACTTACACACACACACACACCAGAGTCCTATACTTACACACACACACACACACACACACACACACACACACACACACACACACACACACACACACACACACACACACACACACACACACACACACACACACACACACACACACACACACACACACACACACACACACACACACACACACACACACACCATAGTCCAACACTTACACACACACAACTCGTAATTCTTCACGTGATGTTATTGAATGTATATGTACGTGTGTGACAGTTTATTCTTAAATAGGGGGTTGAGAGAGAGAGGCAGGATGAAGAGTTAAAAGCAAAACAGAAAGAGTGGGATCGATTGGCCAAGAGGATCACAAAAACTAACCTCCAGCTGAACCCAAGGTCACAGTTCAAAGGGCAGAGGGCACCATGCTGCCCAGTCCTAAAGAGGACCTTTATTCTATCCACCTGTCCATCCCTTCGTCCACCTCTTCATCATTCCACATGCTCGTCATCGCTTCACCTCATTTTCCCTCCTTTCGGGCCACATCTTCTGGAAAAACCTATACATTTTCACCTACATTGGGGTCGTCATATCCTTTGCCATTTTAATAATTTTGATACATAGTCTCAGAATTCAAGACACCTCCGATATTGGGACAGAATACTACAACATAATGCCTAAGTTAAGCACTTTATTTGGTATTATATCCTTGGATGCAATTATTTCCCAACACCGCTAAATCTAAAATTTAGCAAATACAATTAATGTCAATTGGAATTAAATCAATCTGGAGATAAATGTGCCAGTAAAGAACGTATCACTTTGTGGCCCGGAAATCCTCCCTAGCTGGCAGTACATAGGGAGCCAGTGTCTGGCTTTGTGATGAAGTACCATCCAATTACTTCTGAGGCATTTGCATGTAGTCTGGCAGACCAGACTTTTCGGTACACTTCTGAATTCATCCTACTGCCATCAGCAGATACACCATCATCAAAGAACAGCAGTGAACCAGTTCTAGTGGGAAGCATACATGCCCATAGCATCATAAAACCATCACTAGATTTCAAAGATGAGGTAGTACGATGAGAAGAGGTTTTCCTCCACATCTCTCTAACCATCACACTGAAATGTCATGACTCATGTCACAATACAACATTTCCAGGACACTACAAGGTATTTTATTTAAACATGATTATATTGGTTTTTAAGCTAAGGCCTACCAGACCATTGTAATTGCTAAGCTCATACCTTGTTTTTGACATTTCAAGTTATCTTAAGTTATTTCTTAAATTTGTTCCTAAGAAAGGTCCTAAGAAAAGTCTTACTGAAATTCACGAACGTGTTCTTAAAGTGCATAATTGTTCGCACCTACGATCCTGTAATGATGAATACCACGTCTTCGTAAATTGAAAGTGCGTGTCCGTTGTTCCTAATTAGCATAGGTAAATGCCCCGGTATTTCCCATAAAAGAGTATTAAACTGCAGGGCGGAGTGGAAAGTCATCGTAAAAACGTGGAAAATGCAAAAATGCAGAAACAAAAATGTATAGACAGTATAGAGGATCAGACGCCAAAAGAAAAATAAACTTCTGTAGTTCAGACGTGGAAATACTTCTGCAAGAAGTGAACAGCAAAGAGATGTAATATTTAGCAGCGTCAGTGATTGCAAAATCAAATACAAAAAGGATGCATGGGATTTAATCACTCGTTCTGTGAACGCTGTCTCAGCGCACCACTGATGACATAAAAAATAAACGGTTTGACATGAAGTTTGAGGCAAAAAAAGTATTGCCAAACACAAACGAGAGATGCTGACCACAGGAGGGGGAAAGGCTTGCACTGTCCTTACTGAGCTGTACCAGCGCATCGGGGACATAATCGGAATGACCGCAATCTCGGGTGTGCCCGCAATCTCGGGTGTGCGCGCAATCTCGGGTGTGGCCGCAATCTCGGGTGTGCCCGCAATCTCGGGTGTGCCATCCACAGAAAAGTGTATTATGTTTATTCATAATATTATTCTTTATAATATTTAAAGCACTGTACAATTGATGAAAACGCAGAGACTAATGATTTGTCATGAAATGTCTGCTTAAAAGTGCTTTTCACTGTGCGTAGATTCTGTTCTTTCCTAAGAACAAATTCCAGATAAGTAAACATTGGTGAATGTCAGAATCTTCGTGGAAACTGCGTAAGTGTGTTTTAAGAACGAATTTCTTCTTAAAAACGGTTGAAGAATATGGCCCATTGTCTTCTAGAGCCACGTGTGTGTTGAGTCCAGACATTTTGTTAACCCTGAGACCCAACCCAAATGCAGAGACCTAACCTTAACCTAAAACCCAGACTAACCTAACCCTAACCCTGAGACCTTGCCCTAATGCAGAGATCTAATTGCACCCGCACCTAACTTGCACCCGCGCCTAACGTGCACCCGCGCCTAACGTGCACCCGCGCCTAACGTGCACCCGCGCCTAACGTGCACCCGCGCCTAACGTGCACCCGCGCCTAACGTGCACCCGCGCCTAACTTGCACCCGCGCCTATCGTGCACCCGCGCCTATCGTGCACCCGCGCCTATCGTGCACCCGCGCCTATCGTGCACCCGCGCCTATCGTGCACCCGCGCCTATCGTGCACCTATGCCTTTACGAGTTTGCCTGTTTCCACCATATTTAATGCAGGCGCAGGAAAAGCAACCACAGACATATGTGAAAATGTGAATAATATTGCATGGTCCCCTACAGATTTGGAAAACCTTGGGTAGGACCGCACTAACGATCTCATGCTGCTAGACTTACAATGTGCATAAGATTCAGGGTAGTAGAGAGAAAAAGCGAGGGGGGATGGAACGAGAGGGGGATAGGAGAAAGAGACGGAGAGGGAGGGAGAGAGAGGGAGGGAGAGGGAAGAGGGCTAGAGAGAGAGAGGGAGGGAGAGGGAAGAGGGCTAGAGAGAGAGAGAGAGAGGGGAGACTCCTCATTATCTGGATGCGATTTGAGTTGAAATATTTATTAAGATATTAATGTGTGCTCTCCCCCCTTCATCTGCTCTCTGATGCTCACACACACTGTATCTCTCCCCTCTCGGCACTGACCTCACACACACACACACACACACACACACACACACACACACACACACACACACACACACCAATGCAAGGATGATAAAATTAACCAAAGCTGCGAAACAACACACACACACACACACTTTTAGGTCATCGTCATGCAGATGACACATGTCTCATATTGTGTGACCGTGTTTTTGTGAAAGTGTATGGTTGTTTGCTTCTGAACACGTAGATGACCTATGCATAGGTCAGTTATGAGTGGCAGATAAAAGTAGACACATTTGACAATGGCTGTATTTCAATTAATATGCTGATTACATCTGTAACTACAGACAAAATGATCCATGCCAGAGGTACTTTTGAGAAGACTGGAAACATCAGCGCAATCAACAATTCAACGGCCAGTGGATTTGTTATCCATGCATTCTCAATTGGCCCTTCTGTAATGGGCAAGTCTGGGAGTTGGAGTGCACTCCTTCAAGGAATGAATGAGAGTCAATTGGGCGGGAGAAACACAACATTAAATGACCTAAACAGAAAGTACAACGGTCGACATACTTGTAGAAGTCTGAGGGAGCTTGGGAGTGGGAACTTTTTTGTTGGACAGTTTTGTTTTGGTAAATGCTTCTTAACTGAAGATATTGCATATTCTACAAGGACATTCGTTGTAACATGGAACGTGTGACTCTACGTACCAACTAGGCTGCTATTGGTCTGGCGAGCTTCCTCCATTTATTGACCAATATGCATATATATATATATATATATATCTCCTACTATATGTAATATCTCTAGTCACACTGTACTGTCAATCTTTAGGGCATTCTGAGCCAGCGAGCTAATCAGCTAGTGATGAGCACAAATTAATGTGCAGGTACGGCAAGCAGAGAGAAAACGAGTTGGGGGTGTGGGGGGCAGAGAGAAAAGAGACAGTGTTGACAGATTACACACTGCCCGTCAGTGGCACAAAGACACTAGGCTCGTCAGAGACAAAAGAGTGACATCTCACACGTCCACAAACGTGCACATGCACACACACACACACACACACACACACACACACACACACACACACACACACACACACACACACACACACACACACACACACACACACACACACACACACACACACACACACACACACACACACACACACACACACACACACACACACACACACACACACACACACACACACACACACACACACACACACACACACACACACGGGTGTGACGCTAGTGACGTCAACTCCTTTCATATTCCCAGCACGTTAAAAATAACGCCGACCACCCAACAGACGGGCTTCTCCACACTAGTCTCTCGGTTCCACAGAACTTTCGGTTCCACAGAACAGGATGAACTAAGGGAACCGTTGGTGCATCCATCTCCACCTCCACACATCTACTAGTCCTACTAACTCCATCTCCACCTCCACACATCTACTAGTCCTACTAACTCCATCTCCACCTCCACACATCTACTAGTCCTACTAACTCCATCTCCACCTCCACACATCTACTAGTCCTACTAACTCCATCTCCACCTCCACACATCTACTAGTCCTACTAACTCCATCTCCACACATCTACTAGTCCTACTAACTCCATCTCCACCTCCACACATCTACTAGTCCTACTAACTCCACCCATCTCCACCTCTACACATCTGCTAGTCCTACTAACTCCACCCATCTCCACCTCTACACATCTACTAGTCCTACTAACTCCACCCATCTCCACCTCTACACATCTACTAGTCCTATTAACTCCATCCTCCCCAATTCCCTGTGTCATATTTTAATCCATTTTGTATTTTTTTCTGGCACTGACCCGTATTGGAATCAGTTCCGTCTCTCCCTCCTTCTGCGGGTTGCGGTACTTCTCATAGAAGTCTCTCTTCTTCCTGCTCTCTCGGTCATCCTTACGCTCTCTCTTTTGGGCGGGTTCGTCCGTGGCCTCAGGGGAGGGCAGAGGGGTGGTCTTGGTCTGCTTCTCCACCTCCCGGTGGTTCAGGTTGGGGTTGAGGACCATCACACCGTAACCCTCCTGGAAGACAAAACACACAGCAGTTAGACATCACTGATCACATCTGCACAGTTATGGTAGCAGTCAGTCATGGAAGCAGTCAGTCAGTCATGGTAGCAGTCAGTCAGTCATGGTAGCAGTCAGTCAGTCATGGTAGCAGTCAGTCAGTCATGGTAGCAGTCAGTCAGTCATGGTAGCAGTCAGTCAGTCATGGTAGCAGTCAGTCATGGTAGCAGTCAGTCAGTCATGGTAGCAGTCAGTCAGTCATGGTAGCAGTCAGTCAGTCATGGTAGCAGTCAGTCAGTCATGGTAGCAGTCAGTCAGTCATGGTAGCAGTCAGTCAGTCATGGTAGCAGTCAGTCAGTCATGGTAGCAGTCAGTCAGTCATGGTAGCAGTCAGTCAGTCATGGTAGCAGTCAGAGCAGCAGAGCTATTGGAGGCGGGATTAGAACCACTGACAGAGGTGAATAGCATTTAGTGACTTCAAAAAGGCCACACGTCACTTTCTTTCAAACTTAATCGATCCTTCCATCACTCAACTTGAGAGTTAGGGGCCGATGCATAAATGTGTGTGTGTGGGGGTGTTTGTGTTTATATTCATTGTTTTAGAGTCTCACTAACACAGCCGTTTAATAGTATCAGAACAAAGCAATGCACATACTGGAAATGAATAGGAAAAAAACATTTTATGAATATTAACAAATGTAAATTTTTAAAATTGAAATGTGCGGTAAAATGTATGTAAGAGAAAGGTGAGGGAAAGGTATTGTGAAATGTAATGAAACTATTGTGATTGGGGGGAAGTCTTCACAAGGTCTGAGTGACTTCTTCAACTCTAAAGCCATTTTTAATTAAGTGTGTTTATTATCCTAAGCACCCTGAAACTAAAGCAGGAAACCAAGGGATTCCTGTTCCACTTGGCTACACACACACACACCACACACACACACACACACACACACACACACACACACACACACACACACACACACACACACACACACACACACACACACACACACACACACACACACACACACACACACACACACACACACACACACACACACACACACACACACACACACACACACACACACACACACACACACACACACACACACACACACACACACACACACACACACACACACACACACACACACACACACACACACACACAGACAGAGATCTGTCCCGAACATGTTTTTTTAAGACGAGTGTAGGAGTTAACGGTGAGATGGGCCTCTTCCATCACACACCCTGTCTACCCAGCAGCACATCTCCTCCTTTTTAATAAGTGTTAACATAACGTGTGTGTGTGTGTCCCTCATGTGCCCATGGACATCAAACCTGCTCCACACCCACTGCCTTTAGCACCTGGTGTGTTGACAACAGCAAAATGACACGTTCACACGTTGCCAGATTATGAAATTATTCATATTCTCACTCCTCTCCAGCCAACACATTTAGCCCCCTTACTCTTCTCCTTTGGGCTCATTAGAATCAAACTTTCCGTCTTAAACTAATTAGACACATTTGAACAAACTGCAGAGTTGCAAGTTATTTCAGAGGCAATTATATAATTACTTCATATCAGGAGTGATAGGATTATTTTATTGAGACCTATTTTGGGGTGTTGGGTTTTACATGCTTGACTAAATCTCGGACAGCAACAATTGTCAACAAATTGCCATAAAATTATGAATTACTCAATTACCAATATTACAAAATCCGCTTTGACAAATCTGGAGGAATATAATACAAAAGTATGACTGAATTCAATGACAACTTACCACCAAGACATTGAACTAAATAAAAACAAGATAACAGATAAATGACTCACAGCGATCCATTCTAACAACCACATCAGTACTGAAAATACGAATAGAACAATCAACAAAGTAACGATCCCAGAAAACCCACTGGTCTACATGTTGAAAAATACATAAAGCATGAAACCGACACACGCAGACAACATTTGCTGGTGGTTTTTTATAAAACCAATTTATTTGAAGCCCACAGTATTGTTTAGCTGGAGGAGTATCTCTGGCCCTGAGGGAGGTTTTCTCCCAAGTGTCAGGACTGCACATATGGAGCGACACAGAACCGACAGCACCTGGGCTTGAAGCGGAACACGGAGACGGAGCAGGCTTTCGTACTCCTCTTTTGGGCTTACTAGAGATTTGCAGCGAGAGGGAGGGTATAGAAAACGCTCTAAGGAAAGACCCGGGGCTGTCTTTGTTGGCACAGCCTGCGTGGACGAGTTCACACGGACAAGATAAGCGCAGAGGGAGAGGAAGATGGGAGAGAAGAGGAAAAGGGAAGAAGGTCCACTCCAGCTTTGTGCCACTGCCCACTAGTGGCAGCCTGGAAAACTGACTGGCAACATTGTGTCCTATTCCTTGGCACAGGAACACAAGAAAGAGATGGGAGGGGTAGACAAAGACAGAAAGGAATGGAGAGACAGAACGGAGACAGAACGGAGACAGAAGGGAGACAGAACGTAGACAAAACGAAAAGAGAACAGAGAGAGAACAGAAAGTGACCGGAGACGGAACGGAGACAGAACGGAATAGATCGAAGAAAACAAAGAAAGAGACACTGGAAGACCGAGAGAGTGATAGAAAAGGAGAGCGACAGACAAAAGGAGAGTGCCTGAAACACACAAACCAAACACAAACCACACACACAACCCACACACAACCCACACACACAACCCACACACAAACCACACACACAACCCACACACACAACCCACACACACAACCCACACACACAACCACACACACAACCCACACACACAACCCACACACAAACCACACACACAACCCACACACAAACCACACACACAAACCACACACACAACCCACACACACAACCCACACACAAACCACACACACAACCCACACACAAACCACACACACAACCCACACCATCCATCTATCCACACAGACAGCCCACCTACCCAAACCCTCTCTCCCATCTACGTGTCTCAGAACCCCATTTTCCTGCTGTGCTAATGGTGGCTAACCCTGACTGCTAACCGGTGTCCCTAAAAGACATTACAGCCAAGCTACCCTGCTGTCCGGTCGACAGCGACACAGCCGAGTGAAAAACCATGGTTAACATGGACAGAGAAAGGTCTCAGTAGTGCTGTTGGGGAAGCAGTGCCCTTTCAGCTCAGTTCAGGTAGAAGGCAAGGCTGGACATTGTCTTGCTTGATTAAAACATTTATAACTTTTTAAGATTCAAAATGATTAGATGTGAATGACGATAGGTGTAAATAGTGAGTGAAAAGAACCGAAGGTAGCTAGCGAACTATGTAATGCTAATACATCTACCCAGACTTCCCCCACTACCATAAACATTAACGTAGCAGTATAATGACATTGTATAATAATCTATTATCGCCCATTCTGTCATATTAATAGAAAAAGCTGAGGCTGAATAAAACACAAATGGTCTGAATTGTCTCAAGTGCCTGTCAGCAAATAAAGAGGCTTAGTGAGGACACTGATGTTGGGTTAGTGTGCCTTTATGATATAACACACACACACACACACTCCTGTTAGCCCTGTACCGCCACCACACAGAGCCCTGGCCCAGAGGGCAGTGGTCAGAGGGGTCAGCACAGCTGGTCCAGAGGGGGGTGCACCCCTGTCACCCTGGTCCGGACGCTCTTTAGCGCTCCTTTGTCGGCCTGTCGAAGACCAGCCGACTCCCCTCAGATAGTACAACAATGGCCGCCGCTCACGAAGCCCTGCTCAGGAAGCCCCGCTCTGCTCTCTATGGCCCAGTGTCACTGACGCCGTGCTTCGCCCCGCATCTCAGACGAGCGTCTTAATACGCGCTCGAGCGATGGATAAAACGACATTCCCCGAAAATGGAGAGATGCACAAAGATCAACGACACACACTGACGCAACGCCTCGGTGGGAAATGGTGATGGGTGGTTTCTATAAGCATTTCTGGACTGTTCAGTAGATCGTGTACAGAACACCCTGTGATGAGGCTATATGGTTAGTCAGACGTCGGTCCTGTTTGTCTGCCAGACAGTAGAACTCTAATGAACCACTGTCTGCCTTCTCAGAGGCATCGTTTAAAGAAGAGGGACAGAAAATAGACTAAGCCGTCCCTTTATTACGACGCTAGCTTAATGTTTCCAGTAGGGCTTTTATGAAATTAAATGTGTCTAATGTATGTGAGTGAAACGAGGAGGTCGGATTGGCGCGTTTCATCTCTCTGTGTGTGTGTGTCTATGTGTGTGTGTGTGTGTGTGTGTGCATGCGCGAGGTCCCTGTGTGTCCGTAGCTCTGCTAGGCTTTGATGTTACAGCTCTTGTATAGCGAGCAAGGCGTTAGGCACATCAAAAAGCATAGGCACTTGACAGGTAAAAAGTATGATATCGGTCTGGGGGCATTTGTGTGTGTGTGCGTGCGCTTAAAGAAACCTACAGTACTGTGAATGCATACTGTAGACGTATAAATGTGTATTCAATGCATTAGTACTATATGAGCGTTTATCTGTATTCCCCATGTAGTATGGTGCTCCTAGATGTGCCAGCAGTACGTGCTAGATGTGCCGGCAGTACGTGCTAGATGTGCCGGCAGTACGTGCTGGCAGTACGTGCTAGATGTGCCGGCAGTACGTGCTGGCAGTACGTGCTAGATGTGCCGGCAGTACGTGCTTGATGTGCCAGAAGTACGTGCTAGATGTGCCGGCAGTACGTGCTAGATGTGCCGGCAGTATGTGCTAGATGTGCCGGCAGTACGTGCTAGATGTGCCGGCAGTACGTGCTAGATGTGCCGGCAGTATGTGCTAGATGTGCCGGCAGTACGTGCTAGATGTGCCGGCAGTACGTGCTAGATGTGCCGACAGTACGTGCTAGATGTGCCGAATGAGACACCAATTTCCACAGTAAAACTTAGAAAGGCTATGTGGTGATAACATTCAGACATCCTTACTCACCATTCATGAACACAAACCCGTTGCCACATTAGCAAACTGCAATGTTTCCGAAATGATTTCCATAGAGATTTTGTCTTCATTTCATTCTGTTTTTATAGCTGTTGACCTAAATGAGATCCAGGCAGTAAGCAAACGGAGGCTGCACGGCAGAACAGAGGCTGCACGGCAGAACAGAGGCTGCACGGCAGAACAGAGGCTGCACGGCAGAACAGAGGCTGCACGGCAGAACAGAGGCTGCACGGCAGAACAGAGGCTGCACGGCAGAACAGAGGCTGCACGGCAGAACAGAGGCATAAAGAAACCTGGGGTGCCTCAGATGTTCGAACATCCCCCAGAGACCCTGCTGCCGCTGGTGGAGTATGTGGGAATGGATCTACAGTCATGTGAAATGGGCCCCTCCTGGACTATGGCAGGGGGCCCTTTCTCTTAGGGCCACCCTTGCTCTGGGTGACCTTGTCTGTCTCCGTCTCCACGTGGGCTTTTTTCAGCGACCAGGGGCCCATTACCCCCCCCCCCCCGCTCTCCCCCAGATGCCACACAGCTCGCACAGCACTGTCAGATTAAGTCTCACCCACACCCCACAGCCCACACCCCACAGCCAGCCCCTCCGTACCCCCTGAACTCATCCCTCTCCAGCCGCTTCACACGCAGACCCACGTCTTGATTGGACTGTTGTGCTGACGGGTGGAACATCGATGAATCACACAAAAACACTATTACATTTAAACCGACAGTCAGTAAAAAAAAAGAGTAAAAAAACAGTCCAAAAAATGTACTTCTCTGTTACCGAACAGGATACATGTATTCTTTTCATTTCCACAGACACGAGCCTTTATGTGTGAATTCCTGTCCTAAAGCACTTCCGGTGTGCCCAGGATGGATCCTAAAGGGCTGGGTCAGTTTTACCAAATCCCAGACTGACGTACAAAAATTTGCTACAAACGATGGTATTTGGATGAATGAAAAGCTGAGAGTGTAGCATCGGTTTTTATCTACGACACTAACAAGCCACACAAGGTTAGTTAGAAGGGAAACAGTTTTTTTACTTGGAACATCACAGGAAGTCCCAGGACACAGTGTCTATAATGTTGTATCAGCCTCACACCGCTGCTGTCTGGAACACCAAACTGACGAGCTGAAATGTTCACTTCCTGACTGTACTCCTGAATTCTTACACACGTCATTATGACCGTTAGTTTGGTGAACCTTACAGAGATGCTGCTGCTATGGTGCTCTACCTGCAGCTCTAGTTGTCCTATCAAACAATACAATAGACAATGTGATGCTGCTGTTATGGTGCTCTACCTGCAGCTCTAGTTGTCCTATCAAACAATACAATAGACAATGTGATGCTGCTGTTATGGTGCTCTACCTGCAGCTCTAGTTGTCCTATCAAACAATACATTAGACAATGTGATGCTGCTGTTATGGTGCTCTACCTGCAGCTCTAGTTGTCCTATCAAACAATACAATAGACAATGTGATGCTGCTGTTATGGTGCTCTACCTGCAGCTCTAGTTGTCCTATCAAACAATACATTAGACAATGTGATGCTGCTGTTATGGTGCTCTACCTGCAGCTCTAGTTGTCCTATCAAACAATACATTAGACAATGTGATGCTGCTGTTATGGTGCTCTACCTGCAGCTCTAGTTGTCCTATCAAACAATACATTAGACAATGTGATGCTGCTGTTATGGTGCTCTACCTGCAGCTCTAGTTGTCCTATCAAACAATACAATAGACAATGTGATGCTGCTGTTATGGTGCTCTACCTGCAGCTCTAGTTGTCCTATCAAACAATACATTAGACAATGTGAAGCTGCTGTTATGGTGCTCTACCTGCAGCTCTAGTTGTCCTATCAAACAATACATTAGACAATGTGATGCTGCTGTTATGGTGCTCTACCTGCAGCTCTAGTTGTCCTATCAAACAATACAATAGACAATGTGATGCTGCTGTTATGGTGCTCTACCTGCAGCTCTAGTTGTCCTATCAAACAATACATTAGACAATGTGATGCTGCTGTTATGGTGCTCTACCTGCAGCTCTAGTTGTCCTATCAAACAATACATTAGACAATGTGATGCTGCTGTTATGGTGCTCTACCTGCAGCTCTAGTTGTCCTATCAAACAATACATTAGACAATGTGATGCTGCTGTTATGGTGCTCTACCTGCAGCTCTAGTTGTCCTATCAAACAATACAATAGACAATGTGATGCTGCTGTTATGGTGCTCTACCTGCAGCTCTAGTTGTCCTATCAAACAATACATTAGACAATGTGATGCTGCTGTTATGGTGCTCTACCTGCAGCTCTAGTTGTCCTATCAAACAATACATTAGACAATGTGATGCTGCTGTTATGGTGCTCTACCTGCAGCTCTAGTTGTCCTATCAAACAATACATTAGACAATGTGATGCTGCTGTTATGGTGCTCTACCTGCAGCTCTAGTTGTCCTATCAAACAATACATTAGACAACGTGATGCTGCTGCTATGGGAAGAGCAAAGAAATACATGAAATATAATAACTGCAAATCCATATGGGGTTTCATGTTGTTAAGCCAGATCTGACTCCAGGGGATTCACGTATACACTTGTCAGTCTATTAAACATTAAGCACACAGAACAAATACCTAACAGTAAGCCCAGGATCAGCTGTAATAATCAGAACGGCCGTCCTTATACAGTGATCATGCCTTTCAATTAACAAAACCTCAAAATGAGTGTGTCTGAAGATACAGGCGATAACCTGTTGCTCTCTGACCAACCCCACTAATACAGGAGGGACAGCTGAATACATGTCCAAGACAGCAGAACCGGGACAACAAGTTACTGTACAGACACATGATATAACAACCCAACAATCACAGATGTGATTATAAATGTATTTAGGACTATAAACATGTCACAATGCACAGTAACCTTTGGTGACAAGTCAAGTGAGTGAGAAACCAGCAAATGTAACGTTGGCATGGATGTTTATTGTCTGAATATGAATATGTATCTATAATCTGTATACTATTCTTAGTGAGGAAATTAGTAGATGCGTCATATCCCCTGTGCCTCAGCATCTGTACATGTCTGACTTCACATCTCTTCTTCTCTTTTCCTCTCTCTCTCTCTCTCTCTCTCTCTCTCTCTCTCCCCCATCAGTCTCTCACTCGCTCGCTCTCTTCCCTTCTTTCTTCCCCTTTCTACCTCCCTCTCCCTGCCTACTTTCTCTTCTGGACCGGTCTATTTTCAGCACCTTCGCACCCACACACACCCACCCTCACAGACACCAGTGAAGAGAAGTGCACACACACACACACACACACGCTTGCATACACACAAACACACACACACACACACACACACACACAAGTGACGAGTAACACACACACACACACAAACAGCTAAGGCTCCTCACATCTGAACGATTTATCAGTCTCCTCTGCGATTTCATTCAGTATCTTTGCTTCATTTAGCTTTCGTTTATTTGTGAGAGCTACTGTAGTCTGGCTGACACCAACTCCCAGAGGCCCCTCTACCCCACTCCTCACCCTCTCCCCTCGCCCCCACTACTCCCCCTCTCCCCCCACTGGTCCCCCCCTCCACAACACTCATTCTGTCTCTCGTTGTCTCCATGTTCAATTGGGTGGATCAAGAACAGTGAGCTTTATCACATCAAAGACGTACAAACAACAACATGGGTCAGAACCATACCATGGTAAGATATACACTAGAACATGGGTCAGAACCATACCATGGTCAGATATACACTAGAACATGGGTCAGAACCATACCATGGTAAGATATACACTAAAACATGGGTCAGAACCATACCATGGTCAGATATACACTAGAACATGGGTCAGAACCATACCATGGTAAGATATACACTAGAACATGGGTCAGAACCATACCATGGTAAGATATACACTAGAACATGGGTCAGAACCATACCATGGTAAGATATACACTAGAACATGGGTCAGAACCATACCATGGTAAGATATACACTAGAACATGGGTCAGAACCATACCATGGTCAGATATACACTAGAACATGGGTCAGAACCATACCATGGTAAGATATACACTACAACATGGGTCAGAACCATACCATGGTAAGATATACACTAGAACATGGGTCAGAACCATACCATGGTAAGATATACACTAGAACATGGGTCAGAACCATACCATGGTCAGATATACACTAGAACATGGGTCAGAACCATACCATGGTAAGATATACACTAGAACATGGGTCAGAACCATACCATGGTCAGTTAAATACACTAGGACAAGGGTCAGAACCATACCATGGTCAGATATATACTAGAACATGGGTCAGAACCATACCATGGTCAGATATACACTAGAACATGGGTCAGAACCATACCATGGTAAGATATACACTAGAACATGGGTCAGAACCATACCATGGTCAGTTAAATACACTAGAACAAGGGACAGAACCATACCATGGTCAGATGAATACACTAGAACATGGGTCAGAACCATACCGTGGTCAGATGAATACACTAGGACATGGGTCAGAACCACACCATGATCAGTAAAATACACTAGAACAAGGGACAGAACCACCCCATGGTCAGATGAATACACTAGAACATGGGTCAGAACCACACCATGGTCAGATGATTAAACTAGAACATACAATGGTTGTGTGTTGAGGCCACATACTTTGTTTCTGGAAGCCCAGTGAGTTTGTATCATGTCCTAATCGGGACCACACTGATGTCACAACATGGAGCAAATGTGTGAACAATCATGTCTGTCCAACATCACTGTCTACTGGTCAGATAAATAATGATTGAAGGATGTCTTGATATGAATCAAGGAAGATCAGGGAACATCTATAAGTGAAATATCCTGTCCAATCAGTTCAAAAGAAACAAAAGACACACCAGTCAGGCTTACTCATGTGGCATTGTCACCCCTAGTTTGGTAAAACACGGAAATTATCTATTCTGACAAAACATGACCCCACGCACGCGCACACGCACGCGCACGCACGCACACACGCACGCGCACGCACGCACACACAGGAGGAGTCCATCCTATGCTGATAAATACACTACAACCAGTGCTTCATCTGCTCTTTGCACAACACAGGGTGTGTGTGTGTAAGCTCTGAGGGGGGAGTGGTGGCTTGATGGAACATTAATCACCAACCAGGTAGAATTTGTCAGAGCTATCGATTGTGCAAGTAAATCTTACAAAAGTAATTTGTCAATTTATTTTTTATTTTTTCAGGAGGGCAACATGTCAATTGTTCACAGGTAAGTCAGCATGAACACACACACCAACACACACACACACACACACCAACACACACACACACAGTGGGCCCGTGGTAACTACTAGAGTGTTTTCTTTTACCCGGAGAGGTAATGTAATAGAATGGTAACCTTGTGTGTCGAACCAGTCTTATATGGTAAGAGCCTGTACAGTGACTTGTACATGATGTCCATATGGAGACTGGCTAGACTATAAAGAGACAGAGACATACTGACTGGCTGCTGGGAAATAAATACAAATCCACAGTCTCACGCCGTTAGCAATGTGATTTATACATTCTATATTGTCTACTCTCAGCGTACACATCCATTTTTAATGAGGGCCAGGGTTGATATAGATCATAGAATGATAGGTGCCTCCCTTTCCTCCCATCCAACAATTTAATGTATAAATCAGAGCCTTGGAGCTCGGAGGGGGAGACTGCCAGGGGAGAAGCATGGGGAGAGAGTGGACGAGAGCTGGGGAAACAGAGGGTATTTCTCTGGAGATTGGCCCTCTACTGGAGGGCAGTGGATGTGGCTTGTCAGGGGGCATTGGTGAAACCACCTGGTAAAAGCTTTATAGAGTTGACATTATTCATTATTTTATGATGACTGTGGTGACCCTGGTGATGTTAATAATACTAATGTGATGATAGAAGTAATGATAACAGTGATGATTATAACAATAATGGTGGTAGTGATAATGATGATAATAAGGATGACAATGATAATGGTGGTAGTGATAATGGTGATAATAAGGATGATAATGATAATGGTGATAATAAGGATGACAATGATAATGGTGGTGGTGATAATGATGATAATAAGGATGATAATGATAATGGTGGTGGTGATAATGGTGATAATAAGGATGATAATGATAATGGTGATAATAAGGATGATAATGATAATGGTGATAATAAGGATGACAATGATAATGGTGGTAGTGATAATGATGATAATAAGGATGATAATGATAATGGTGGTGGTGATAATGGTGATAATAAGGATGACAATGATAATGGTGGTAGTGATAATGGTGATAATAAGGATGACAATGATAAGGGTGGTGGTGATAATGATGATAATAAGGATGACAATGATAATGGTGGTGGTGATAATGATGATAATAAGGATGACAATGATAATGGTGGTGGTGATAATGGTGATAATAAGGATGACAATGATAATGGTGGTGGTGATAATGATGACAATAAAATGACAATGATAATGGTGGTAGTGATAATGGTGATAATAAGGATGACAATGATAATGGTGGTGGTGATAATGATGACAATAAAGATGACAATGATAATGGTGGTAGTGATAATGGTGGTAGTGAGGATGACAATGATAATGGTGATAATAAGGATGACAATGATAATGGTGGTGGTGATAATGATGATAATAAGGATGACAATGATAATGGTGGTGATATTGATGGTGGAGATGATGATGTGGATGATAATGATGATGGTGATGTGATTGGTGATAATGATGATGGTGATGTGGATGATAATGATGATGGTGATGTGATTGGTGATAATGATGATGGTGATGTGATTGTTGATAATGATGATGGTGATGTGATTGGTGATAATGATGATGTGATTGTTGATAATGATGATGGTGAGGATGATGTGGATGATAATGATGGTGGTGAGGATGATGTGGATGATAATGATGGTGGTGAGGATGATGTGGAAGATGATGATGATGATGTGGATGATAATGATAATAGGAGCGGTCAGAACATATGAACTAGGAAGGATGAGCTATGATACAGCAACTATGGTGGATGGGCTTGGGGCTAGACATTACGGGCTAGTGCATAAGAGCTAGTGAGGACAGGCCAGGGGGGTGTGAATGGCTCAGCAGCCAGCATGTGATGACCTAGCTGGATTGTCTCAGTAATCTGGGTCTGTCTGGGGTGAATAATGATCTCCCAGTGTCCAGGCCGGGGTATTCATCTTAGTGAACACCACAGGCACTGGGTAACCTTAAAGGGTTAGGGGTTAAAGTGGAATCCCCTGTCCTCTGCTCTGTTATTGTGGCCTGTGAGGGAGGGCCAGAGGCGAGCTGGTGGTCCTGCTGGGGTTGTTGATTTTGCGTGTGTGTGTGTGTGTGTGTGTGTGTGTGTGTGTGTGTGTGTGTGTGTGTGGTGTGTGTGTGTGTGTGAGTGTGCATGTGTCGTGTGTAGTGTGTGCTTGCCCATCCAAACCTTTAGTAAAGCAAAATGTCAGTGGCTTTTTTAACTGTTTCTACTAGTCTTCTTACTGAATGGAACATTAGATAAAGCACAGCAACCGGTTACCTGCCCTCACAGCAGTGCACCATGGGTAAAACACCAAAAACAGTGCTCAATCACAATGTCTGTTTGTAGTGTACCCTTTCTTAAGGACCTACTCTCTCACTCTCTGTGTGTGTGTACATTACCGGGTGTCAGTGTAACGCAGAGCTTTCCCAGTGTCTTAACACATGGCCTAATACATGCTTGAAAGCACACAGATGGAGCTACGCAACTAAGCTGGAATTCCCTGCTTCCTCTACAAAGGTGGTCCACACAGGTCTACACGCGTGTGCGAGAGTCCCTCCTTAGAACAACCATATTAACCAAGCATGGAGTGGCAGACATCTTCCTATTAACCCGGGACATTCCCAGAAAGAGATTTAACACAATTAACCGTTCAAAGCGGTGGTGAAATAAATCCCAGCTCCACCGGCCACAACCGGCACCCCAACATAATTTTGTTTTTTTAAGACCACCTGTTGCCTATTATTTTTTACATACTGCTTTCTCATAAATCATAACACTAGCTAATTAATCAAGCTGTCAAAACGGGGACTGCGGGTCACATGGCAGGGTCAAGGGTCGTAACCATGCTGATGGAGGTCAGGGTCACACCACATTCCTCATTATCAAGTTGGGATGAGAGAAGGCTCGAGCAAACAAAAGCGAAAGCAGATGGAGAGGGACGGAGGAAAAAAAAAACAGAGAGTGAGGAAAGAAAATTTGACAAAGAAAAGTGAAAGAGGCTGTCAGCTGCCTGCAAATGAAGATAGGGGAGCCCACTCTGAGAGTGGAGGGCTGGAAGAAGAGACAATCAAAGAAGGCTACACAAAAGAACAAGGGAAAACTACAAGATGTTTCTGCCATACAGACACAAAACTGGTTGGCGAGGGGGTGGTGGAAAATGAGGGGGGGGGGAGGAAGATGGGAAGACCCTTCTGCGGTGAAAATATTGGGAATCAGCTGCGGCAGATATGATTGTTATCTGTTTGTCTCTCTCTATGGAGAGACACGAGGAAGCCTAAAGATAGCCATCTCTCTCTCCAAATCTCTCTCTCTCTCTGAGTATTTCTCTCTGTCTCAGTTGAGTATCTATTACTCTCTGTGTCTCATCTCACTGTGTATTTCTATCTCTCTCTCCATCTACGTGCGAGTACCTAGCTCCATATATCTACTGCCCTATGAATATCTCTCCGTCTTGGTGAGTTGGTCCTGTGAGTATTTCTCTGTGAGTATTTCTCTGTGAGTATTTCTCTGTGAATATTAGATAGAGTTACATTTCCACTCCTGTCATCAGGTCTATAGAAGAAGTATTTAACTACCAGATAGAGTTACATTTCCACTCCTGTCATCAGGTCTATAGTAGAAGTACTTAACTACCAGACAGAGTTACATTTCCACTCCTGTCATCAGGTCTACAGTCCCTGACAAAAGTCTTGTCGCTTGTGTACAAATTGACCTGAAGTGCCGCTGAAATATATTTCTAATCAAGATGTTTTTACAAGAAATGGCTCATTTTAATCCCAACAGCTTTTGTAATAATGTTTCAGTGCAAAATTAAACTGTCAAAAAGTATTCTAATATTCACAGCTTGGTAAAGCCCATTGAGTCAATTTTTGCAAAGACATAAGTGTTGTCGCCTTGTCATATGAGCTTCACCTGTGACTAATAATGGATCAATTAGGTCTCAGGTGTGTATAAAAACAACCCCAGTACACTAGACCTTCACATCAACTGCAACTAGACCTCTGCAAACATGCCTAAGATTCACCCTGAGACTAAAGTTTTGATTATCAAGAGGCTGAAGACCAGATCCACTGCTGATGTGGCAGACACCTTCAATGTGTCTCAGCGTCAAGTACAGAGGATAAAAAAAACATCTGAAGACACTGGAGACGTTTTTGACAAGCCCAGGTCAGGCAGACCCCTCAAGACAACTGCTGGAGAGGATCGTTTGTTGGCTCGAAAATCCAAGGCCAGCCCATTTTCCACTGCAGCAGAGCTCCATGAGACCTGGGCACCTGAAGTCCCTGTTTCAACCAGAACAGTTTGTCGGATTCTGTCTCAAAATGGCCTCCATGGTCGAATCAGTGCCCAGAAGCCAGCCCTAAACAAAAGACAATTGAAAAACCGTGTTGCATTTCCAAGGCCCACAGCCTCCTAAAAGGATGGACGCTGGAAAAGTGGAAGAAGGTGGATTTTTCAGATGAATCTTCTGTTGAATTACACCACAGTCACCGCAAATATTGCAGGACACCTACTGGAGCCCGCATGGATCCGAGATTCACCCAGAAAACAATTTTGGTGGCGGAAAAATCATGGTCTGGGGTTACTTCCAGTATGGGGGTGTGCAAGAGATCTGCAGGGTGGAAGGCAACATCAATAGTCTAAAATACCAAGAAATCTTAGCTACCTATTATATTCCCATCCATAAAATAGGACAAATTCTGCAGCAGGATGTTGCACCATCACATACTTCCATCTCCACATCAAAGTTCCTCAAGGTGAAGAAGATCAAGATGCTCCAGGATTGGCCAGCCCAGTCACCAGACATAAACATCATTGAGCGTATGTGGGGTAGGATGAAAGAGGAAGCATGGAAGACGAAACCAAAGTATATTGATGAACTCTGGGAGGCATGCAAGACTGCTTTCTTTGCTATTCCTGATGACTTCATCAATAAATTGTATGCATCCTTGCCAAACCGCATGGATGCAGTCCTTCAAGCTCATGGAAGTCATACAAGATATTCAATTTGGACCTCACAGCACCACTACTTAATTTGCTGACATATTTTTGTATTTGCAGTAAATGTGTTCAATTTCTGTATAGGCGACAAAACTTTTGTCTTGCCAAAATTTGACCTTTCTGTCTTGATTAAATGATACATATTTTTTCAGTGAAACTAATTCATTTCTGTGCATTAAACATCATTTGGGAACGTTTTAGCTTTTTATATGAGCTATTTCTAACACCAATTGATTAATTAAAAGTCTGGTTAATAGCAGGTGTTTCTAGAAAATAGATAAGCGACAAGACTTTTGTCAGGGACTGTATAGTAGAAGTACTTAACTACCAGATAGAGTTACATTTCCACTCCTGTCATCAGGTCTATAGTAGAAGTACTTAACTACCAGATAGAGTTACATTTCCTATCCTGTCATCAGGTCTATAGTAGAAGTATTTAACTACCAGATAGAGTTACATTTCCACTCCTGTCATCAGGTCTATAGTAGAAGTACTTAACTACCAGATAGAGTTACATTTCCACTCCTGTCATCAGGTCTATAGTAGAAGTACTTAACTACCAGATAGAGTTACATTTCCACTCCTGTCATCAGGTCTATAGTAGAAGTACTGTGTGCCCACTCTTTATAGTGAGTCAAATCAAGCAAGCTGAACTACAAGTCATCCTGTAAGAAATAATGTGAATATGTTATCCTAACTTAAGAATACACAATCAAAGACGGGAGAAAACAGACAAGCAGGCGGAACACTCTGTGGGGGTGAGGGGAAGGGGGGAAAAGAAAAGAAGAAAAACAATCTAAAAAGTGCAAATGCCGCGGAACTCCTGCATTAGCGTCGAGTTCCCTCCCCGGTGTGAGACGGCGAATTCTCCGGCACGGCGCTCTATCAAAAACATCACTCCTGAACGAGACGCGGACCACTGCGCAAAATTAGCTGTCACCCTTTCCTCAAAATCTTTGTTAATCTCGTTCCCAGCGTTTGCGGATTTATCAGCACATGCATCAATGTCAGCTGCTTGGTTACTGAGGCGCACTACTTGGGAGAAGATATAATTAAAAATGTTTGGGCGTGGGGCGGTAGAGAAGGGGCGGCGGGGGAAGGGGGGGAAAGGTGAAACTGCGTCTTCGCCGCCTCCTCTCCCGTGGGAGCGCGCTGAAGACGAAGAGTGAGGCCTGATAGAGACGAATGGGCCGGACCGCGCCTCTCTCCCGTTGTCGTCAGACGTGGGGTCAGCGAGGGCCGCTATCTCTGTAATGACGTCCATGCCGGCGCCGGAAGACACGACGAGGGTTATTCTACGGTCGGAGGAAAACAATGATCCACGCATTCTTCTGGCTGCCTCTGCTGCTTATCACCCGGCGAACGGACAGGAAGGCTCACTGGCTAATCAACACTGTTATGTACGTACACACACACACACACACACACCAGTGGAATAACAAGCCATCTCAGTCATTCTCGTGTCGGACTTTAACCTCTGATAATGAAAAATTGAAACAAAAAGCACCGATAACTAACAAGGCGTCTTCACGTGGGTAATACAAAGGTCTGTGAAACACTTTACGTCTGGTCCTGGGAGATAGCTCATAGCATCCATAAGACAACACAACACCATAGACCGGAATAGCATATCGCCACCTTAAACAAACCACTCATACCACTAGTAGATCAGTTCAAAATATATTAAATATCAGTCCATGACCGAGCAGAAGAAACAGTGAACTTCATATTGTAATTAAATACTTGATACTTGTCCAGCATTGCTCTTATTATGTATCTGTCTCTTCCAAACCTCCAGCAGTCTATCCAGCAAGTGTCAAGAGTGTGTGTGTGTGTGAATAAGGAGAGGGGCACATTAGCAATTCAACAGGCCTGTCGCTCTCTGTGTTTGCTCGGCCACCACTGGGACTCGGCTGCAGAGATGTCCTGGACTCTACCCTCATCTCCTCTCATATTACAGATCCTGCCGCCTGCCTGTAGAGACCTGGTCAGATGACAGCATGCCAGACACAAAGGACAGAGAGACCCATGGATTTGGTGCATAAATAAATGTCCCCACTGAGACTGTCCCCTCACGCTCCCTCCCTCCCTCCCTCCCTCCCTCCCTCCCTCCCTCCTGCTCACCCTCATCCTGCCTCTGGGATGAGGTGTCTATGGTCACAAGACAAACGTGTGTGGACCTCAACAACACCTACTGCTCTCTCGTCTGGGCAAACAGTTCAAAACAATGTGTGTCACCAAGGCAGCCAGCAGCACATTTTCCTCCAGCCACAAGTGTTGGGCTCATCAGGTCCATGCCCACACAAAAGCCAAGCTCTACCAATGCCGTCACAGTGGACAGCGTGCCTGTCTCATCTCGGTCCTGGCAATGGTAGGATATGGAGCCCAGTCTGGTGCTGACCTGTTCTGTCCATCTGGATAAAGCAACACAGACAGACCATCACGTTGATGGGCAGACCAGACAGGTTAGTAAAATGACAGCAGCGGACTGGACATTTTGTCTGCTCCTCTAAGGGCCCCGGTGAGTGAGAACAGGAGCAACAGCACAGATGGCTCAGAGCACCCAGCTCTAGCTCTCTCAGGGGCCAATACAGGCCAGGTCCAGTCCCCAGAAAACACACACACACGTCAGAGATAATTTCTTCATTCTCCTTTTCCTGCTCCTTCTCTGCCAGTAGACAGACCTTTAAGAGCACACAGGCAGGGCTTTGCTAGGAGGTCGCTTATTCCCCTCTTCATTAGGGAGAAAATGGACTCTGGTAAGCGCTTGTTAAACCCCCTACCTACACTACTTCGGTTAATGTGAGTGATCCATTTGTGTCCGTTTCTGGCTGACAGCGCTTACTGGAAGATTAATCGTGGAGTGTCAGTCGACTGCAACCCTAGTCCCTTTCTCATTTCCTTTCTTCTAGGCTGCAGACCTAATAATGGAGCCCGTCTTTAGTTGTAACAGTGTGATTAGCGAGGGGAAAAACTGCTGCCCTTCACATCTTCAAGTGTAGATCTGCGCTTGTGAATTAGGATCACTCGACTACGGCAAAGTGTGCTTATTAATTAATCTTCATGAGATGAAGAGCAAAGAGATATAATGAATGTCTAATTAATATTTGCCATTTGGTCCGGCTGTCTTTATCTGTGTGTGGCGTTGGGGGCAGAGAGAGCGGCCCGTGGCGTCACACCCCAGGGTCCATCAGTCACACGGGCCCCACGGCCATCCCTCTTGCTTACGGGAGTGACAATGTGAAGTGCTCCTTCCAATCCCTGGGTGCCGGGGATAATCGTTGCTCATTACCGGCCTGTTCCCAGGAAGGCCTGCCTGCCTGCCCGACAAACACGGGTCCTCCGTTTGGATCCGGAAAACCCCGGAGTGGCCGAGCGAGGCGAAACACGGAAAATAAAACAAATTAATCTAAATTGAAAACAAAATAGGTTTTCCCATTATTTATCCAGGCAACCTAAGAATAACATGTACATGAAAACGAACACACACACACATCCGCACCCCCTGTGGGCGTGGCTCTGAGGACAGAGGGGATTGTGGGTGACTCTCTCATTAAATTTCCTGGATTGTCTGATTGTCTCACGCGGACCACAGAGAGACTAGTATATTATACTCATCGCAATCAAGCGAACAAAAGAGTTGAGCGGCTCAGCACTGGGGGAGAGGCTTGGTGGGGGGGGACCCACACACACACAGGACTCAAAAACAAAAAAAACAACCCCCCCGGTAAAATTAAAAAAAAAGAAAAGATATGGGGGGAGGCCACGTGGGGGGGTGGGGTGAAGGAGAACTGGGTGAGACGGGGTTCTCCACATCTTCCTGGGATTGGCCAGATGTCGTGGGGGTGGGTGGGGGATGCATGTGCTCATTTGAGGTACACCTTTGTGCCGGACTGGGCTTGTTTACTGCACTACAGATAAGCACTCTGAGGAGCTATTCAGAGGCCCGGGCTTTCAGAAAGAACTGAAGCACCCCTTAAGCCCACTTAACTAGCATTTTCACACACTCTCTGAGCTCTCGTTTTTGTCCTTGCCTCCATTACATCAAACGCAGGAACATAAGGGGAGAACAGAAACTCGGCCCACAGAATAGAGCCATCACAAATATTAATGTGAAAAGGTGTTGGGAGTGCAGAATCTACATTCACGGACAAGGACAACTTGGATTTTTTTGGGGGGGCGGTGTGGGGGTAGATAGGGGTTCTTTTAGTTGCAATGAGCTTGGTTTTCAGGTGGAGGGGGGAGGCTAAAGACCCATGGTGCAATTATCCACAAGGCAGGTCTTGAGACGAGCAGCTAGTGCTAAAGACCCCATACAAACCATTAAAGAAGCCCTAAATGGAAGGCTTCATTCATTCACCACCTCTATTAGGCAAAGACACACACAGTGCACCCACACACACACACACACACAGTGCACCCACACACACACACACAGTGCACCCACACACACACACACACAGTGCACCCACACACACACACACAGTGCACCCACACACACACACACAGTGCACCCACCACACAGTGCACACACACACACAGTGCACCCACACACACACCCACACACACAGTGCACCCACACACACACACACACACACACACACACACACACACACACACACACACACACACACACACACACACACACACACACACACACACACACACACACACACACACACACACACACACACACACACACACACACACACACACACACACACACACACACACACACACACACACACACACACACACACACACACACACACACACACACACACACACACACACACACACACACACACACACACACACACACACAGCGCAGTTTATGACAACCTGAACTACATTATAAAAAGCAAGTGTAAAAAAAATTACTATCACTATAGGGATAGTAATATTTGAACACTTTCTTTTCAAAGTTTGTTAAAAAATATTTCACACTTGGAAAAAAGGAGTCAAACTGCAATTACTAAATACAATCACTGCAGATAATGTGACTGTAATAATGTCTTAGTTTAGATGTGTGTTGAACTAAAGCCAGGTTATACTATAGACAGAACGATTCATGCGTCTCCACACTAAATATTATTTCACTGATACTCCTGAGGACGGTCTGTAGATACTTGCCCCGATTTCCGTGGAACAGACGTGAAAGCCATTTGTTGGACTGTGGAAACATCCATAGTGGTGAATACACAACACATAGAACCAATAACATCACCAACAGCAACTCTAGCTGTGACCAGATGGTGTGAGACTTTACATCTACTAGAATGACCTACTTTTATTTTGTCACACTGACATTCGGTAAGCTTGATGTTGTGGGTTTAGTATAGCAGTTAAAACCCTGAAAGCTAGGCGCCGGTCATTATTTGCTAAACAGCTACAATCTAACCAAAACACTGTTTATGGAAATGCATTCACTTACCTGACTAGCTACAATTGAAATGCACAGTGCTCAGCCAATGCTTTTACCCGGCGGGTTTATTTGTGTTAAATTTGGAGCATCAGGTTGCTATTAGGGCGTTGTTCATTTTGTTATAACATCAATGATAAGTTTCATGTTGGACAATAGTTTCATTTTAGCAATCTTATACAGACACGCCGATCAAAGACTCTTACCAACAAACGTTCAATTGGAGAGTGCAAATGACTAGTACACGTTACTAGAGCATGCGACTAGTGCACACGACTAGTGCACACGACTAGTGCAAATGACTGGTGTAAATGACTAGTGCAAATAAATAATGCAAATGACTAGTACACGTTACTAGAGCATGCGACTAGTGCACACGACTAGTGCACACGACTAGTGCAAATGACTGGTGTAAATGACTAGTGCAAATAAATAATGCAAATGACTAGTACACGTTACTAGAGCATGCGACTAGTGCACACGACTAGTGCACACGACTAGTGCAAATGACTGGTGTAAATGACTAGTGCAAATAAATAATGCAAATGACTAGTACACGTTACTAGAGCATGCGACTAGTGCACGCGACTAGTGCAAATGACTGGTGTAAATGACTAGTGCAAATAAATAATGCAAATGACTAGTGCATGTGACTAGTGCATGTGACTAATGCATGTCTGTCTGGAGCGCAACCTGAGACCAGGTGGCCTTCTCTTATCTATTTTACAGTGCATCTCTCTCCCACTCACACACACACACACACACACACACACACACACACACACAAACACAAACACAAACACAAACACACACACACACACACACACACACACACACACACACACACACACACACACACACACACACACACACACACACACACACACAGTGATGATACACCGTAGCACTGCATTAGTCGGCTCCAATCAGAGGGGGGTGAAAAGTTTAGGATGCCATTACCCATCAGAGAGAGTGCAGGCCACACAGAGAGAGTGAGGGACTGGGAGAGAAAGACTCATGACTGGATAGTAGGATGCTAAGAAAGCCCATCAGGAGAAGAAAGGAGAGAGGAGAAAGAAAGAAAGAAAGAGAGGCAGTGAATGAGAGATATAGTGACTGTGGATAGCAGTAATCTCCAGGATAGTAGCTCTGCAGACCCCTCTCTCCCCCTCAGCCTGCCCATTATGAGAGCATCAGCTCTGGGCAAACCTTACCCTGCATCCCCTGGGTTGTGAATCTCATACATGGTAAAAAGGAGACAGTAGGAAGAGCTTTAGACAGGCAATCATCTCCTATAAGCTCAGACTTTCTTCAGGTCCAGAGTCAGATAAAAACACACATAGCCACATTTAAATGTATATATATATATAAATAATGTAGTAAGCTAGAAAAAAAGTGGAGCACAGTTTGGCGGTTCTGATCTGGTCGGGCTTCCTACATGCCCTAATACTGTTCTGAGTATCATATGGGTGTGAAAGGCAGGTAAACGAGCACACACACCCACCCACCCACACCCACACACACACACACAAACACACACACATTTTGTATTAACCCCAGTAAACTGTTTGTGTTATTCTCTCCTGCCCTTCCACTCTCCACCTCGTCTGGCTAAACTGAAGCAGGGATTCTCTGCGGTGCAGTAAGAGGCTATTTGAATGTAAAGTTGGCTGGGTTCGCAGGTGTTCCTGAGTGGGGTGCCAATTCTGATCAGGAACATAACTGCCAGTGCCAAGATCAAACCCCCGCACAGCGGGCAAGCGGGGCCCACACAGGGCCACAGAGCTTGGGGGAGACGGCCTCTGAGCCGGCCTGCCTTTCTAAGGCCACACAAAACAGCCAGCAGGAATCTACATGTTATTCAGATGGTCCCCTTCCCCCTCCAGGACGCACACACACACACATACAATTACTCATAATCTGCTTGCAAAGCCAGTCTGCGGTGGGTTTGCTAACACCAGGGCCTTCAAAAACGCCCTTTTGACAGAGAGAGGGAAAAGAGAATCTGGCTTGTCACCAGGTGTCCGGTAATGGTACGACCAAAATTGGGGTATAATTTTCCTCCGCCACACATTGAGTGTGGTTACACGCTCACAATAATACGATTACCGTGAAGTCAGATTAATATTATTGTTCAATTCAAACGTTCACATGCTTTTCAAGAAAAAAACAATTTCCGCGCTCATATCGAAAATAAGGCTACCTGATGGGATGAAAGCAACCAAAAACTAAAAGAAATCGCCGTCCTTCTATCACGGTGACCATGTTAAACGTTAAAAGCCTATTTCAGTCCAGACGTGTAAGCTATTTATAAAAGTCAATAGCTTAGTTTTTCTTATAAACTAAATTTGGTCAAATCAAATAAACACAACAGGAGCACTCATTGGGCTGTTCACACCTTATAATATGGCAGATTGATAAACATATGCTCACAATTACGAGATGATTGCCATTATATGCCAACTCTACCATAATTAAAGAGCCATTGCAGGTGAACCATGATTATAGCATGATTTCTGTGCAAAATACTTTAAATAGTGTTTTGTATAATGAAAATAAAAATGTAAAGACTGTGTATCTAGTTGGAATCCATGTGACCATCATGCCATCGACCAATGACCTTTGTAAGGAGGCGGGCTGTTCATGCAACCTGTACACAGGTTTAGGATTGTTTTAGTGTTGGGCTTGTAAAAATAGTCTCTGAAATTAGCCACTGTTCTCTGACCATGGAGATGTAAAAGCAAACACAACCGTCAGGAAATGTGACACGCTTCAAAGACCAGGCACAGAAGAAAAGGTGAGAAAGGAATCGTGTTTCTCTCGCTGTTTACTTTCAGCTCCCATGTATCTGAGAGGGTAGACTTTACAAACCTCTCTGACTGGGATGTACACAGCACAAACAGCTATTGTACTCAGGCAGGCTCTTCCTCCAGTACAGGGATTTAGTTCTGTTATTATCCAGGGAACTCAGAGTGTTTCTGTAATGTGAGGAGTCAATATAGTTGTTTTTCCAAAGAAATTTTGAAACTCACACAAAGGGGAAAAAAGCGTCAATGCCCTGTATACAGCTAAAGGAACACAGTGGTAAGGTAAAGTGTTACAGTGTTAATGCCCTGTATACAGCTAAAGAAACACAGTGTTAAGGTAAAGTGTTACAGTGTTAATACCCTGTATACAGCTAAAGAAACACAGTGTTAAGGTAAAGTGTTACAGTGTTAATGCCCTGTATACAGCTAAAGAAACACAGTGTTAAGGTAAAGTGTTACAGCGTTAATACCCTGTATACAGCTAAAGAAACACAGTGTTAAGGTAAAGTGTTACAGTGTTAAAGCCCTGTATACAGCTAAAGAAACACAGTGTTAAGGTAAAGTGTTACAGTGTTAAAGCCCTGTATACAGCTAAAGAAACACAGTGTTAAGGTAAAGTGTTACAGTGTTAATGCCCTGTATACAGCTAAAGAAACACAGTGTTAAGGTAAAGTGTTACAGTGTTAATACCCTGTATACAGCTAAAGAAACACAGTGTTAAGGTAAAGTGTTACAGTGTTAATGCCCTGTATACAGCTAAAGAAACACAGTGTTAAGGTAAAGTGTTACAGTGTTAATGCCCTGTATACAGCTAAAGAAACACAGTGGTAAAGTGTTACAGTGTTAATGCCCTGTATACAGCTAAAGAAACACAGTGTTAAGGTAAAGTGTTACAGTGTTAATGCCCTGTATACAGCTAAAGAAACACAGTGTTAAGGTAAAGTGTTACAGTGTTAATGCCCTGTATACAGCTAAAGAAACACAGTGTTAAGGTAAAGTGTTACAGTGTTAATGCCCTGTATACAGCTAAAGAAACACAGTGTTAAGTTGGTGTTAAGGTACATACATACAGCATAAGGAACACAGTTCAATGGTGAAATGAGTACACACGTCCAAAAAATGGAAAGGCTTAAAATCCAGATTTCTATTAGATTGTAAAAGTCAATGAAGGGAAAAATCAGGGGGGCGAAGAGTGAGTGCCGAGCCCAAGGCCAGTGGTATCCGGAGTGCGAGGGCTCATTTGGTGACAAAGACATCCATTTCCATAGGCTCCGAATATGCAATAGCTAGGGAATCCTCCAGAGTCTGGCCTTGATCTGGGCAAACACACTGCCAACCCCCTTCTGATAGCTGAGCATTTATCTGGTAACTGTGTCTGCTAACCCTGGTCCGGCCGGCTGACAGATCTCTCTGGTCGCTATACATAGATACATAGACACCTTCTGTTCTGCCCCTGCCCCCACATACTACACTAACAGATTCAGTAGCTAGCGGTATGCTTCGCTAACAAGGGCTAGTGTAGCTAATGCTAGGCTAGCTTCACAGGGCAGACGAGGAAGAGAGGGAGAACCAATGAGTAGATGCAGGAAGGGATCAAGACGAAGGGATTAGAGCCGAGACAAATGGCGGTAGACATGGCCAGGGCTGGTCCCTCTTCCTAATGAATAAAAATGAAGATCTTGTCAAATGATGAAGTGACAGGTTAATTCGCAGACCTGTGATTTTGTGTGAACAAGCGAAAGAGGAGAGAGCAGGAGGGACATGAGCGAGTGAGAAGGGGAGGGGGCAGATGAGAACAGAAAGCGAGAGAAAGCGAGAGAGAGAAGGCTGCCACCTGTCTGCCTAAACCGGTATAGCCTTTGCCTCTTCCTCACATCAAACCCGGCTCCCACCCTTCAGTTTGAAATATGCCTTAAAAACATGACCGAAAGAAAGACAGTCCAAAATAGAGACATGGAATTGATGAGAATGGTATGCAGACAGCTGTGAAGAAAACGGGTGAGGAGCTGCCGTCTCAAACGGGTGAGGGGCTGCCGTCTCAAACGGGTGAGGGGCTGCCGTATGAAACGGGTGAGGGGCTGCCGTATCAAACGGGTGAGGGGCTGCCGTATCAAACGGGTGAGGGGCTGCCGTCTCAAACGAGTGAGGGGCTGCCGTATCAAACGGGTGAGGGGCTGCCGTACCAAACGGGTGAGGGGCTGCCGTATCAAACGGGTGAGGGGCTGCCGTATCAAACGGGTGAGGAGCTCCCGTCTCAAACGAGTGAGGAGCTGCCGTATCTGCATCTCTCTGGACCTCGAGGCTAATATTAAGATAGGCCGGTCTGACCACAGCTGATAATCACTGCCTTGTTCTAACTATCCCTGCCACACTCCTGATCAATGGAAAAGAGAAAGAGAGATGAGGTGGGGATGATATAGAAAACGTGTTAAACATTCACACACACACACACTCAGTAAATTAAGCTAATCTCTGTATTTCTCCCCGTCAATATTAACCGCAGGACAGAACGGTGAGCTGGGGCTGAGGGGAAGAATGAGACAGCTGCTGGGCTACAACTAGCTTGGGTTCACGACCAAGTTCTGGTTCATTTTAAGTTCAGATGAAAGATTCTCTCTACCAAACCAATGATGAGCACTGAATAACCATCAGCAATAAAGCTGTGTACCACATCATCAGTACAGAACCTCCGGCTTCACCTGACGCAAAGCAAGTGGCCCAGAAGCGCTTACGTTAGCCTAGTGTTAGCGTAGCGACCAGACCGCGGGTGTCTGGTCGTTTAGCGTAGCGCTGCGCTGCTAGCGGTTCATGCAGTGCTAATTGAGAAGTCAGAGTGAGGCTGCTCCTGCCCCTGTTCCCTGGCCGATGGGGGCTTTTTGATGCATTAAGGTTAATCCTGCTGACAACACGCAGAGAGGGCTGGGGCTTTCACACACAGCGCTCACACAGATACCAGAGCAAACAGCCTTTAATCGCTGCACAAGGTCTTATCCAAACAGGGAGAACAGATGGGACACTTCTCCAACCCTCTCTCTCCCCCACTCTCTCTGAATATTGCCATTTGAATCAGCGGTGAATGAGCGACCCCGACACCACACAGCCCTAGACTTGCCTGCCTGCAAAACCAAACGACTGTGATCACCTGGTGATGACGCGCGGGCGTGAAAAGAAACCATGAAGTCCACCATCACTGCACTTAATGACAGATTAGAGAAAAACAGAGAGAGAAACAGAGATACCGTGTCATTGCCGGGGTAGGTGGAGGGTGAGGAGGATTTATGCACCACACACACACTCGTGCTGAACCCTCCATCCTCATTCTCTTTTCAGCTTTATCTGCAGAATAGGGGTTCAGACAGGCGTCAGTGGGGCACCTCTGTATACAGCCTCCAACCATAGAGAGAGAACTCTGGGTAGGAATAGATGGGACAAGACCGATCGGGAATATATGGGAAGGTAAGAAGCTGTTCTATTCACCACCAAGTGGAGGACAGAACAAAACAGAAGTAGAGGGGGCTGCATTCTGCCAGTCAGCACAGATGTGTGTGCATAATGAGAACAGAGACGAGTATATTCATTAGACATCTTAGGTATGTACATACATTAGAGATTTAATAATATTTATTTCAAAAAATATAGCCAGGAGTGGTCTGAGGTGAGGGTGAGGGAGAACTAAGAGAGAAGAGAAAAAACATTAAGAAAAACAAAGGAGGAAGACAAAGAGAGAAAGTAAAAGAAAAAATACATAAGTCGAGAAAAAGAGAGCTGTGTGTATGTAGGTTATTGCAGTCTCACTGCACCACTGTTGAATTTCAAAGTGTTCCCAACCCTGGGCTGAGCCGAGCACAGAGAAGCCAGATACTACTGGAGGCTAACACCAGCCCTGGAAACGCTTCTAAATAACATATCTTAACTAACAGACGACTATACACAGGGGAGTGGGACACACAGAGAGGGAGAGAGAGGTCTAGGGTGGGAAACGGCACAGTCAGAGTGATGAAGAGGAGGAATAACATGATGGACGAAGGCGAGATGATGGAAGATTCAAAGTAAAGCCCCTGGTTCGTCTCTGTCCTGCCGGATGTTCCTTCTTGCTCTCCTATAGTCCTTCAAGTGCTGGGTGGAGATGGAGAAGACCTCATGGCCAGACTATTACTGGGGCTCTGCTTTGATGTGAGCCAGTGTGTGTGTGTGTGTGTGTGTGTGTGAGGAAGGGCCATAGAGTGCTGTCTGTTCAGGGTGGTCTCTCCCATCATGCCCGGGTGATCACAGACGCCCGCACTCCCTCCGCTCCCTGGTTCTCTACTGGCTCCCTGGCAGGGCCTCCCATCAGCTGGCTTCAAACACGCCTCTGACAACTTCATTAGCCTGATCTGACCTACCCCACTTCTCTGTGCTGACGCCAGAACAGCACACACACACACAGACACACACTACCAATGCCCTGCACCGACGCAGACGGACGTTCGGCAACAGACACACGTATACACATAACTTATGAAATCCAAGTTATACACAGACAGTCTGTCAGTCTGTGCCTCCACAACACTCTCCCTAGCTCACTTCCTGGTGGGGTTTCTTTCCATCCCTGCAGTAATTACCTCAGCACCTTCTTGTTGTTGTTGACGCTGTCGTACTGAAATAATGAGCTGCTGAATGGAGAGAGAGCGTTACATGAAACCCTGTCCGGGGTTTGTATGTCCACTGGGCCCCGCAGATCAATGACACATTGATTTTGGTGTGAACGTCTTTATTGTTACAAGAGTAATTGATGAATGTTTCATTTGATGAGTCGGGTGGAATAGCGGAGGGAGGGAGGACCTCCCCTCGTATACCGCAAAACACGCCCCTAGTATACCGCAAAACACGCCCCTCGTATACCGCAAAACATGCCCCTCGTATACCGCAAAACACGCCCCTCGTATACCGCAAAACACGCCCCTCGTATACCGCAAAATTGCCCCTCGTATACCGCAAAACACGCCCCTCGACGCTTCGTCCAGGTATCATCCCGTACCCGTGGGCAGCCTCAGTCCTACGGGCGACACACGTGCCTACATACACAAGAGCACAAAAATGTTTAGTCGAGGTCCTAATGATGATGTCATGAGGAGTGTTCATCTGTAATGGTTGCTGCGAGCGAGTGTGTGAGTGAGCGTGTGAGCGTGTGTGTGAGTGTGTGAGTGTGTGAGCGTGTGAGTGTGTGTGTGGTTGTGTGTGGACAGGACAGCAACAGGCAATCTGGCCCCACCAGTTCACATACCATATTGGCACCATTGATAAAAATGAGCAAAGCAGACTGAGTGAATAACAGGAGCTATATTGTAGTCTTCTAACTTGTGGAGAATATTGTACTTCACTGTTGAATCGAGGAAATCCACCAAAATGACCCATTTCTCAAATGACTTTGTTTGACAATGTCCCTGTGAACCTTCTGTGAAAAGATAAAGAGTATGGGGCCAGTGGGGACCGGAGAACACAATGGAGGGCCACATAGATCATCCCAGTGTACAGAATATTTCAGGACTCACTGGTCTGAGCAAATGGAATGCCCTCATCAATTTAAACGTGACCTTAACAAGAAACAACAAGTGGAGACAAAACAGACCTACAACATCAAAGCATTCACCAGAAAATATATCAGTCGGTGAGAAGCTATTTCCTAGGTTTGCATTCTGGTTTCAACACCGTACCGTTTATCACAGGTGTCATGAAGTGCCAGCATATATGGGAACATGTCATTATATCCGAAGCTTAAAACAGTCGTATAAAACGATAGCCACTGAAGATGTCCCAACAAATGTACCTCGAGAAACACCTGAAAACTAAATGTGATTTGTTTAAAGTAAACACTGTTTCCTCTTTACATCACCATATTGTTATTTACATAGAGGTAATGAGCTTTAAAATGGTCTGCTTCATTTACAGAAGTATTGCAATGAATACAAGACACTTCTGTAGGTTTTCTACATTGATTGTTAGAGAACTTGTTTTCATGGCTAAGTTGTAGTTAATACAGTGGGGAGAACAAGTATTTGATACAAGTGTTTTTCCACTTACAAGCATGTAGGAGTCTGTATTTTTTATCATAGGTGCTCTTCAACTCGGAATCTAAAACAAAAATCCAGAAAATCACATTGTATGATTAAAAAAATATATTTTTGCAGTTTATTGCATAAGTATTTGATCACCTACTAACCAGTAAGAATTCAGTCTCCCACAGACCTACAAGTCTTTCTTTAGGAAGCTCTTCTGTTCCCCACTCTTTACCTGTATGAACTGCACCTGTTTGAACTCGTTACATGCAGACCGCACCGTATTGAGGGGAGAATGGATGGGACCATGTATCTTGGCCAACAACCTCCTTCCCTCAGTAAGAGCATGAAGATGGGTCGTGGCTGGGTCTTCCAGCATGACAACGAACCGAAACACACAGCCAGGGCAACTAAGGAGTGGCTCTGTAAGGCATCTCAAGGTCCTGGAGTGGCCTAGCCAGTCTCCAGACTGGAAACCAATTGAGCATCAAGTATCAAATATAAAGAGTATCAAATACTCACCACTGTATACAGTGTAAACAAATTCATAGTTGTGTTCTGTCAGGGTGCTACTGCCCAATTTCACCACCACACTAAAAGTAAGCAGTGCTCTGCAAGGTTCGGATCATTCAGGGACAGCAGGTCTGAAGTCAGATCCTATTACTTCCACTAATCTGCACCTGTGTAACGTATCCACATATACTACTCTAAGATCACAATACACTGACACAGTTATGTACTAAATTAACTTAAATCGTAATTCATTCTTTAATTAAATGTGTTCATTTTAACCATTGTTAGAGAAGAGACTGCCAACTTAAGGTTTCGATTCTCTAAGCTAGTTGGATGTAATCCCTGTTTGGTAATACCAGTTTTGGCACCCTTCTAGGCCAGTGGAAGAAATCCCTGTGAACAGGCAAATTCTGTGCACCAATGCTCCAGCAGCAACTGTACGAGTTGCATAATTAGCAGGCTTTCATGGCGGTGTACCCTACTGGCTCTTACCCGTTAATTCAGGAGCCCCTGGTGGTGCCTGTGGCTTTGGATAGGCACACCTTCGTATAACACGTCCATCACCCAAACACAGGACTGGATAAAAAGGCACACACATCCTGCACCACTCCGCAGGCCCAAGTCCTAACCAATTCAGATCAGAAACAGTAGTGGAAAAATATCTACCCATTGTTGTTCTCACCTAAGCCAATGAAAAGCTTAGTCTCTGTCTCCATGACCGGTGGAAGAATAAAATCTGCCATTGTTAGAGCAGGGCTGTATCCATTGGACCTATCCCCTCCAACCAGCTATTGAGACACTCAAGGAAGATAGTTGACCCGCATGTTGTCTGTAGAAAGGAGGGACTATGGGTCAAACCTGGTGTCTAGAGAACGTCCGAAAGCCTTACACTGCAGCGTGATGGGGGCCACCAGACAGACTGGAGGCAGGCAGCCGTACTGTTGCACAGACACTTATCTGACAAGTGAAGAGGCAGTGAGAGGAGAGGGGGAGTCTAAAACACTAGTTGTAATCCATTTCAAATTGCTGTTGCCGTGACGGTGGGGGAGGTAGTATCAACAACAGGGGAGTGAGAGAGTAAACATTGCGTGAGGTAAACGAGGGACCACCGATCGTTTCGAAGCGTGGCTGACATCGGAGCGGATCGACTAGGAGCTCTGAGGCTAGCGTCAACACAAGTCTGGGGGAAACGACGTAGGCAGTGCTATCCTGGAGACAATGGTGGGGAGAAAACACTGCAAAGCCCTGTGTACTGATTGACATGGAGAGGAGCTTCGCAGTGACAGCACCTGACAAGAACTCCTCACTAGGTTCTGGAAGGCTGTTAAACAAGGAGGATGGGGTGGTACCAAGGAGGAGGAATGTCAGGGAACAGGACAACAGAGAGAAAGGGGTCCACTTTTTATGGGTAAAGTAGGGCATGATTGTTAGCCGGCAGAAGTAGCGTAAAAACAGAGACAGTGCAATAACAGGAGTAATCACAGTGGTATCATACCAAAAGAGGTATCAGATGAACAGGAAGGGACGTGCAATTAATTGCATTTTCAATTTGAATTCCGATTATGGCCTTTAACGATTCGAAAACCAAAATAATTGAGATAAACGATTATTGTGACCGCATTGATATGTGTCTTTAAAAATCGTGCACCATTTTTCTTCACAGTCAACTGTGAGCTTTCGCCCCTCCCAAAAAACACTGAACTCACTTCCAATGGGCTGTGGCAGTTTTAGTTCAGCTTGAGTCAAGACTGGAGAAAGAGAGCCTTTGGTCGACTAGAAAGCTAGACGACGGACTTCAACAACTGGTAAACACTTTGGCCAACCGTTACGCGATGCCATCGAGACACCATTTGATCAGAGTTGCTCTGGCTGCCCTGTATAATAAGTGCCGTGAGGAAGTTGGAAACGATGTGTCCAGCCAGTGGTGCAGTCGTGAAACGCAGGTATACTCTGTATACCCAGTAGAGAAGCACAAGGAGTTCCTTATAACCACTTAAAAAGCTCAAGAATACATAACAGCATTGTTTTGTGACAAAACTGTTAAGACGTTCATTCGTAAATTCACCTCGTCTGTGTTGCAAAGCAAGTTCTTAAATTAACTAATGTGAATCATTAAAGGAGATATGAAACAAAAGCCCTTGTAAGCCCTCCCCTGAAGCTAGTACCGCTTCTAGTGACACTGCAGCTGCAGCAGATGACATGAACATTAAAGTTACAGAAACTACAGAAATGAGCCAGATTAGGCTGATGCTGTCCTACAGGTACAGAAAACGCATATTAAATTGTATGTAGAACTAGCTAACCTCACTAACGTCAGTGTGGTGGATCAATTAATGTGGGAGAAGGGGAGATAAAATGCTGTGTGTGTGTGTCTGTGTACAGTAGTAAACAGAATACAATAGTTATCTCTTTGTTTCAGATAATGAGACTGAGAGGTGAGAACTCCTGGCCAGCCTTGAGGACTTAAAGTCAGGCTAGCGAATTATAAAACAGGCATCATTGGTTAGAGTGGAGGGACAGGGATATAAACTGGTTAAATTCATGAAGTCAATTACTATGCAAATGAAAAATAATGCATGGCCATCATAAATGTGCGTTAATTAAAAAAATACAGTATTTGTACACTACTAAATTACTATTAATGTTAGCTATCAATAGTGGTCAGATAATTAGCAATTGAAAGAGTAGAAAATGTTTCTCCTTTCGCCTGCTTTTCATGCATTTGTTAGCCGTGGTGGGAAGATTGTACATTTTATTCTAAATACAAATAGTCAATTTGTCATAACCATAATGGGAAAATGTCAGTGATCTGTGGTCAATCATATTATGTTCATCAACTCAGATCTCTTTCACAAACACACATACATAGACATTACACACACATTAACAGTAACCCTAAATACACACCTACACTTTATCTCAAGACGTTTCCTGATTTGCCACAAGCAATTCTTTTTTTCCCAACAACTCCATCAGAAACATTGGCTGCTCCAAGGATAACAACTAGTATTCAGTCTGAGACTAATTCAATTGTAGTCATTTGGTAAATGTCAAATTGAATCAAGTCATCAGCTAACAGGTACATCTCTACTAAATCAGAATATAAAAAGTGAATCATACTTTAACTAAGAGTGTTAGATCAGAACTAACCCACTGGTTTATGATGACCAATCAGATGGCAACTATTGTTTATGATGACCAATCAGACGGTTCTCTGTTATCCTGAAAAATTCCAGTAGGCCATGTGTGTGGAGTGGATTTTAGGTACTAGCCAGGCAAATAAACGTTCATATGTACAGTGCCCCCTCCTGTCCTGCGGGCCTCTGTCCTGCGGGCCTCTGTCCTGCCTACGATCACACGGTTGGGTAAAAAAAAAAAAATCATCTATCAGACACACAACGACTGCATAGGGAATCACATCCAGTACGACAAACCACAAAGCCTCGGCGCAGACAAGGACGCTAAACAATAAATATCATATATAAATCAATACCGATTTTAAAAACAGCACAAATTACCTCCACAGTTTCTTCGCTGGAAGTGTCATTTCGTATCATAACAACATGACACAGAGTTGGTATTTAAGCAATGATCAACAACAGAGGAGTCGGAAAATGTCACCTTCCTCTGACACGTTTTCCGTTTCATTCTCTCGTTCCGGAATGGGACCAGACAGAAGGAGTGCGTGGCAGAGCAGTGTGATGAGTGACATTCATGGGAGGAACTTCTCTCTGCTCAGCAGGAGCAGGTTTGGGGGGAATACAGCTGTTTCCATTGCATTGGGGCATGCCCTTGATGTCATGGCTGACAAAATATTATGCGCAGCTACAATGAATACAAAGTAGCCTTGATCACTGGCCTGGTGGCCTGCTAGCTAGCTAACAACAAGACAAAAACTCATCAAACTGTCAGAGGCAGTGTCAAGCTACACTCTTGAGCGATAAGTATGACTAGTTATCATCAATGTGCTGGGATGCCTGGCCCTAGGACTGGCACTTTCACTTTGTCTTTTTGATTAATACATATCCCAGAGTTCCTTTCACCCCACGCCCGAATGGATTTGTTCAAAAGTGTAGGTCTATTGCTATATTTGGCTTCTATTAGAAACATCGGAACATGACCATTAAGTTTAAAGAAAAGGGTCAAAGTAGGAATCTGTTAAATTAAAAGTTAGGACTGTGACAGCAGCAGCTTGAGGTTTCCCGGGAAACTTGTCACCCGGTTGGCTGCGACGACAACGAGACGGGTGCCATTTTGGATCAACTGGTATTCCGGGAGGTAATAACAGCCTTGCGGAGTCGGAGCGTGACCTAGAAACAGAGACGGCAGGCGGAAGAGTGTCCGCGTCACACACTCTCAATCATACTCTCCGTACGGTCCATCCGCCAGCCTCCGCCGCAGTCAGAAACTAATTAAGTCAATTGGGAAAAAAAAGAAAACACCGTAGGAGACGGTTACCTGTATGCAATCTAGCGAAGCAGGGTTGATGAGCCGCTGCCATGCCTGGGGCCAACATCAGAAAGATGGCGATGGAAGAAGATGAAGGAGTGGGAAAGAAAGTGAGGGCTTTTTAATTGAACAGCCCAACTCAAAGAGGCTTCTAGGTATCCCTGCCTTGGACCACGGGGAAAGGTTAAGCATGCCCCCAGCAGACAGGCCTGTGTTAGGGAGCTAGCGTGTGATTCACAGGGGACACTGGAGCTAGTTGGATGGTGGAGGGATGGGTGATGGAATGGAAGGAGAGTGGCTCTGGTTAATTGAGGGGAGTTCACTGCCAGGCCATCTTGTATACGGGGTGCCCCTGTGATCCCTGCTAAGGGCCTTCAGGTTTCCACTCTCTACACCAATCCGGGAGCAGCACAGACATCTGACACACACACAAACACACCTCACCCACTCATCAGCAATGAAACCTAAATCTCCCTTGGACTGTTCAGTCGGCCTACCTGGAGAGACACTCGGATGAGAGAAAGTCTATTAAAAGTGAAACTCCTTTCCACGTGTCCGTCCTTTAACTGTGCCAGTCTGCACCCCAAGCATACCTCACCATGTCTCTGTGGGACCATGTGGTCCCAACCCAACAGGGCTGTACCACGCCAAGGCTGCCCGACCAGTCCCTTAACTGGGTCAAGAAGGCACGGCTGCAGTGTACACACACACACAGACAGACTGGGGATGACTGAGGTTCTGGCACCCTGGCGATCACAGAAGGCAACGGAGAGGAGAGTGATTGGGCCTTTCTAGGTCACATCCCCCGACAGTGCTCTTCTCACTCCAAGCAGAACCACCGCCATATAAACCCAGGCAGTAACAATACACCAGACCCAGGCTAGAGACGGGTCTATGGAGGGTGACTACCTTAAAACCAACATTCCATCTACCTTCTATCCCCACATTCCATCTACCCTCTGTCCCCACATTCCACCTACCCTCTGTCCCCACATTCCACCTACCCTCTGTCCCCACATTCCATCAACCCTCTATCCCCACATTCCATCAACCCTCTATCCCCACATTCCATCTACCCTCTATCCCCACATTCCATCTACCCTCTATCCCCACATTCCATCTACCCTCTATCCCCACATTCCATCTACCCTCTATCCCGATATTCCATCTACCCTCTGTCCCCACATTCCATCTACCCTCTGTCCCCACATTCCATCAACCCTCTGTCCCCACATTCCATCAACCCTCTGTCCCCACATTCCATCAACCCTCTATCCCCACATTCCATCAACCCTCTATCCCCACATTCCATCAACCCTCTATCCCCATTCCATCAACCCTTCCCCACATTCCATCTACCCTCTATCCCCACATTCCATCTACCCTCTATCCCCACATTCCATCTACCCTCTATCCCCACATTCCATCTACCCTCTATCCCCACATTCCATCTACCCTCTATCCCCACATTCCATCTACCCTCTATCCCCACATTCCATCTACCTTCTATCCCCACATTCCATCTACCCTCTATCCCCACATTCCATCTACCCTCTATCCCGATATTCCATCTACCCTCTATCCCGATATTCCATCTACCTTCTATCCCCACATTCCATCTACCCTCTATCCCCACATTCCATCTACCCTCTATCCCCACATTCCATCTACCCTCTATCCCCACATTCCATCTACCCTCTATCCCCACATTCCATCTACCCTCTATCCCCACATTCCATCTGCCCTCTTTTCCCATTTCTCCCTATTATCTAGTTTCCTATCTCTCTCGTCTGCTCTCTCACTTCTACATATCTCTAACCCACCTCCTCCATCTCTTTCCTCTCCATCTCTCTCCCATCCATGTCCTCCTTTTCCTCTGCAGTATTTTGCTCCTTCATTATTTCCCTTCTAAACCCATTGTACCCCCTGTAGAGGGATCAGCTTGTGGACTTCAAAGGGGTTGGAACTGGGTCACAGGCTGACACTGCTGCTCTGCACACGGCCAGAGCAGAGACAACTCATGCTTTTTCTCTCTTGCTTCATCATGTCTCACATCAGGAGAAACAGGGAGGCAGGGAAGGAGGGCTTGTAGTGTACTAGGACAAGGTAAAACAGGACAATCGTACAAGGACACACACAGTTCTCAGAGCAGGGCAGTGTGTGTAACCCACAGCTGGGCCGCGTTACTTACTGAACACACATACAGGACAGAAAAACACAGGGAGACAGTGGGGGAGACAGTGGAGGAAAGAGAGGAGAGCAAGAGGATAGAAGAAAGAATAATAAAAACATGAAAAGTGGACAGAGAATGAGGAGAGAAAATGAGAGAAGGATGTGAGGAGAGAAGGAGGTGAGGAGAGAAGAAGAGAATGAGGAGAGAAGAAGAGAATGAGGAGAGAATGAGGAGAGAAAATGAGAGAAGGATATGAGGAGAGAAGGAGGTGAGATGGAGAGAATGAGGGGAGAGAATGAAGGGAAAGAATAAGAGAATGAGGTGAGATGGAGAGAATGAGGTGAGATGGAGAGAATGTGGATGGGAGCAAATGAAGGGAAAGAATGAGAGAATGAGGAGAGGAGAGAATGAGGAGAGTAGGACAGAGCCTAAGAAGAGCAAATGAGGTGAGAAGGACACAAAGCAGGGAGCCAGGTTATTCTGAACACTAAGCTGCAGGGGCCATTTGTCTCCACTTTGTAAAAACAGCTCTGAGACAGGAAAAGTGGAAAGCCACCGCAGCCACATCGTTTCAAAAAGAGGGAACACAAAACCACCCCTCTCCACACTCAGACACACACACACACTCAGACAAACACACGCACAGTCCCAGGACTGTGAGATGTTTATTGTAGACATTGGTTAACACTGGAACTTGACTGAAGCTACTCATACAGACATCAAAGACTGTGCCAGAGCTTATCACTGCAGTACGACCTCCACTGACACACTGGCACGCACGCACGCACACACACACCACACACACACCACCACACACACACACACACACACCACACACACACACACACACGCACGCACGCACACACGCACACACGCACACACACACACACAGACATAACAGAGGTACTCATGCGGGTCCGGCTATGGGGGAGTATAGGAGGGTTTCATTTTAGGGGACATGTGTTTAACTTCAAAGACCACAGAGATCTTCCTCTGTCAAAACCAACTGATTACAAACATTCTTTTAAAACCTACAGCAAACAAACAGGAGTTTAAGACCCGCAGATTATAAACATGTCTTCTGAACAGCGTTCCTTATATTGAGAGCACAGGCTCTTGTCAGCACCATGAGTTACACTGGGTCTGCGTTGTGACATGCATGTACATCTGTGTTTTGCACAAAGAAAATCTCTATGCTCGTACATACCTCCATGTATGTACCTATTTCTGTGTTGTTGTTGTTGTTTTGACTGACAGCAGGCAGAAGCAATAACAGCACAATGGAATATGGCGCCTGGTAACCAGAGTAACTTGACATTAGCACAAACATCTCAGCAGTGTAACTCGGCCCTGGGAGGGTTAAAGGCTGTCAGCGCAAGAGAGGATAATGACACAAATCACTGGGAGTGTAACACACTTCAGGCCGTGTGTCAACTGAAAAAGACACACAGAAACAGGTAGGAAGATACACGGGCATGTGGCGACAAAGGGGCTGACGCAACGTCTCAGGACGAACGAAAGAGTGAGCGAATGAGGGATGGAGGGAGAGCGAGTTCGGAGTGGGAGAGGATATTGACACGCACAAGCACACAGTGAAAGAAATACAGTGAGGAAAAGTGAATGATATACGGAAAGTGAATGATATAGGGAAAGTGTATCAATAGGGATAGTGAATAAAATAGGGATAGTGAATCAAATAGGGAAAGTGAATCAAATAGGGAAAGTGAATCAAATAGGGAAAGTGAATCAAATAGGGAAAGTGAATCAAATAGGGAAAGTAAATCAAATAGGAAAAGTAAATCAAATAGGAAAAGTAAATCAAATAGGAAAAGTAAATCAAATAGGAAAAGTGAATCTACTGACATATTGGTAAAATAATGTCAATTGAGTAGTAACTTAATCAGAAAAAAATTGGAAGAAACTCAAAGTTAAGGTGACTGTCAATACCAGAGAATATGACATAAAAATCAGTAAGCATTGAAAAAGCAGACAATATAGTAAAATGATGTCTATATTAGGACAGATCCTAAATTAAAGTCCAGAAATGTTATCATATCACTAACAATAACATGTATTACACCTACAGGCCACTGAGATTACAGAAACAGTGAAATATTTCAGCTACTATGTAACTCCTATATATAGCATTGCATTAAATGGCTAGTTTACAATAAAGACTCACTTCTCTGTAGCAATTCTGTGGAGAAATCTTTTTTGAATTTTAATGCAATTAACTATTTTCTGTTTTGTATTTCAAATGAATTCACAACACTGTGTGTTGATCAGCGGCAAAAATGTACAAGCATGGCACATTTGTGAGTTCAACCGTTTGAATTTCATGCTGTAACAAACTAGTACGTGGAAAGGTCAAAGAGGGGGAAAACTATTGACAGCTACTGTAAAACGATAAAGATGTTAGACAGATAACTACACACTACAGTATTTTGATGTTGACATGTCATTTTTACTCCAAATACTATTCTCAAACCTCAACTCAAATCCAGCTATCCATGCTGTTATTCTGGTTACTGAGCATTATGTTGACATAGAACTAACAACGTACAAACAGGACAAACTCTGCAAAGGCACACCCCATGAACAGAACATCTGGGTTTAAATTGTAACGAGATAGGAGACGGGGAACGGACACTGAGCAAGCGTTTAGGGCCCTGGAGGCAATGTTATTAAGGGAGGTGAAAGCAGAGGAGAGGGTACAATCAAAAGCAATCATACCACTCTCCTGGGATGGCTGCTTCGTCTTCGGGATGCTAGAACTCTGTGCACGGCACATGTACAACAGGCCGGTGTGCTGTTCGACCCAACGTGCAACACTATGAAAATGTGCCAGGCCAATATTAAAGATCACTTCTGTCTTTGCTTTTAATTTGTACAGCCAGTACACCACATGGGCATTTTCCTGACAAAAAAGCATAGCATTGCTAACGTTAGTGACAACAACATAAATAGATGTGATATGCCTAAATTCCCCTAAATAAAATACCTCATCAATACATAAACTGAACCATAACTATTCATAACGTATTATGCCTAGCTTGATACATTAGCCAAACATCTTGACTGTAGCAACTGATCAGAGGCCATGCTAATCATACCTGTATCAGTTATAATCATACCTGTATCAGTTATAATCATACCTGTATCAGTTATAACCATCCCTGATCAGAGGCCATGCTAATCATACCTGTATCAGTTATAATCATACCTGTATCAGTTATAACCATCCCTGTATCAGTTATAATCATACCTGTATCAGTTATAACCATCCCTGATCAGAGGCCATGCTAATCATACCTGTATCAGTTATAACCATCCCTGATCAGAGGCCATGCTAATCATACCTGTATCAGTTATAATCATACCTGTATCAGTTATAATCATACCTGTATCAGTTATAACCATCCCTGTGCAGAGGCCATGCTAATCTTGCTAATCCCTGTGCTAATAGTACATGTAAACATCTGCTTTTGCTCACACATGAACATCTCACCTGGGATAATTGTCCAGTACCTAGAGTAGATACTGTTTGATCACAAACACATGCACGCACACGCACACATGCACTCACACGCGCACACAATCACACAAGCACTCACGCTCACACAAGCACTCACGCATGCACACAAGCACTCACTCTCTCTGACACTCACACTCACAGCACCTGGTGGTGGGAGGTGATCGGTACAGCAGTGAAACAGAAACAGGCAAAGTGTCAGTGTGTCACTATAATTAAACCAGTTCATCCACAGAATACTCTCTGCTATCGCTGACACCTTGTGGTGTGTGTGTGTGTGTGTGTGTGAGTGAGAGAGAAAGAGAAAAAAGGAAGATAAAGGAAGGTGAGGGAGGTAGAAAAAGAGAAAGTGATGTGGTGAGATGTTGGCAGATGCACTGTCAATGCTCTGGGGCACTTGAGAGGTCTTGGCCAGGAGGCAGCAACCCCAACACACACACACACACACACACACACACACACACACACAACTTCATGGCATATTATATTTCTGTGTCAGTTCTGTGCATGACAATGTAAAGTAAAGTTCTCTTAGCTGTGTTGACTAAGACCAGAGACTGTTCTCTCTCTTAGGTCACAAGACGGAAGGGTTTTCTCGCTTTCTGATCCAAAGACCATGGACTGTTCAAGTGCTGCAAAAACTATTTGATACAAATTGATGACGACAATAATAATACAAAAATGTTAACGAATGCAACTTTGGAATAGTTGGGTCTACACGAGACGCAGCAAAAAATACAGAAAAATATCCTGATATGGTGGAGGCTTCATTGGAAGGAAGTCGCACAAGACCAAAAACTTCAAATAAATGTGACCACTTATCGCCAAAGAACAAAAACAGCAAAAGCAACACAATCATGGCACTGTCACGGGCTGCAATGCAAAATATACATGTATGGCAGAAAATGAAGGGCGCAAATTAATATAACAGACATGTTTTTGTTAGTTTTCATGGGGTTACATTTTTTATTGAGAAATAATTAACCTTGACTAGATGAGTTGACGTCAAGTGTTTCAGCATCCTGCAGATGATCAACTTGAGCACGTAGAGTTTGTGTATAGTTGAGCAGCTCCAGCTAGCTAACCATACACGTGTCACATTTAAATCTGAATTCGCATGCAACGTACTTCACGAACGTACTTCACGGGCGATGGTCAAGTACGTACTGTTTATTATGTATACAGATGATGGTCATATAATGACTATCATCAAAAACGTGATTTATTTCAGTAATTCCATTCAAAAAGTGAAACTTGGATATTATATTCATTCATTACACACAGACTGATATATTTCAAATGTTTATTTCATTTAATTGTGATGATTAACACTGCCAACTAATGAAAATCCCAAATTCAGTATCTCTGAAAATTAGAATATTACTTAAGATCAATACAAAAAAGGAGTTTTAGAAATGTTGGCCAACTAAAAAGTAAGAACATGAAAAGTATGAGCATGTACAGCACTCAATACTTAGTTGGGGCTCCTTTTGCCTGAATTACTGCAGCAATGCGGCGTGGCATTGAGTCGATCAGTCTGTGGCACTGCTCAGGTGGTTGCTCTGATAGTGGCCTTCAGCTCTGCTGCATTGTTGGGTTGTTGCATCGTCCTCTTCACAATACCCCATAGATTTTCTATAGGGTTAAGGTCAGGCGAGTTTGCTGGCCAATTAAGAACAGGGATACCATGGTCCTTAAACCAGGTACTAATAGCTTTGGCACTGTGTGCAGGTGCCAAGTCCTATTGGAAAATGAAATCTGCATAAAGTTGGTCAGAAGCAGGAAGCATGAAGTGCTCTAAAACTTCCTGGTCGACAACTGCGTTGACCTTGGACCTCAGAAAACACAGTGGACCAACACCAGCAGATGACATGGCACCCCAAACCATCATCTGAGATACTGATTTGGGGGTTTACATTAGTTGTCAGTTATAACCATTAAAATTAAAAGGATTGAACAGTTGGAATGTATCAGTCTGTGTGGAATGAATGTATACATTATACAAGTTTCACTTTTTGAATGGAATTACTGAAATAAATCAACTTTTTGATGATATTCTAATTATATGACCAGCACCTGTATATGAAGCTAGTTTGACGGAATTGGGACCGATTGAGACATACAACCTCGTCATCAAATTTTATCTCAGAATTTAATTAATTTGGTTGCGTATTAATTGGCGTTGACATATGCCATGTTTGAATGCTATCTAGACTGAATACAAACTTCAAATGTACACTGCCAAAGGTAACCTTGCTCTAACAAATGTAGCTGGCTATAGCTACCAAATTATTGTAACCTAAAATAGCTAATAATGCTAACCTAGCTACATTTCATGTCACAAAAACAACATTCGTATTTCTTTCTAACAGGAATGATTGATGCAATAACTATAATATAGGTGACAACAACTGACATCTAAACTGTTGACATACTACTGTATAGACAGTGAACTAGGGTTTGGAACTTACTAATCTTCTGGAATACTATTTATTTAGCCTATATTTTCCCCCACAATAAGAGTTGAGACATTTAAATGCATTACTATTTGCATGAACACTTATAGTCAAAAGTCTCCCAACCAGCTTCCTGAGATTTTACCCAGGAATGTTTTTACAACAGAATTAAAAAAAATGTTTTGATAACCTTTAAGTTTTTGCACATAATTATTTGTTTTAGAAAAAGTGCCTAGAATTGTTTTTATTAAGTAATTTCAAAACTTTAGAAAAATATTTAAGTAAATCGTTTTTTTCTATTTGATTAATCTAAGTAATATTTTTTTCTATTAGATTAATCTAAGTAATAATCAGATTCGTCATCATAGTTGTTAGTTGCAGCACTAGACTGTTCTCGCTCTTTCTGATTGACCACAAATATCAGTGACTTTTCTTAGTATGGTCAAAAGCAGCATGCTATGTAATGATGCTTTAGAGCTTCCAACACATTTGACAGTAGTAGTAGGTTCTGAAACATATGCAGCAGGTTAGGAGAATTATAAAAGATTGTGACATTGTTATTTTAGATTCGGGTTTGTAGGGATAATTTGTTGAAAATCATACGTATAAAAAAATCCCCTGGATGTCATGATTAACACCATAACGTTATTATTACAATATAATTCCAATTATTGATAGCTCTGATACTCCCAATGTTTACTTGTTGGTTTTGTCCACAAATGGTAACAATAGCCATCTATTTCCTCTGTGTGCTTGGTATCAATTGGTACCAACCAGGGGAAATGAAGTATACAAATTCCAGTGACAATTTCTGCAGTATGCAATTAAAAAAATGCTAATCCCAGAATTACTGAACTTAGTTTGAAGTGTTTTGAGGAGGTTTTATGCTTTCAATGCAAGTTTTGCTACAGTGCTTTCACAGTATCAATTGCCGAGTTTTAAGGAAGCAAATTAAGCTAACCCTGGGATGGGACAGAAGTAAATAATACCTTATTGTGGATTATGACACCATGGGCCTTCAAACACAACCGAAAGCAGGAGTCTTTTCACCCAATTATAGCCCCAATTTGACAAAATGTGTGCCTTGTGTGTGTGTGTGTGTGTGTGTGTGTGTGTGTGTGTGTGTGTGTGTGTGTGTGTGTGTGTGTGTGTGTGTGTGTGTGTGTGGGTGTGTGTGTGTGTGTGTGTGTGGGGGGGGTTACTGGGAATAGGGTACAGATGGAACAGAAAAGTACACCCTGTACAAACACACAGACAATTCTCCCCACTCTGCCCACAGACAGTTTCCCAACATGACTGACAGACGGATGAGTTGACAGGTCTGACATTACAATACAATCACAGCAAAGGCCAGACCTCAAGGCCACTTTCTCACCCAGTTCAGCTTAACCACTGATGGAACTCTGAACCTGCTCACAGCGCTTTGGCCAGGTATTTCTACATAAATCCAGCATCGTTGGAGTACCATGTTCACCCTGTTTAAGAATGACCTTTCCTCAAACCATCAACTCACACCATCAAAGTTCCTACCAACAATGAAAGAGCCTGTTTTGGCGCTGCACACTCAGACCTGACCTCCGGCGCTCCCGATGTGTCTGATCGCGTGTCTCTCCCGTCTCCGTCCACCTCCTTCACCTCCCGGTAAGTCAATTTCCTCTGGACAACTGCACTGCAGTCTCCTTTAACCTCACCGAGCCAGCCCTGCCATGTGAAAACCATGTAACACCAACGGGACAGCCTGTTACATTACACAAGGAGAAAGGAAACGGACAGGCAATCGATAGCTCTGCGTTTTTGTGTGTGAGTGAATGTGTGTGTGTGTGTGTGTCGTTCTGTAGTCAACATCAGTCAGAGGTGTTAGGAGTTGTAATGAACAGGATCCAGCAGAGGTGTGCATTCATTGAGTAGAATGTTGGTGTGTATGTGTGTGTGTGTCCTGTATTCAACATCAGTCAGAGGTGTTAGGAGTTGTAATGAACAGGATCCAGCAGAGGTGTGCATCCATTGAGTAGAATGTTGGTGTGTGTGTGTTCTCTGTGCCAGACCTCATGAAGTGTTCTCCCATGGAGAGACTGAGCAAAAATCCACCACACACACACACTGCCCGGGGCATTCTGGGAGAGAATCTAAACAAGACCATCCCACCGGGGGACACATGCACGCAGACGCACGCACACACACACACGCACAGCCCTGCAGCAGTGAACAACCTACTACCCAACTACCACACTGTCCTTGATGATATCATTTGTTAATTTGGACAAAAAAATCTAATTATCAACACTGGGGCTAATAAAAGCAGAATCCTTAATAATGTTTCACCATTTAGATCAAAGTGCTTTTTCTCCTGTTCTCACCATCTCCCAGGCAGCTAGCCTGTCTCAGGCTGACGTAGCATTAGCCGCTTAACAGTGCCTCCCACACAAGACCGCTCTCCACTTCGCTTTCCAATACACTGGATGGATATCCGTTCATGTCTGTCTGTGTCGGTGTGTGTGTGCGCACATGTGTGTCAGTAGTTTCAAAAACCAGTGTTTATTCTCATTCCTAGACGTGTGTTCAGAAATTGTGTTCCTAAAAGAGGACAAGAAGCCTGAGGAAGTGCAGCTTTCTTCTCTACCTTTCCTGACTGGCAAATAAAAGCTCCCTGAGAAGTAAGACAAAATGAGCTTTCTATCAATATAGGGCTGGAGGGAAACACACGCACACACACACACACCTAAGCCTGCAAAAAAACAATCAACACACGCTTAGTATGCAAATACACGTGTTCATGGTGTTCCATTGTTCATGCAGAAACAGAAGAGGGTGTGATGAGAGAGATTTATGGCTCCCCTGTAAAGACAGGGAACACCGGCACTAAATAATGTTTTCTTCCTCGCTGATCAATTTTTAATTTGGCCTGTACAGGCAAGTTCTTCCCGGGCCTGGCCTGGTAATTATTGGGTTTTATTGACAGCTGCCGCCCCGCGGGGGGTTATTTAAAAGGGGTTTAACCCCAGAGCAAGTTCCAGCCTCCACTGTCTTTGAAGGTGTCAAGTGCATTGATTTTAACTGCAGGAAACGCCGCACCTTCCACCTGGAGACAGGAGCGCCACGCAGAGCCTCAATTACATGGTCAGACCGGACTGGACCTTCCTCTGACCCCCACCACCCACACGCACACACGCGCACACGCACACATCATAATAACCTAATGCATTCATCATGATCACTAGATTAGACAGAAGCCCCACTAAGATATACATGGAAACATATACTGTTATTTAATGCAGACAGCAGTGAGAGACACACCAGGGATCAGGGTAGGGGGAGACGGAGAAACTTAGAGAGAAAGAGAGACTGAGATGAGGCAAGACTGGGGGAGAGACGGGAGCATAAGGAGGGGACAAAGAGAGAAACGAGGTGAGAGAGAGAGAGCTGGGAAGAGAGGAGAGAGAGGCCTGCTGGTATACAGTACCACACAGTGTCGTAGAAGAGAAAGGGATTTAGAAAAAGACATCAACCCTGCTAAAAAAGAGCAACATGACAGAAATTAAACAAGATTCCTGTGTTTGAGTTCACCCCTCTTCCCTGCCCCCTTTCAGCCTCCCATTGAAATTCTGGGCAGATACAAACCCCTAGGCTTTTGACACACTTTTGAAAACACCACACCCCCTGTTTCTTTCCAGCAAGTCTCCAGTGCCGAGCCTAACTGACTAACAAGAGCGAAGAGGAAGGGGTTGGGAGGGAAAGGGGTGTCAGGGAGGTTGTACATAGATATTATTTTTTATTAAATATATTATTTTTAATGAAATGCAGTCGCACTGTTCCTTTTTCTCTGTGTGTTTGTGTGTGTGTGTGTACCCATGGGGAGTGAGGGGTTGACTTAAGGGGGTTGGTGCACTGCAGGGTAGAAGGGGCACATTGCTGAGGGGACCTGGGTGAGGTGGTGGGTGAGGTGGTGGAGGTGAGGGTAAAAAAATAGAAAAGAAAGTTACAAAAAATATTACATGAGGGTGATGAAATGTGCTGAAGATTAAGAAATTTAGAGAGAAAGCAAACTCTGAACATTCTTTGCAGTATCAACGTCAGCTGACTGCAACATTTGCTCAGAGAGAACGGTACTCAGGTGAATGTCAACAATGTGACTGTATGACAACTCTGGCATACACCCAGCACAGACTAATTAAAGAACAAAACATAAGCAAAGTGCATTGTGGGAAAGATGCTTTTTACTCTATTTCGACTAGGTGTGGTTGGGAGAAATAACATAATAACATTTGAAAGTGAAATGTACACAGAGAACTAGTGTGTAATAACACTGGAGCACAGCAGCTTGAGCCCCACTTTTTTCAATATTTCATTAGACACATGGAATTCAGACAGAGGAAGGTCCTTCACCACATTGATGTGGACAGTCAGCAGCTTTAGTTTTCTCCCGTGCACATGTCAATTACACCGTTAATGTATTAGCCACACACAACAAGGATGGTTAAAGCCTGAGCCAGAAGCTAACTGACAATAGTTAATAACACAATGCTGAAGATAAGCCTACATGAATATAGCTAATAAACAAACACAGCTCAGTAGATCTAGCATGGTAAACATTGTTTGCATAGTAATGTCCTGTGACTGCATAGTAATGTTACTGCATAGTAATGTCCTGTGTTCTCCTAATGCCCCTAGAGACAGTATCTCATCTGTCCATCCTAGAGACAGTATCTCATCCGTCCATCCTAGAGACAGTATATCATCCGTCCATCCTAGAGACAGTATCTCATCCGTCCATCCTAGAGACAGTATATCATCCGTCCATCCTAGAGACAGTATCTCATCCGTCCATCCTAGAGACAGTATCTCATCCGTCCATCCTAGAGACAGTATCTCATCTGTCCATCCTAGAGACAGTATCTCATCCGTCCATCCTAGAGACAGTATCTCATCCGTCCATCCTAGAGACAGTATCTCATCCGTCCATCCTAGAGACAGTATCTCATCCGTCCATCCTAGAGACAGTATCTCATCCGTCCATCCTAGAGACAGTATCTCATCCGTCCATCCTAGAGACAGTATCTCATCCGTCCATCCTAGAGACAGTATATCATCCGTCCATCCTAGAGACAGTATCTCATCCGTCCATCCTAGAGACAGTATATCATCCGTCCATCCTAGAGACAGTATCTCATCCGTCCATCCTAGAGACAGTATCTCATCCGTCCATCCTAGAGACAGTATCTCATCCGTCCATCCTAGAGACAGTATATCATCCGTCCATCCTAGAGACAGTATCTCATCCGTCCATCCTAGAGACAGTATCTCATCCGTCCATCCTAGAGACAGTATCTCATCCGTCCATCCTAGAGACAGTATCTCATCCGTCCATCCATAGAGACAGTATCTCATCCGTCCATCCTAGAGACAGTATCTCATCCGTCCATCCTAGAGACAGTATCTCATCCGTCCATCCTAGAGACAGTATCTCATCCGTCCATCCTAGAGACAGTATCTCATCCGTCCATCCTAGAGACAGTATCTCATCCGTCCATCCTAGAGACAGTATCTCATCCGTCCATCCTAGAGACAGTATCTCATCCGTCCATCCTAGAGACAGTATCTCATCCGTCCATCCTAGAGACAGTATCTCATCCGTCCATCCTAGAGACAGTATCTCATCCGTCCATCCTAGAGACAGTATCTCATCCGTCCATCCTAGAGACAGTATCTCATCCGTCCATCCTAGAGACAGTATCTCATCCGTCCATCCTAGAGACAGTATCTCATCCGTCCATCCTAGAGACAGTATCTCATCCGTCCATCCTAGAGACAGTATCTCATCCGTCCATCCTAGAGACAGTATCTCATCCGTCCATCCTAGAGACAGTATCTCATATCTGTCCATCTATCCATCCTATTCATTATAATCTTCCACCGATCCACCACCTGTACACCCATCCAGTCCTAGTCAAGCTAAGTAGGTGTGCATCAGCTCCCCACACCTCTGTAGACTCAGCACCACCAGATAACTGTGTGATAATTCTGAAAGTCTCCATTTGCTTGGCATTCTTCACTACTTGCTCTGCCCATTGGCATCCATTGCCCACAGTGCAGTCTTTCCGAAACGTTCAGAACTGTTCAGCACTCAGCCATCAGCACGCTTAGATCAAAACACCTTCACACAGCTATGAAGACATCTACCCACCCATCCATCCATCTATCCACCCATCTATCCATCTATCCATCCACCCACCCATCGACATGGAAGACCCATGTCAGTTGCCTAACAGCTTCTGTGTGTATGCTTGTTCCTGTTAGTTTTGAGATTTTCCATCCCTCCCTTTCAACCGTGAATGATAGTGTTTGTGTAGTGCTCCAAACCACAGGGTCCCCTCACAACCCCAGCTAACTAAAACCAAGCACAGCTTAACACCTCCTGCACACCCAGTCCCGTCCTTCTCTTTCTCTCCTTCGCCCCCTGTCTCCATCTCTCGATCACTTCTGCTCAGTCGTCGTCTTCCCTTCTTTTCTTCCATCCCTCCTTTCTCTTGGTCTCCCTTACGGCCTCAGAATTCAGCCTTGACAAGGCCAGAAGGTAATGATACAGCTGCCATGATGCAACAAGCCGACATGTCGACTGTCAACAATTCAAATCATGAAGGAATAAACTGTCATTAAGAGGTGCTCTCCCTGCAGTGGAGCTGTCATCAGCCCGTATCCCTCCTCACCCATCCCTGCCCGTATCCCTCCACCTGCCTCCCCTCTGCCTATGCTGCCACTGGGGCTGGGTGGGAGAGTGCTCCCTCGCCTGTCACCTTACAGCCAGGCTTTGGGAATAGTTGTGGGGGTGTGAGAGGGTGTGAGGGAGTGTGGCATGACTGGAACGTGTGTGTGTGTGTGTGTGCACACAACGTTGGCCAAAGAGTGGAATATAGTCCCAGGATGTTGTTTTTTTCGATCACGTCTATAACAATGAAAACCATTTTTGGCTACGTAGTTCGTCTGCAGTCAACTTGTGCATTAAGTAAGGAAATAAACCACTCAGCGTTCTTCATTTTTCACCTGTCAAATTTGGCATTCTGAATATTTAGCAGCAGTGCCCAGTCAGATGTCAAGTTTTTAACATGCCTGGCACAATCAATGGTGTGCAGCATCATGCAGATGATTTAGCTAAACAGTGATAATTACTAACAGCTAGACATCTTTTAACTAAACTTTGAGCTAACAGTGAAAAATCTGCCTAATGTCCTCCAGCTGTGCATTTCCTTTGCTAATTGACTGGCTAGTTATCTGGCTAAGTGGTTAGCTTCAAGCTAATTAGAGGTTCTCTTAGTAACAGAGATGTCCCTTCTGAATCAATATTCTTTGGAATTCAACCTGTTCTTGTTGTTATTACAGAGGCTCAGTGAATTTTACTAACAGCACCCCCTGTTTTTTCTGCTGGTATTGGAGACTAGTCCGGGGTGTCACTGGGTCAGTATGAAGCTATGACTTGATACCGCCTAAGCCGACCCAGAAAACACCTCAGCAGATGCACGGGGATAAGCCTGTTTAACAGCCATGAATGGGTAGGCAGTGGGCAGAGCGCTGTGGACAGGATACACTAGGGCATTACTTATTTAGCTGTCACAGACTTGAGCGGTTGGATAGAAGTAAGTGGAGATATCTAAAGAGCCAAGGAAGACTGACCTCATATTCACCCTGATCCCGGTACCCAGTCAAAGGGAGGGGGCGTCTGGGGTCTGATTAACCAGCACAAGCAGCTCCTTTTCCCACAATCCCCGGCTTTGCCAGAACAGATCCCCTTGGACAGGAGGCCGGGGCTAAGTGTGGCTTCAAAGGAGGATGGAGAGGAATAAAGAGTGGGTTTTCACGGCTGACGCGTACACGGTGTGAATTCCCCCCTCTGCCAGCAATACGGCGGTGTGTGTGTGTGTGTATGTGTGTGTGTGTGTGTGGAATGGCTAACGGCTTCCTTTGTCTCAATCAGAACATGGTGGTGATGACTGTTGACTGCAGGGCTCTGACAGAGGAGCTCCTCTCCATCTCCTGGTACACATGAGACTTCGCTAAAAGGGGGTAACGCAGGTGGTTGGGGGGGGGGGTTAAGGTGGATGAAATTAATGCTTTTTCCCACCATGCATCTGTACTGCATTGTCTTTAATGGATAAATAAAAACAGAAACAAAGTTAGCTCCAGACAGAAAATGGTAAAACTGGTTACACCTGTCCTGTTGTGTCCCTGCTGAGACAGGGTAAGGGCAGGGTAAGGACAATATACATTAAGCTCAACACAAACTTGGGTTAGGGTTAGCACAACTCCATAGAAGAGAGCAGCCTCCCTGACCTGAGCTCAGAGATAGTGAACCAACTGACTGACTAATTCTGTACACTGACCACCTATGGCTGGCCAGTTAACCAACTAAACACATAGCTGGAGCCCAATGCTGGAGAGACACGGTCCACCACTTAAAAACAAATTATTCAAGGTATTTTTTGGCAAAGTGAAACATTTCACTGTGAAGAAATATAATGTCCGAATGTAATTACCTCTAGAGATATATGTGCAGGAAATAGTCGCAGTTGGCCAATGAGATATGCTTGTGAAGTAGGGTACGTTCTTGTGTATTTTCAAAAAACATTTGGCAGAACTTAGATTGTTAACAAGTGATAAGAAACCTTATATGCCTAATAAACTTTTATGGAATTTAAAGTCTAACTTGATCTAACTCATGCTGCTTAACGGTGGAATTCACATTGTATACCAGTCAAACATGCTGTCCATGCCTACAGCTCTACCCCTGAGTAAAAGGACTTCCTGTAAATGCCGTGATGACGATGTGTCAGGACATAAGCATACAGTACTTGTTCACCATGATGTGTCAGGACATAAGCATACAGTACTTGTTCACCATGATGTGTCAGGACATAAGCATACAGTACTTGTTCACCATGATGTGTCAGGACATAAGCATACAGTACTTGTTCACCATGATGTGTCAGGACATAAGCATACAGCTCCTTGTTCACCATGATGTGTCAGGACATAAGCATACAGTACTTGTTCACCATGATGTGTCAGGACATAAGCATACAGCTCCTTGTTCACCATGATGTGTCAGGACATAAGCATACAGTACTTGTTCACCATGATGTGTCAGGACATAAGCATACAGCTCCTTGTTCACCATGATGTGTCAGGACATAAGCATACAGTACTTGTTCACCATGATGTGTCAGGACATAAGCATACAGCTTCTTGTTCACCATGATGTGTCAGGACATAAGCATACAGCTCCTTGTTCACCATGATGAATGGACACAGCTATACACACAGCACCCTCGATATCTCCCCTGTCACTTTACGTCTGAGGGAGGAACGCCAATCTCCCGGCAAATGTAATAATAACCAATAGCACTGTAACACGTACACTCACACAAACGCATGCACGCATGCACACACACACACACACACACACACACACACACACACACACAAAACACACAAAAGGGACTTAGCTTGCAGACACAGACATGCTAGTCTTTATGACATTTAGAGGGAGTGAGAGAGAGAGGGAGAAAGTAGGGATCTCCCCTAACTCAATTGGAACGGCAGGCCGATGAAATTAGGCAGGTAGCCTGGGCCGGCTTGACAAATGAGCGGAGAGATGAAGGAGGAAATCAGCCTGTGGAGAGCGAGGCTCCTGGCGCACTAACACAAACATGCCATGAATGGGGGCACAGGGAGAAGAAATGAGAATCCAAATTACACCTTACACAACATTGGCATCAAAGCCCACGCTGGAACTTAACCTGGATACACATTATGGATGGGAGTCTGCGGGGGAATGTGTTAGCCTAAAAGAAGGTTTTACGGGGGAGAGTCTGAGAATAAAAATGTGTGTGCGAGTGTATGTGTGTGTGTGTGCTTGGTTGTTGGGTTTAGCGGGGAGTCATGCTAATCAGGGTGTCAGTGATGAGATGCCACTGCAGACCGGAGGGCTGACCTGCAGCTAAGACTCCACAAAGACCACAAGAGAGATCACAGCCAAGCAAATTGAACTAGTGCAGCCGGCAGGGCCACACACACAGGGGGATAGACACACACATGGAGGTGAATAGACGCACAAACACAGACTCACAAAGAAACAGATAGACACACACACACAGGCCAATAGATACACAAATACAGACACACAAACACACAGACAAACATACTCAATGGGCCTACCTACAATCTCACCAACAAACCTGCACCCCCTCCCCATACCCTCACCAACCCCACAGACAGATCACCCGTCCTCCGATACCCTCAACCCCACAGACAGAGCGGTCCTACCTCTTTGGCGCGGTTGATGAAGGGGATCTGGGATCCTGAGTCCAGGTCTTGGTTAATGATGAGGCGTCGGGCCCACTGACCGGCCCGCACCACCCCGTCCCCATGGATCAGCACCAGCAGCTTGGACGGGTTGGACATGGCGTCTGCGCTCAGGTAGATGAAACTCTGAGGCTCCTCCTCAATCGCATCCACCTGGTCAAATGACATTGTGTGTGTGAACGTTAGCACAGTGATCACATAAAAACCTCCTAGGGATTCATCCGCTCCCATTTAAACCGTCTAAACACATCATAATCCCCAGAATGCTCGTTATGCAAAAGGTGTACAGGTTCAAAACACGCTTAAAACCATCACTTTGATGTGAGCTCTGTTTGTATGTTTGAAAGTGGTTACATTTCTGCAGCCTGACTCCAAGTATATATATATACTCCAAGTATATAAGTATATATATATATAGAGCCAGAAAGTTGGCCGGATCTTAGTGCTATTTTTTGAACTGTATAGTGCACAATTAAGATGTAAGCAGGGTTCAATCAGCAAGCTCTAAATAAGTCCTTCAAAAAGGTCCAGTGTTTGTTGGTTTGTGTGTGTGTGTGTCCTCAACAGCACTTGGCCTGTGGGATATATGCGATCCCCCGTATGTCGAGGTAGATTTCGACAGAAGACACGCACTGTCCATAAAAACGTTGTTGGCAGCTTAATCCAAACAGACAAAGAGAACTGGAGGGAAAGAAATATCTGGCTTTCTTCTTTCCCTCTCTCATTCCCTCCTTCTAAACTTGGCCCTGGTTAATCTGCTTAAAATTTGTGGTCATAAGTTCAACTCGACGGAGGTGGACAGACCCACCAGCAACACACACACCAAAACAGTTTTTTTTACTGGGAATAACGAGCAAAGTAGGAAAGGCCGATAAAGTGTGTGTAATAAAACTCAGGGTCTTTGTGTTTGCGTAGGTGATTTATAGACATTAATAATGCCGTTGCGGCTGCTCATAGCTCCAAGAAAACACAGGACCTAACGCTTGTTTTAAGCACAGCTTAGAAAAGATCTGAACCAAAAAGGAGGAGTCCTCCCTAAACACAGGCCGACAAGAGAACAGAGAAGTCAAGGCTGTGTTGAATATTGGGATGAGCGAAAATGAATGCTGAATACACCCCTGGTAGCAAAGAAAGTCAATTTGAGAACATTTGAATGCCAAACAGATTAAGCAACAGCTTTTCAGTGTTGTGTCACAATACAGTTCATTTGTTGAGGAGAAAGTCTTGGACAGAGAGAGAGCTGGAGAAGATAATTCCAATTTCCGAGTCCTAGTTTTGCAGGACACAAATTTCTGTCAATTTTCACATTGATACCCCCTATAATCTTCAAGGACCTGAATTATTTAATGACAAAATGCCTTGTTTTATTTATCTGCTATACTTACTGGCACGATTTCTTTTGTCAGGTTGCACTTGGTCTCCAACAGTTGGTAAACATGCTGCGTGATGATCTGAAAGACAAACAAACATCTTCACTTACAGAATGGCGTGAACACAACAATGTCAGGTACAAATCCATCGTCGGGCAACCACAACAAAGAAGATCAGGAAACAGTGATACAAGTTAGAATTATTTCATTCGTAAAGCGTTTTCTCTGACCCAAAGAGCCAATTTAAATCCCAATGTGTGTAAGTAAAGAAAAACGAACACATTATTTAGTGTATAGTCAATATATCTATCTGGCCTTTAGACAACCACGGGGCACTGGGGATAATAAGTGAGAGTGTCTGGGTTGCCGTGGCGTGCTATTCCAGCTTGGAGCAGGCCTGGTGTTGGGGGAATGAAGGCCAGGGGAGGAAACATCACTGAAATATGTTGATCCCTGAAGCCGCAGAACCGTGGAACGTGTATACAGACTCATCATTCCCGGGCCAGCGGTTTTATGGTTCAATGACATAAAGAACTATCTTTCTCTCTTCCTTCCTTTCGTTTCCTGGCAGCTGATGCCATGAAGACTTTAGAGGAGTCGTCAGGTCGTTTTTTGGAAGGGGATGAGAGAGAAACCGGTGAGGGACGAGAGACTGGTTTAAGTAGTTCGTGTTCGTGCCTGTTTATACTGGATGACACTGACCTGTCAGCAGTGAGAGTGGGTGGGTTAAAGTATCGGCCGTGTTATTGGGACGTGTTACTGGGGGTAATCGGCAGACGTGCGTGGCCCTGCCTGGTATGGCGGCGCCGTGATGTTGAACAGGGGCAACCAAGGACAGTCCAGGATGAGGCTTTGTGCTGTGGTTTGATGTGGCACGTATGGTGGCATCAGACAGAGACGAGGACGTGTCTGAAGGAGGTCTTTGTTGACCACAGGGACAGCTGGACAGGCTAGAGTCACAAAACATTCCACTCTGTGTTTGTTTTAGTTTCATGACGTATCAAAGTGGCCTGATGATATGGACAAGCACACACCAAAATACACACACACACAAACACAAACACACACACACACACAAACACACCACCACCACTAACAGTACGCAGTACAAAACAACTCCATTAACAGTACGCAGTACAAAACAACACCACTCCTCTAACTGTACGCAGTACAAAACAACACAACTCCTCCATCATAAGAAACTGCAGAAAGTACACAACCTCTATGAGTTACAACAAAACTAGTTGTGAACAAACCATGAATCAGATCAGGGAGCATGCAGAATCACAGATGCAGAATCACAGATACAGACAAACAAACGTTTGGCAAACAAAGTGTAAAACCCACACATCAGTTCATGTATTCCAAACCAAAAGCCTCCTCGGTAGAGTTGGAGGGAAAAATGCAAATGCTAGTCACAACCACGTGCTCCTTTAAAGCCAAAAGAATTTCATTGCCAACATAACCATGTGTCTACAGAAACACATTATGGTCAAATTATGCCATAAGATATGATTATGGAAGAGGGCCAATCAGAGGCAGGCGGGCCGAGCGAATGGAATGAGGGATCTTAGCATTTGAGGAACGCTGCATAAGGAACACTGCATGAGGAACGCCACACGCACTAAGACATATAGCAGGGCCCACATGACCTAATTCACTAACATGTCAGACTGCCTGATGAAGAACACAATGATTGCTAGGCACAATATGCAAGTGTTAATCACAACAATAAAGATGGAAAGAAATTTAATTTGTGCTCCATTATTTGTTCAGTGCCTCAGGTGGCCCGAGAAGCATCTGATATGAATAGGAAGAAAAGAGCAGGACGGGGACGGTGTGTGTGTGTGTACCCATATGTAGACTATTGCATATAGGAAGCAGACAACAGGACAGTGACTTTGTGTGTGTGTACTCATATGTAGACTATTGCATAAAGGAAGCAAAGAGCACGTCTCTATGTTAGTGTGTGTGATATTTGGCTACACTGAGAGGTCTTTCTTCAGGGTGACAGAAAGGCCCACCTTGGTCCACCCTATCAGGCCCCACCAGGTAACACATTTACCGGCCTCCACCATATCAGGGCCAACCAGGTGACACATCCCCTGGCCTCCACCCTATTAGGACCCACCAGGTGACACATTTACCGGCCTCCACCATATCAGGGCCAACCAGGTGACACATCCCCTGACCTCCACCCTATCAGGACCCACCAGGTAACACATCCCCTGGCCTCCACCCTAACAGGACCCATTAGGTAACACATCCCCTGGCCTCCACCCTATCGGGACCCATTAGGTAACACATCCCCAGGCCTCCACCCTATCAGGACCCACCAGGTGACACATTTACCGGCCTCCACCCTATCAGGACCCACCAGGTAACACATCCCCTGGCCTCCACCCTATCAGGCCCCACCAGGTGACACATTTACTGGCCTCCACCATATCAGGACCCACCAGGTAACACATCCCCTGGCCTCCACCCTATCGGGACCCATTAGGTAACACATCCCCAGGCCTCCACCATATCAGGACCCACCAGGTGACACATTTACTGGCCTCCACCATATCAGGACCCACCAGGTAACACATCCCCTGGCCTCCACCCTATCAGGACCCACCAGGTGAGGTAACACATCCCCTGGCCTCCACCATATCAGGACCCACCAGGTGACACAACCTGTGTTCTGAAGAGATCCAGTCAGACAGCTGCTGTAGAATAATTGTTGACCTGGCCTACTCCCATTCTCAAGGCATCTGTGTGTTTCAAGGACAGATATGAGGTGTCGTCCTACTCCTTCATCCAATTGGAGCAGGGAAGGAGGAAGGTCCTCACAT
>CM055737.1:12243958-12298958 GCA_029465975.1 Dallia pectoralis | reverse complement strand
GAAATGGTACCAGCTACCAATGTGAGGGCCACTCCAAATCTCCCAATCAGAAGGCCAGTCCGAGGCACAGTGTCTATGTGCCACTCCCTAAAGGCATGCTGGGTAACTGTTGGTTAAATCAGGGTTACCATCAGCTCTGTGACCTTTACCCTTAACAACGAAACAGACTCAGAGACCACGAACAGTAACACTTTTGACCAGAATTAGTGGCACATTGAATATAATAATATTTCACTGTCAAGGACCACGTCATTGCTGATAGTTTAGGTAGAAATAGATGACGCAGACCATTCACCGATACATTTGGACCTCTTTGGACCTCAGATGACATAGGCACTCTTCAGAAACACTCATTTTGTATTCGATTCTGAGGGATTTCTTTATGCAGTTCTAGTTTGTACAGAAATAGCAGTTGGTGGAATTAAACCCATGATGGATTGGCATAACTGCACTGGTGTCAGGGACTTAAGACTGCCAGACCACCCTAAGCCAATTGTATCACCAAAGTGACCAGCAGTCTGGGTTTGAGCCTTGACAGTGCCAGCATGTGGCGCTATCACAATATGTACCACTGTTCACTAGTAACTCCATCAGCGGTCTGGTGGACCTGCAAAACAGTGTAGCCTGACACACAGTCACATATATTATCTATGTATATACACATATATCTATATATATACACATATATCTATGTATATACACACATATCTATGTATATACACACATATATATATATATATATCTATGTATATACACATATCTTTGTGACTACCTATGTCGGTGAGCTAGTGAAACTATTTCTTTACCCTGCATTATCCTGATTTCACTAATGAGATGGTTTCAACCGGGAGTGACCTCATGGCATGGCATAGCATTGGACTAGAGAAGTTGCGCATCAGGAAAACATGCAAATTGTCTCAATACTCTAGAATGCGAGTGAAATTCTGTGCTTGTGCATTTTTGGGCTGCTCTAACAAACTAAATGATAAACTAAATGTGATAAAATGTGTTGAACCTCAAAAGAACACAGATGCGTAAAAACGTTTCAGGCAAACAAATTAACAAAAGAAAAACAGTGAGTTCATATGACTGAACTTTACTGAATCAGTAACCACTAGTCAACTTGTCAGTTACTGAGAGTCATTCTGTCAGTCAGTTACAGTCAATTAGTCTGATAGTTAATCAGACAACAAGAATCAAACGTTCTGATTAATAATTCAGACAGCCAGCAAGTCAGTCAGATACAGTGTGTCAGTTAGTCTGCCAGTAAGTTAGAGTGAGTCAGTTGCAGTCACTTAGGTTGTCAGTTAATCAGTCAGCCAACTGGAAGGTAGCAATGTTGGAAGGAACACTAGAGTGGAAAGTGTGCCAACATACTTATCATGGCTGTGACACACACACACACAAAGAGAGAGACAGACCATCGTAGACGTCTGATAGAGCTGTGACATTGGCATGGGCCTGGGCCTGGAGGGATCGTGGTCCTTTGAGCGTAAAGGTGTAAACAGCACGCCCGCAGAGTCAGTTAGAAATCAGGGCAAATCAAGCCTGAAAGCACGCTCCCTCTCACAAACCAACCACACACATGCACACGCTCCCTCTCACAAACCAACCACACACATTCACACACTCCCTCTCACACACACACACCACAAACACATGCACACGCTCCCCACACACACACATGCAGACGTCCCCCTCACAAACCAACCACACACATGTACACGCTCCCCACACACACACATGCACACGCTCCCTCACACACACCACACACACACATGCACCCTCTCATAAACCAACCACACACATTCACACACTCCCTCTCACACACACACCACACACATGCACACGCTCCCCACAAACACATGCAGACGCTCCCTCTCACAAACCAACCAAACACATGCACACGCTCCCCACACACACATGCACATTGCACACGCTCCCTCACACACACAACACACCCATGCACACGCTCCCTCTCACAAACTAACCACACACATTCACACATTCCCTCTCACACACACCACACACACACACTCCCGACACACACATGCACACACTCCCTCTCACACACACCACACACACATGCACACGATCCCTCTCACAAACCAACCACATGCATTCACACACTCCCTCTCACACACACCACACACACATGCTCCCCACACATACATGCACACGCTCCCTCACACACACCACACAAACATGCACAAGCTTCCTCACACACACACCACACAAACATGCACAAGCTCCCTCACACACACACATGCACACGCTCCCTCTCACTACGCCAGTCGCGATAGTCAATATATTGACTTATCGCACGATATATGGAAATGAGCGCGATCATTTTTGGTGCTGCGATATATTACATACATTTTTAAAAATGAATGTTAACAAAATTTTAGTCAATCGAGCTGCCTGTTAACTGGTCTCCTCGAAAGAGGAGGCGGGGCTCAGGCAGAGGAGGCGGGCTCAGGAGGCAGGGCTCAAGGCAGAGTCTCGCGCACACACAGAGCGGAGGAGCGGACACACCCACACATGAACCCACTGTGTTATGAAGTGGACTGTTTCATAGTGACATATAGCCAGTTAGGAAGAACAAGTCCAAATGGAGTTGGTTTCAAAGCCACAATCTTCAGCACCGGTGTGGGAACATTTAGGCTTAAAGCCGAATGAGAAAGAAGAGCCAATTAACGAGTCGGTATGTCGACTTGGTTTAAAAACAGTAGCAACGAAAAGAGGCAACACAACTAACCTCCAATCTCACCTAAAACACAACCATCCCATCCAGTTGTTGAACCTGGGAACAAGAACTGCCGCTGGAATGAGGTCTTCCAGGCAGTTATCTTTATCAGTGTAAATATAAACGCGATAGATAAATGGCGCACACTCACAGATATATATATATAGCCTAACTTGCTATATAGCCAAAGAGATGCAGCCATTAAACACGGTCGAAAAAACAGCATTTAAAAACATGCTGCAAACCTTTGACAAACAGTACAAATTGCCAAAGAAAACATACATCTCCCAAACTGCCTTCCATCCTTGTACATTAAAGTCAAAAACGAAAAAAATCGTTTATCACAATTAATTTGGTTGCAATATATTGCACAACCAAAAGTAGTTATCGTGACAGCCCTACCTCTCACACACCAGAAACACACATGCACACGCTCCCTCACACACACCAGAAACACACATGCACACGCTCCCTCTCACACACCACACACAAACATGCCCATGCATAATGTACAGAATGCCCTGGTGATCACAGACAGAATGTATGGTAGGCCCTGGTGATCACAGACAGAACGTATGGTAGGCCCTGGTGATCACAGACAGAACGTATGGTAGGCCCTGGTGATCACAGACAGCTCGTATGGTAGGCCCTGGTGATCACAGACAGCTCGTATGGTAGGCCCTGGTGATCACAGACAAAACGTATGGTAGGCCCTGGTGATCACAGACAGCTCGTATGGTAGGCCCTGGTGATCACAGACAGAATGTATGGTAGGCCCTGGTGATCACAGACAGCACGTATTTTAGGCCCTGGTGATCACAGAAAGAACGTATGGCAGGCCCGGGTGATCACAGACAGCTTGTATGGCAGGCCCGGGTGATCACAGACAGAACGTATGGTAGGCCCTGGTGATCACAGACCGCTCGAATGGTAGGCCCTGGTGATCACAGACAGAACGTATGGTAGGCCCTGGTGATCACAGACAGTTCGTATGGTAGGCCCTGGTGATCACAGACACCTCGTATGGTAGGCCCTGGTGATCACAGACAGAATGTATGGTAGGCCCTGGTGATCAGAGACAGAACGTATAGTAGGCCCTGGTGATCACAGACAGCTTGTATGGTAGGCCCTGGTGATCACAGACAGCTTGTATGGTAGGCCCTGGTGATCACCGACAGCTCGTATGGTAGGCCCTGGTGATCACAGACAGCTCGTATGGTAGGCCCTGGTGATCACAGACAGAACGTATGGTAGGCCTAAATTGGTGGGGGTGGGGACCCTCAGAATGTGATTAGCATTACTGCAACACTATTCGATATTTACATTGTATTTGATCTGAGAAATTGTTTCCACAATTCTAAATTTGAACTGAAAGAAATATTAAAATAATCAACAAAAATAGTATACTGCATCATATAACTTCGGAATCAGAAAGTGTTTATACGCCAAATTTGTTTTCAAGAAAAAGGAATTTGTCTTGACCCATATCTTGTTGGCACAAGAAGTCCAATGCAACTGCAAAACTTCCCACACTGTCCTCCTAAACCTCAGATCAATCTCACTCCAACAACCCGGAAACAGTATCCGTTCTTTGTCTGACAAATAGTGAGCAAGCATGTGGCTGGTCTTGGTATTTCTAGTACGCAGTAACCAGCTTATGATAGAGTTACTAAGCTACAATCCAAATGATTCTGTCAACAAGTTGCTGTGCACGATGCCTTAGCAGTGCACAAGAATATTAGCACATAATATATCCTCGTTTAGAAAAGAACAGTCACTTGATTGATACAAATGCACTGTGCTCAACTTTACATGTATGTTTTCATCATTCACAGCATCCAATATGTGTTATCCTAGCAGCATCGTAGAACCTGGGACACTTGCACATGCAGCACGGGACATACATCGGTGGGGACAAAGGACAAATCCCAAGGATCCAGTCAAATGAAAGGACATAATCTGTTACCAAACTGTTCCTGTGCCTAATATGCAAGAAGGAAATCCAGGAAAGTGCATTCTGGCAGTCAGCTGGCATCAAAGCACATGAATCGACCGTGAAAAGAACTCTCATAAGAAATGCCCTTGCAACTTAAAAGCTTTATTGTGGAAAGGCAATAAACAGAAAAGAGTGCCGTAGGCGACCATGAAACACGGAGCATGAACCAGAGGTAGAAAGTTTTACGGAGAAAATAGTCATGTTTTGGAGGGAACGAGGCGGCATAGAGGGAGTAAAGTGACTTGGTGTACCTCTCCTAGTGCCTCATATCGTTTCTGGTTCCACCTGTGGAGATCATCCCGGGCGTTGAAAACAAATCGGTCCCCAGTCTTGGTGTGCCTCAACTGGCCCTCTGATGACAGATGGGTAGAAGAAAAAAAAGAGACAGAGATGGACAGGAAGAGAAAAAGAGGTAGGCAGAGGGAGGTAGAGGGACAGATGGAATCCATGTTAATCTTGGACTAAAGTACACATTGGGAGTGAATAAAACTTTCCAGGGGGTGCATTAGAGGACATTACTCCAGTTTTTCCTGTTTTGCTAGCACATTCTTTGTGTTCACTAGGTTAACAACATCAGCAAAACATTTTCCTAACATTTTGTGGAAATAAAAGTATTGGAGATATATTAACATCCAGTATTATCTGCATATCATCTGCTCATATATAACTTATTAGAGTATAGAATAACTTATTTTAAAACATTTTGAGCAGAAGTATAATATGTGTAATAAATATGTACGTTTATTTGCATAAACGATAAGTAGAATCTAAATAAAGAGGTTTTATATAGCGCTTTACAGGGACCCAAAGACACAAGTACAACAAACAACAGAACTTGGACAACACAGAAAATATTTGACAAAGGCACAGAAGTTTTAAAGTGACTGGGTTTGATGACATGGAATACATACTGGTACATAGGTAATAAAGACGGATGCAGTTATTTTGGTATTGAAAATTAACTTACTATTCGAATGCTTGTGTGAGCATTACCATTCCCGATTTGTACCTACTATAATATACCATGATATTTTTTTTTACACGTTTAAATTTTTTATATGATGTGAGCTCCTTCACACACGTTTGATGTTTATGTGATTAAACATGCTACTTCAAATCAAAGGAAGAATTTATGGAACATTTAAAAGTTACCAATGAAAATGACTGGCTGGGAAGTGCAGAAAACATTCATTTAAGCATACGGCCAGCTAGATTATCTAACTAGCGTCTCCATCCAAAAAAGGTACAGTTCTGAATTGACAAATAACGGTATCCCCTCCCCCCCTCCCCCTCTCTCCGGATGCTTTCTCCTCAATATCTACACTGCAGAATACCGGATAAGCAACTTTTCAGGTAAGGGTTTCCTGACACAAAGGATTAGTTCCCTGCCTGTTTCTGCCCTTTCCAATATGTGTTGAACAGGACCATGTCTTCCAACTCCAGCCAGGGAAACATATCGCATTGAGTATGTTTACGATCCTCCGGCTTGTTTGGTTCGTTAACAGTGTTCTCAGCAGCTTTGCAAACGATATCCGCCATCTCACCGTTAAATTAAGAGCATAAAAACAAACTATTAACCGATTTGTTTAAAATTTGTGTCACAGCCTTTCATTTTTCAGGGTACACAAATTGAAACGCATGTTGTATGTACCTAAAAAAAACACGCCAGTTTTCAATTCTAGCGTTGCATTTTAATTACTTCAACCCCTATATCAATTAAAATGCAACTGACCCAATCAAGTATTAACATTTTACTGGGAAATGGAGAACAATCCAAGTCAGAACGGATCACAGTGGACCAACGCTTCAGCTCCCCAAAGGAAGAGAAGACTAAACGCTGTTCAAACTGACGGCCGCTTAATTATAGCAGGGAAGCTAATGATGGTGTGAGGAAAATAGCGGTAGGAGGAGAAAAAAACGTGCTGCTTGTTAGGTTTCTACCTCCGTCTGGGCATGCTGAAGTAGTTCCGCCTGTCAAAAGAAGCAAACTAGCTTTGACCTTCAGTTCAGAATGAGACCCTGCTTTCCTGCGCCTCTCTCCCTTCATGCAATTAAAAGCGTTTGGCTGCCGTCCCCCCATCTGGCAGGTACAAGGCCCGCGGATGCGGAGCACTCTTCCAGTCACGACTCCAACGGCCTTCTGGGATGTCTGGCAGCCTAGGCTCAGACAGCTGGTGTGGCGTAAACTCTCTCTCTCTTTCCTTTTCCGTCTATCTTTCTTTCCTTCTTTCCCTATATCTTTATTTCCCTCTTTTCTTCGCCCTGTACCCTACTCTTTTTTCTCACCCCCACCTCGATGCGTGCCATAGTAGCCCAACCATACTGAGATCTGTGAAACGAGAGGGCCTGAGTGAAGCGCCATAGGGATGTGGGCTATGTGTCAACTGGACCACCAGAACAGTTCCCACACTGCCTTATAGGCTGGGCTTTAAGTGTCCATTTAGTCTTTGCATTCACTGACCACGGTCACTGCCCCACCAACAGCCAGCCCAACACCAGGCCTGCCAGGGCAAGCGGGTGTGGAGCGACAGGGTGCTCTGTGTGTGCGTGTGTGTCTGTGTGTGCGCAGGTGTGTGTCTGTGTGTGCGCAGACGTGTGTGTGCGTCTGTGTGTGTTTGTGTGCGTCTGTGTGTGCGCGGGCGTGTGTGTGCGTCTGTGTGTGCGCGGGCGTGTGTGTGCGTCTGTGTGGGCGGCGGGCGTGTGTGTGCGTCTGTGTGTGCGCGGGCATGTGTGTGCGTCTGTGGGTGCGCGGGCATGTGTGTGCTTCTGTGGGTGCGCGGGCATGTGTGTGCGTCTGTGGGTGCGCAGGCGTGCGTCTGTGGGTGCGTGCAGGCGTGCGTCTGTGGGTGCGTGCGTGCAGGCGTGCGTCTGTGGGTGCGTGCAGGCGTGCGTCTGTGGGTGCGTGCAGGCGTGCGTCTGTGGGTGCGTGCAGGCGTGCGTCTGTGGGTGCGTGCAGGCGTGCGTCTGTGGGTGCGTGCAGGCGTGCGTGTGTCTGTGCGTGAGCAGGCATGTGCGCAGGCGTGTGTGCGCAGGCGTGTGTGCGCAGGCGTGTGTGCGCAGGCGTGTGTGTGTCTGTTTGTGTGCAGGCGTGCGTGTGTGTCTTTGTTTGGGTGCAAGCTCTCTGCTCTGGTTCTCTGCAAGCCCCTAAAACATAGTGGTCCCACCCAGACATGGACTGGACTCGAAGGAGTCCTGTGATATCTGGCACAAACACATTATCCTGAACCAGTATGTTGCAAGGTGGAGCATCATATTGGTCCGGCACATCCCACAGATTCTCAAATTGACTGAAATATGATGAATTTGATTTCGCAAAAGCCTTTGGGATAGCTTTGTTGCCCGCTGACCTGGAGCACCCCTCAGGTCTTGCGGTTTCAGAGGTGCTCTGACCCAGTCGTCTGGCCATAACAATTTGGCCCATGTCAAACTCTCTCAGGTCTTTACTCCTGCCCATTTGTCCTGCATCCAACACATTGGCTTAGAGAACGGAGTGTTCGCTTTACATAAAATCTACCCAGACCTCGACATGTGTCCTTCTCAGGAGACGTTTAACGTGTTCGCTTCACCTGTGAGTCATAATGTTCTACCTCATCAGCGTATATCAACTTTTGTGAATAACACGCCAACACATAGGCTGGACTAAAAAACAAAATTGAACAAGGAATTACACAAGGGCCAATGTGCAAGATACATAGGGTAAAAAATAGTACTAGATTTCCCAGGAGAGGGACGTTTTTAACACCTGTGTTTATTACAGAGTCGGAGTTCCTTTTACAATACAACAGCTAAGCTAAACGGGTAACAAGCAAAGAATGCTCTAATGTGATAAGGAAGAGCAATTCAACACTGGGAACATCTTTTTCGAGTTAAACAATTATCCTTGTCTGGTTAATGCCTCCAAATGCAGCGCTTAACAATGAGGCTATCTATCCTCCGGTTGACGCGGCAACATAACGAAGCACAAAACAGTGTTCAATTTAATTGTGACCTCTACGACTTCAAAGCGCATAACGCTAAAATACTGAAAGTGTACACACTTAACCCAAATAGCCGCAGGGTCTCATACTTTCTCAATTATTCCGCAAACACTAAACAGAAAAAAATCATCTTTTGAAGATTGCATAAGCATTTTCATCTCCCTTAAATTACACCACTTTACACCATGTTATCGTGTGATAAATCTCACACTGCTTACTAACCCGGCATTACAGGATGTTGCTTTAATCATTAGCTGCCAGACAACGTTTAGCACTGAAAGCCTGTTCATCAACATGTAGCACTAATAGCTAGCCTGAGCCTAGGAGATGGGCGAGCGAGGGGGATGATAGTGAGACAGGGCACGATCGCTCGGAAAAGAGCCGCCACAAAAGTACCAAGATGAAACCAATTATGCATTGACGATGGGGACAAAGGAGATGTACTAAACAGTAGCGCCTATCAGAATGAATACTAGATCCTAATGAAACCCTACGTGTGTGTGTGTGTGTGTCTGTGTGTGTATCTGTGTGAGAGAGAGAGAGTTCAGCATCATCACCTCCACAACATGGCCTCTCAGAGGAATAAGTTCCCTCAACTTTTCTCCCCTTTTTCTAGCGTAATTAGCATGCAGTTCTCAATTCTGGAGCTTAATTAGGTGTAGATAACCTTGGATTTCCATGAAATGAAAAACCGGGGGGCTACCGCGATGAAGCCATCATCTTTATAATTAAGATACCTGTATCAATTGTATACAGCCTCTTAAATATTTACACTGCTTGGACGCAGGCTAACTGGGGTGTTGGGGAAGAATGCCCCGCAGTAACGGCAGCACTGAGCCATCTCCACACAAAGCCGGGGGCCCCTTAGTTTGAATAGAAATGATATTCTGGAAGAGGGAGAGTGAGGAAGACACCCAGGTAGGCTCCTCAGCCGTGGCAGCTTGGGCCTGTTCTGCGGAGAAGCAAGGTTATGCAAATCCTCCGTCAGATTGAGTGCAAGGCTGAGTAGGTTACTGACAGGCTGAAGAGTACACAACATGTCCTCTTCAGGACAGCCACACAGCCAGCGTGCGGAGAGACTGTCACACGGAGAGAAAGAGAGAGCGAGGGGGAGCCGTGCACAAGGCGGAGAAAGGCGGGAAAGCAAAGCGAGAGGGGGAGAGACCGCTGGGGGAATATAAAAAACCAAACACACCCGGACTCCACCTGGGATGGAGGAACCCCAAATATTGTGTCTAACATTCATGTAAATACTTTGGGAGTGTAAGTTATTTCGGATATTGTTGTGCATGTGTTGCCATATGCCGAAACAGAAGTTTGAAACGCTTTGCTGTAGTGCTTCAGAGTTCAAAGAGAGATGCACTGTATTTTTTGTAACTACACTGAAAGTGTTAGTCTTTTGGGAGCGTTACACTCTTAAACCTTTTTTCTTGTCTAACCTCACCCCTGAATTTAAAACCATAAATGTTATTGGGTTGCTGTTGCCAGTTAGAATTTGCTAGCGACAGCAAACCATCTAAATGTCCAAGACTGTTTCATGCATACATCTATACTCAGTTCATTCCAAACAAAAGCAAATGACAGAAAACAGCTCTTATTGTCTTGTTTCAAGTAATTATTATTATTTTATTTGACCAATACTTTTAAAGGGAACTTATAGCTGAGACCCAGATCCCAGTTGAACATTGTTTTACAACAATATTAAAATGTTCATGAAAAGGTGCTTCAAACATTTTAACTGCCTTATAGGGACCAAAACATCTAACAATACTGTACCCACTAGTCTGCCATATGTAGAGACCAATACTGTACCCACTAGTCTGCCTTATGTACAGAGACCAATACTGTACCCACTAGTCTGCCTTATGTACAGAGACCCATACTGTACCCACTAGTCTCACATATATACAGAGACCAATACTGTACCCACTAGTCTGCCTTATGTACAGAGACCAATACTGTATCCACTAGTCTGCCATATGTACAGAGACCAATACTGTACCCACTAGTCTGCCTTATGTACAGAGACCAATACTGTACCCACTAGTCTCCCATATATACAGAGACCAATACTGTACCCACTAGTCTGCCTTACGTACAGAGACCAATACTGTACCCACTAGTCTGCCTTCCGTACAGAGACCAATACTGTACCCACTAGTCTGCCTTACGTACAGAGACCAATACTGTACCCACTAGTCTGCCTTACGTACTGTACATACAGGAACCAATGGTTCCCTCCCCAATTTCAAACGAGTGGGGACAACGGAGACCCAGGCATTTCATACATTTAGCAGATGCTTTAATCTACAGTTATTTATAGATTTCAAAATAACAAATGACACAACTTACGTTCGTTGAAGGCATACTCAAACTCTTCAAGCGTCTTGGGAAAATTAAGTGGAGGTTCATCCTTCTTCATGAGTTCATCTAAGTCTATCCTGGACAACAAGTCTAAACCAGATGTAGGGATGGACATAACAAATCTGTGTTAGCAACACGTTTCAGTAATGAAGTATAAAACTAATGACAATGTTTTAAATTTGTATGTATTTTCATTGTTGCTGTAATGAGGAAAGCAAGTGAATACCGTAGCCTGCACCTTTTGTCGGTCTACATAAACATGCACGTTTTAAATCACTTTTGTTATTTTTTTATAAAGCTCTTTAATGACACTTTCTATTAATATACACTACTGATGAAATTGCTCAACGGGTTAAAAACATTTGTAAGGTACATTTGCTCTTGAATATTTTGGCAATCTGGTCCCAAAAGTCATATGGACATCTAAGACAATAAAACATATATGTTTATATAATCTCATCTTACTGAGGGACTGACTGAACCAATCAGAAGTTGGGGATGATTAGATGGAGGGTTTAAAATAAACACTGACCCACTGGCTTGGAGCTAGTAGACAACATGTGCCAGGCAAGTGGATCTCATTGGCTGCTTGAATGGACCAGTCACATTTAAGTGTTTCAGCACAACATAAAAAGTATACCATTAAAAACCACTGAAGACTTCACAAAGAAAAGTTACTTAACAACTTTAGCATTAGGCTACAGAAGTTGATGCAATCACACACACTCACCAGACAAGCCATACTGAGACAAAAGTTCCCAATCAATACAATTGCGGGTCTCATTCATTTTAAAAAGTGTGTAAACTTTGAGTAGTAAACACAAGAAGAAAGACAACATGCTGCAACATGCTGCCTACTTCTGATAGAATGCTAAATGAAATAAAGGCCACATTGAAAAATAATCCAGAACACCTTACTCTTACAATAAGTGCCATGGAATTGTTAGTGACCACGGAGTCAGAGCATCTGTTTAACATCCCATTCGAGACGGCATTCTGCACAAAGAAAAAAACTTCACTGCCCTGGGTTGGGTCATTTGGGTTTTGATTTAGACTAAAGAGCCTCCTACTGGCCCTTTATCCTCACTAGCAGCATCTGGTCTCCCATCCAGGGACCCACTAGCACCAGTCCTAATTAGCTTCTGAGGCCAGTCACCAGTGGGATGCTGGGTGCTCGAAGTTCCCTTCAAATCTGAAAAGGTGCCGTCAAAAGTGATTGAACTTGATTTAACAATGACATTTCTTTCTGCAAACAAAGGCCATGCAATCAGCAAACTATGACTCAGTGAGAACCACCAGGAGATTTGTAATGTAAATTCACTTCACAGCGATATATGCGAACTTCCCCACAAGTTTGGGCAGACTTGAGCACAAGTTTGGGCAGACTTGAGCACACATCTGGCCCTTTTTATCATTGGTCATTTAGCTGTACAACAATATACTTTGGACATTGGAATATGAACTGAGAGTGTGCACAAACACAGATCATTTTCAAGATGTTACAAGCCGAGCACAAACCTGCATTCATCTCATCTCATCTCATCTTCAACCGCTTATCCGGGGTCGGGTCGCGGGGGTAGCAGCTCTAGCAGGGGACCCCAAACTTCCCTTTCCCGGGCAACATTAGCCAGCTCTGACTGGGGAATCCCGAGGCGTTCCCAGGCCAGTGTGGAGATATAATCTCTCCACCTAGTCCTGGGTCTTCCCCGAGGTCTCCTCCCAGCTGGACGTGCCTGGAACACCTCTCTAGGGAGGCGCCCAGGTGGCATTCTTACAAGATGCCCGAACCACCTCAACTGGCTCCTTTCTATGCAAAGGAGCAGCGGCTCTACTCCGAGTTCCTCTCGGATGACTGAGCTTCTCACCCTATCCCTAAGGGAGAGGCCAGCCACCTTTCTGAGAAAACCCATTTCGGCCGCTTGTACCCGCGATCTCGTTCTTTCGGTCATGACCCAGCTTTCATGACCATAGGTGAGGGTAGGAACAAAGATTGACCGGTAGATCGAGAGCTTTGCCTTTCGGCTCAGCTCTCTTTTCGTCACAACGGTGCGGTGAAGCGAATGCAACACCGCCCCGCTGCTCCGATCCTCCGACCAAACTCCCGCTCCATTGTTCCCTCACTCGCGAACAGGACCCCGAGGTACTTGAACTCCTTCACTTGGAGTAAGGACTCATTCCCTACCCGGAGTAGGCACTCCACCGGTTTCCTGCTGAGAGTCATGGCCTCAGATTTAGAGGTGCTAACCCTCATCCCAGCCGCTTCACACTCGGCTGCGAACCGATCCAGTGAGTGCTGAAGGTCACCGACCGATGAGGCCATCAGGACCACATCATCCGCAAAAAGCAGTGATGTGACCATCAGCCCACCGAACGGGAACCCCTCCCCCCCATGACTACGCCTTGATATCCTGTCCATGAATATTACAAACAGGATTGGTGACAAAGCGCAGCCCTGGCGGAGGCCAACCCCCACCGGGAACGAATCCGACTTACTGCCGAGGACACGGACACAGCTCATGCTTTGAGCGTACAGAGATTGGATGGCCCTGAGAAGAGACCCCCTCACCCCATACTCCCGCAGCACCTCCCACAAAAGATCCCGGGGTACCCGGTCATACGCCTTCTCCAGATCCACAAAACACATGTAGACTGGATGGGCATACTCCCAGGCCCCCTCCAGGATCCTTGCGAGAGTAAAGAGCTGGTCCGTGGTTCCCCGGCCAGGACGAAAACCGCATTGTTCCTCTTCAATCTGAGGTTCCTCTTCAATCTGTCCCAGACTTCCATGCAATGTTGAAGAGGCGTGTCAACCAAGACAGCCCTTCCCCACCCAAACCTTTTAGCATTTCTGGACGAATCTCATCAGTCCCTGGGGCTTTGCCACTGTGGAGTTGTTTGACTACCTCAGCGACTTCCCCCAGGGAAACTGACGATGACCCTCCATCAGCCTCCAGCTCTGCCTCTGTACTAGAGGGCGTGTAGGTCGGATTCAGGAGCTCCTCAAAATGCTCTTTCCAGCGCCCGATCACATCATCAGTTGAGGTCAACAGTGTCCCATCCTTACTGTACACAGCTTGGATGGTTCCCCGTTTTCCCCTTCTGAGGTGCCGAACGGTTTTCCAGAAGCATTTTGGTGCCGACCGAAAGTCCTTCTCCATAGCTTCTCCAAACTTCTCCCACACCCGCTGCTTTGCCTCTGACACGGCAGCGGCTGCAGCCCTTCGGGCCTGTCGGTACCCTGCAACTGCCTCCGGAGTCCCCAGGGCTAGCATATCCCTGAAGGCCTCCTTCTTCAGTCGGACAGCTTCCCTGACCACCGTGGTCCACCACGGTGTTCTAGGGTTACCACCCCTTGAGGCACCTAGGACCTTGAGACCACAGCTCACCGCCGCAGCTTCAGCAATAGAAGCTTTGAACATTGCCCACTCAGGTTCAATGCCCCCAACCTCCACAGGGATGCCTGAAAAGCTCCGCCGGAGGTGTGAGTTGAAGATCTTTCGGACAGGGGCCTCCTCCAGACGTTCCCAGTTCACCCGCACCACCCGTTTGGGCTTACCTGGTCTGTCCAAAGTCTTTCCCCACCCTCTGATCCAACTCACTACCAGATGGTGATCAGTTGACAGCTCTGCCCCTCTCTTCACCCGAGTGTCCAAAACATGCGGCCTTAGATCAGCCGATACGATCACAAAATCGATCATTGACCTTCGGCCTAGGGTGCTCTGGTACCATGTACACTTATGCGCCTCCTTATGTTCGAACATGGTGTTTGTTATAGACAATCCATGACTAGCACAGAAGTCCAATAACAAACGACCGCTCGGGTTTAGATCAGGGAGGCCGTTCCTCCCAATCACGCCTCTCCAGGTGTCTCCATCGTTGCCCACATGTGCGTTGAAGTCTCCCAGCAGAATGATGGAGTCCCCTACTGGAGCCCTATATAGGACTCCCTTCAGGGTCTCCAAGAAGGCTGAATACTCCGAACTGCTGTTTGGTGCATAAGCACAAACAACAGTCAGAGTTTTCCCCCACCACCCTTAGGCGTAGGGAGGCAAACCTCTCATCCACCGGGGTAAACTCCAACACCGCCGTGCTCAGACGTGGGCTCGTGAGTATCCCCACACCAGCCCGCCGCCTCTCACCCTGGGCAACTCCAGAGAAGAACAGAGTCCAACCCCTATCCAGGGGTAAGGTTCCAGAGCCACGGTTGTGCGTAGAGGTAAGTCCCACCAGATCCAACTGGTATCGCTCCACCTCACGCACAAGTTCTGGCTCCTTCCCCCAGTGAGGTGACGTTCCACGTCCCCAAAGCAAGCTTCTGCCGCCCGGGTCTGATCCGTCGAGACCCCCACCTTCACTGTCACCCATATGACAGCGCACCCGACCCCTGCGGTTGTTCCTGTGAGTGGTGGGCCCACAGGATGGAGAGGAGAGAGATGCCACGTATCTCGTTCGGGCTGTGCCCGGCCGGGCTCCGTGGCAAACCCGGCCACCAGACGCTCGCTTTCGAGCCCGCCGTCTGGGCCTGGCTCCAGACGGGGGCCCTGGGCTTCCTCCAGGCAGGGTCTCGATCCTTTTCCCTCGATTTTTCATGGGGTCTTGGTGAACCATTCTTAGTCTGGCCCCTCGCCTGAGACCACTTTGCCTTGGGAAACCCTACCAGGAGCATGAAGCTCCAGACAACCCAGCCCTCAGGTTCATAGGGGCACACAAACCTCTCCACCACGTTAAGGTGATGACCTGCATTCAACAAATTGGAAAAACAGGACTAACTAGCTCACCTTTCAATGCTGTGGTTTTTTCCTTATCCTCTTGGCCGGGAATCTGGGCCATGACTATCCACAAAAAGAAGAATATAAAAGCACAGGGTCGAGAATGCATGGATCTTGTGTTCTGGTGTCTCACTGCAGGTTCAGTTGGGATTAAAACAATGTGGGGCCCATTTAGTAATAGTAACGTATATGCCATAAACAAATCACAGGTATAACCATTCTACCAATAAACTGTATTGTAGGTAGCAAAAATGTACACTAAGTTAAGAGCTAAAGTTCAGCAAAGGACAGCTACATGGCATGTCCAATAGTAGCTAAAGAAACAGGAAAATAACCAATGACGCTAATAATACAGATAAACTCTACATCTGCAGGGTCTACAGCCTACAGCTTTCATTGTCAGCTAGCTAAATATTTTAACTAGCTATCAACAATTCCTTAAACACATGCCAAGTGTTGCAAAAAATGCCTCTAATCTAACGAAGACACTCAGGAGGGAGGCACCAACAGCTGACTAGATGAACGTTAGCACTAGTAACAGCTGGCTAAATGAACATTAGCACTAGTAACATCTGGTTAAATGAACGTTAGCACTAGTAACAGCTGGCTAAATGAACATTAGCACTAGTAACAGCTGGTTAAATGAACGTTAGCACTAGTAACAGCTGGCTAAATGAACATTAGCACTAGTAACAGCTGGTTAAATTAACGTTAGCACTAGTAACATCTGTCTAAATGAACGTTAGCACTAGTAACAACTGTCTAAATGAACGTTAGCACTAGTAACAGCTGTCTAAACGAACGTTAGCACTAGTAACAGCCGTCTAAATGAACGTTAGCACTAGTAACAGCTGTCTAAACGAACGTTAGCCCTAGTAACAGCTGTCTAAACGAACGTTAGCCATAGTAACAGCTGTCTAAATGAACGTTTGCACTAGTAACAGCTGTCTAAATGAACGTTAGCACTAGTAGCAGCTGGTTAAACGAACGTTAGCACTAGTAACAGCTGTCTAAATTAACGTTAGCACTATTAACAGCTGTCTAAATGAACGTTTGCACTAGTAACAGCTGTCTAAATGAACGTTAGCACTAGTAGCAGCTGGTTAAACGAACGTTAGCACTAGTAACAGCTGTCTAAATTAACGTTAGCACTATTAACAGCTGTCTAAATGAACGTTAGCACTAGTAACAGCTGTCTAAATGAACGTTAGCGGGTTAAAGCCAGGGGGGAACGTGCGCACGTGAAGCCACTCTAACGTGACACGCGTTGGTTGCACACGTGCGCATGGCGGGAGATACCATGAAATACGACTTTTCTTTTATTTTACAATTTCTATTTGTAATCACATACCATTGCTACGGGCAAATTTCCAAATAAATAGCAGCCAGAATTCCTTGCTTTCTTCAAATTTCCATAACAGGAAGAACGCTTCGATATGGACGCTTCCGGGTTACCGAGACAACCGACTGGAGACAGATATTTAAAGGGACCGCCTTGTTTTACGGTTCAAGAATGAGTTGCAGCAGTCCAGTACATCCCTCTCACTACCCATCCCCGATGCTCATTACTTACTAACTAAGCAGTTTACATCGAATATTTGTTTTTTTTTCTCCATTCAAGTCAGGATAAATGTACTGTTCATCTGGGATGGCAATGACTCATTCCGGAGACGCATATTATTTTTATCAATTATTATCATCATCAATTATTAAAAAACAGCTAGTGTGCATTAATGACTTTCTATTTGACTGATGTTTGGTATAATAACATATAGGCTACTTTGTCAAAAATACTGTTTTTAAACAATAAAATAGTATTAAATAGTAAGTGTTGTTTAGGAGAGACAAAAACAAAGCTTTAATTGTGTCCTTAACAAAAAAGAATCCCAACTTTGTAAACCCCTAACTCCTAGTAGTTTTCATTTTTTTTATGTTAAATGAACACCAAATGTTTTCCCATGAAGCTCAGGAATTGTTTGACAGAATTTTACCGTAGTTATTTTTATTTGTAACTTATCATAGCATGTATATTACAGATCATACATTAGAATGAAATTATTTATAACAGTCAAAAACAGCATTATATTCCTGTTTTGGTTAACTCACACAAAGTAAAAACATGCCGCCGCTGTACCTGGTTGAAAAAGTACTGGATGGGATTTTATAGCAATGTGATGTGGTAAAAGCATGAAGAAAAGATAGAACCAGTTTATTTTCATGTTTAATTCTACTTTCTGTCTCGTCGTATGTCGTATAAAAAATAAAATACAGAAACTCTGGTGGGGAGGTCCCCCAGCTCCCCACCAGAGCTGAGTGTTTCACAAATAACAAACTTTATACTCAGTACACAATGTCTGACTGATGCTACATGCTGGGACACATTCTGGTGACATTCTGCAATCACAACAAATCTTCTCTCTAAATCAGAGCATTTGAAGTGAGTTTGCGGGAACTGGGAGAAAATATGCTGACACCAATGTCTTTACACAAGCTGCTTCAACAATTCAACAACCTTCAACAACAAATGATCACAAAGTCTCAGAACAGATCTTCTCAGAAAAACAAACTCCAAAAACCTGCTCTGTGGATGGGCACCAAAGACGCGTAATCCTACTGTGGCAGCTAAAATAAGGAAAACTTGTTTCTGGGTACACCCATATGATTGTGCACACACACACACACACACACACACACACACACACACTAACACGAATGCACGCACAAAGGCAAACACACACAGACACACACGCATACTTTTTTAGCTCTCCAATCCTGTACAGCAAACACTTTACAATATTTCTCGTTTTAACACAAAGTGGGTTTGGAAGAAGGTGTATTGAATGGAATGGAGGGGTTTTAATTGATGATGTTGGCCGATGCCTCCTGCTCTTCCGGGGCTGCCTGGCTGACTCCATGGGAGTTTTCGGATCTAGGGCTCTGGTTGAAGTAGACTCTCTGTAGTTCCTCAACAAGAGTCTTCTCTTCATCTTCCAGAGCCACACCATTCTGCATCTCCCATCTGGAAAACAAACAGATATACACGGAGCTCTGTTAGTTACCACAGAATTCTACCCGTTCTAGAACACACACGTTGGTGCTCCGTCTGACGAAGAAACGGGTAGGTACACACACACACACACACACACACACACACACACACACACACACACACACACACACACACACACACACACACACACACACACACACACACACACTGCGCCAGGTTCAGCACAGAGATAAAGTGGAGAATACCCTAATGCCTACACTACACCACAGAGAGCTCTCTGGCAAACTTATACAGTATAAACTGAAAATCTAGCTACGCTGAGAAGTAATATGGGAATTTGTCTCTGTATTTCACTGTGTACGTGTCAGATTCAGAGCTATCACTGCCAGCCTGTCGATAGATCTCCATGTTTTACACGCGAGCATGAGAGGGGAGTTCCCAAAAGACGCCCTAGCAAAATATCAACACAACGAAAAATGAGAAAGACAATGTTGTATTCTGATGTGGTCTGGTGATTCAATTCCATCACAACTGACTTCTGCCCTCAGCATCTGAACCACTAGATGTGGACAACGCATTAGCACAGCACAGTAGCACAGCACAGCGGCACAGCACAGCGGCACAGCACAGCAGCACAGCACAGCACAGTAGCACAGCATAGGCACAGCACAGTAGCCCAGCACAGTGGCCACCTCATAACAAGCAGCTATGATCACTGGTGATCTGCCTTTAAAGTTCCTTATGCTTTCTCTGTATTCTTCCTCACCCATTCACCTCACACCTCATCCAACATCACCATCATTCTCTCCCTCCTCCCTCTGACGTTCTCCCTCATTTCCTCTCTTGCTCCATTTCCACACCCCCCCCTTACCCTGCTCGATCACTGGAGTACATTTGATGGCTGTGGTCCGTCAAATGTATGTATATTGTCTATAGATGGATTCTTTCCACTGCAAACCTCCATTTCTTCCATCGACAGACAACTCGTTCTAACTGTAAATTAAAGCATTTGCATTGCAATCTCTGTCTCCTCTCATTGCTCCTGCCCGCCCTCACACACCTATGTTCTCTGTATCATCAAACAGGTGAAAGTAAAGTGATTGTAGATGTGTGAGCCGGAGATCTCAGGGCCTCGTGTGACGCTCTGAGCATACGCAGGAGCAGGCCCCTCCACGCAAGCACTTTAATGGAGTTTCTGCCTCAGTCATTGTGTGTATCTGGCCGAATCAGACACCCTCTTTCTTTTCTCCTTCAGCACTGTCACCGTGGTAATTACCCTCTATACAGGGAGGATTTGTTTATGTAAATATGAGCATTTGATGCATGGGGCCCTTCGCATATGTCTGCTTCCCTCTCTACTGGCTCGTTTATTCAGTCTCTCTCTCTCTCTCTCTCTCTCTCTCTCTCTGTCTGTCTGTCTCTATCACCAAGGCAGTGGACTGTCATCTGATAGACAGACCAACAGGATGGGGGGGGGGGGTATGACAACTCTATAGCTGGATGAAGTCACTTCGTACTAACACCACTAAGTTAGACTGGATTGGGGTATTAGGAATACAGATGACAGAGGCCAATAGATCTGACCACACTACACAGTTGAATAAAAATACAATCACTTCATTTTTTCTCCTTTATTGCCACGAATTGAAACCCCATAAAACAAATAACGGCAACATGAGAAACATAATATTTACAAATGTCACAGATGTGCAAAATGGACTGAGGGGGACCGAGGAACGGAGGGATCGGGGGGAAGGGGCGGGCGAGGGTAGGGGTGGAATGCTGGGAGAAACGGTAAAGGTTTTCAATGTTTAATTTTCAAATAGGATTAAGCAGAATGACATTTAGCTGAAGGTTACTGGCTGAGCGGAGCGACGCATTGTCTTAGCTGATATTGATATTCAGGAAGCGGCCTGCTTGTCACTGGGACAAACAGAGTTGATGAATGAGACGCCTTTCCGCAGGAAGGTGTTAAGTGCAAATTTGTAAGAGAAAAGAGAGAGAGAGAGAGAGAGAAAGAGAGGGAGGGAAAGTGAGGGAAAGGTCTAACATAGCAACACTTGCCATGTATATCTAAGCTTCCTTATACTACAGACTCTACATTGTCCGCAGCAGTTTCACATTACTAATGCCAACTGTGCCAGACCTTGACAGAGAAGCCTTTTAATCTTGACTGAGGGTAATTTAGCTCCCTCAATATAAATCAGTACTAGGTAGTTCTATCACATGGCTAATTTAAGCGGGCGATACAAAAACAATGGTATTTACAAACTCAGTTGAAACTAAAATTGACAATAACATCACAGCATCCTTATTTTTGAAGTTTCTCTGGAATTTACATCTTAATAAAGGCTGCCTGACTTATAATTCGTAGCGGCTTGGCTCATTTCTCATGCATTAATACTATACTAGCTGACTAGGCAATTTCTCAGAATACAGAATAGGACACACATATTAACACTCGTATATTTGCTGGATTGATGTCACAGGAGATTGTTTTTTGAAAAAAGAAGCCGTAACTCTGATATATATCAATGGGAATGTATGGGGCCAGTATATGAGCCTTATCCAAATTTTGTCTGGCTGCATTGAAACACAGATATGTTATTGATAGTTAACCTTCATTTCAATGAAAGTCATTTAGAATTAAAAGCATGCTCAGTAAATTACAACCCTACAGTCACTTCTTAAGAATCTCCCTTTCTACTGGACACACAGTCTAAAGACATGGCTATGTACTGGTTATAACAGCACTCTACTGGACACACAGACTAAATACATAGCTATGTACTGGTTATAACAGCACTCTACTGGACACACAGTCTAAAGACATGGCTATGTACTGGTTATAACAGCACTCTACTGGACACACAGTCTAAAGACATGGCTATGTACTGGTTATAACAGCACTCTACTGGACACACAGTCTAAAGACATGGCTATGTACTGGTTATAACAGCACTCTACTGGACACACAGACTAAAGACATGGCTATGTACTGGTTATAACAGCACTCTACTGGACACACAGTCTAAAGACATAGCTATGTACTGGTTATAACAGCACTCTACTGGACACACAGTCTAAAGACATGGCTATGTACTGGTTATAACAGCACTCTACTGGACACACAGTCTAAAGACATAGCTATGTACTGGTTATAACAGCACTCTACTGGACACACAGTCTAAAGACATGGCTATGTACTGGTTATAACAGCACTCTACTGGACACGCAGTCTAAACATAGGACTATGTACTGGTTATAACAGCACTCTACTGGACACACAGTCTAAAGACATGGCTATGTACTGGTTATAACAGCACTCTACTGGACACACAGTCTAAAGACATGGCTATGTACTGGTTATAACAGCACTCTACTGGACACACAGTCTAAAGACATGGCTATGTACTGGTTATAACAGCACTCTACTGGACACACAGTCTAAAGACATGGCTATGTACTGGTTATAACAGCACTCTACTGGACACACAGTCTAAAGACATGGCTATGTACTGGTTATAACAGCACTCTACTGGACACATAATTCGATGACAGGGCTGTGTACTGGTTATACATCTACTTAAACCCTGTCTAAAGTATATGATAAGGTGCCAAAATGCCAAGACAATCCAGCACCAGAAAACAAAAAAGACGAAAAGAAAAGGAGAAAAGGAGATGTGAGTGAGAGAGAAAGAGTGAGAGAAGGAGTGAGTGGGATTGTGTGAGCTGTCAGTGTCGGAGTGGTTTACCTCAGAGTGGTGTGTTTGTGCCTCACTGGGTGCCAGCCCCAGCCTGACAGGTACCTGTGTTTGTTTAAAAGGGTGCCTGTCAAACAACGAGCCACACGACGCAAGACACTCGGTTAAATGGGTCAGACAAGGACCTAATCAGGGCCTTCACAAGTGCCGAGGGCCGCGAGGATCCATCATGAGCCAAATCTAAATATTTAAAGTGCTAAACTTCACAAAGGTCAGTGTTTTCCACGCATGCCCGGGTGATATGTGTCAACGACGAGGGAGAGCAGAGTGTTGGTTGGTTGGTTGGTCGTCCGCAGGTTTGCTGCAGTGCTCTGGGACAAGACACTTGGTTCCCTGATCCACCACTTGCCCTGTGGTATTTGTCTTACAGTGGCCTGAACTTGTCACTGGGTTACCAAATATGGTGCACTGCAATGAAACCCAGTGTCTTAGTGTGAATGTATGTGTGTGTGTGTGTGTTTCGTGTGGATGTAGACGACAGACACACAGACAGACACACAGACAGACAGACACACAGACAGACACAGACAGACAGACACACAGACAGACACAGACAGACAGACACACAGACAGACACAGACAGACACACAGACAGACACAGACAGACAGACACACAGACAGACACAGACAGACACACAGACAGACACAGACAGACAGACACACAGACAGACACAGACAGATGTGAACAGAAAGGAGCCCAATACTGAACCAGCTCAAGTTAGTGTAACTGACAAGTTCACAATGCAGAACAAAGGTCAGATCTGAACTCAATTTCCATTGAGGAGTTAACTCCAATTCAATTTGGATATGTGACTCCCCGTTGGCTATACTGGCGAGGGGAATTGTAACTGACAAGCATTATAGGGGACGGTGGATTTGAATATTGACAAGACACTGGGTTGACAGAAGGAATTATACTCTACTACTTCTATCTCTAGTCCAGCTCTCCTGTGCATAGCTCCATTCAACGAACACCCATCAACAATATCATCGAGAGCATATATAGAGCATATGATGTCCCTCTGCCACAATGATTTGCATGGCCACAGCCTCAACACTACAACACCCATCAGCCCCTCTGTTCAGAAAGTGTGTCTGATCCAAATGAGTTGACCCATGGGTCAGCCCATAAACCAGTGCTGCTCTCCGTCTGCCTCTGTATGCAGGTCCCACTCTAGAGCCGTGTCCCATGGAGACACACACACACTCAGCCAGACAGGCACCAACACACACAGCCACACACACATAGATCCAGACAGACACAAATACACACAACAACAGCCACACACACACAGAGCCACATAGCGTCTGCTGGTGTGTTGTGTCAAAGCCGGCCCTCTGCTCGCCAAGCACGCACCCTCCAACTCAAGGGGCGCCAAGGGCCGCCAAGGGAAGGCAAGCGATGGAGCACCTGATCAAAGGGCCACTGATCTGTGAGCGCCTTTTGAAATGGGACACGCACACACACACGCATATCGATGCACATGAACACCAAAATGACACACTCACACAAGGGCAGCTTCACATCCCCACTATGGCTTTAAACTCTCAATCCCAGCAGCGATGAGACCGGCACATCAGAGGACACAGTCAAGACCAAAAGACCTGCTCCAGATATAAACCTCTGGCCTCACATCCCCTACACACAGGCACACACAGGCAGACACACGCCAACCCTCCCACACGCACACATTCACACAATACTCAAATGGCCGCCCTGTACTGCAGATGAACACTGGGATGAGGGAGAATGGAAGAGAGAGGAAGAAAGAAGGTAGTGAGCGAGGGCGAGAGAGGGCGAGAGAGAGAGAGAGATAGAGAGGGAGGGAGGGAGTAAAGAGGGATGAAAGACGGAAGTGGGCATAATAGAGAAAAAAAGGTTAAAAAAGAAGGGCAGATTGGTTATGACTATTAACTTTCTTTTGTGTGTGTGAGTGCATGTGTGTTGAAGCATTGTGTGTGCGTGGAGCAAATGTGTGTGTGTGTGCAGCAGTTGTGTGTGTGTGTGGGGAGCAAGTGTGTGTGTGTGAGTGCAGCATATGTGTGTGTGTGTGTGTGTGTGTGTGTGTGTATGTGTGTGTGTGTGTGTGTGTGTGTGATTTAAAAAAACAGTGGCTTGGCATGATCTGAGATTTTTGTATAGTTTATATTTAATTGTATTTCAAAATGTATGACACAATGCACAATATCTTCTCCAAAACTGCAGCATGTGACACACACACACACACACACACACACACAAACACACACAGCTACTGAATCTGTGCTGCCATGTCAGATCATAGCCAGGAGAGAGACGGGGTAGTGAATTGGTGTGACAGAACCCTGCAGCAGAAGTCCAGGTCTGTGACATCAGCCCTGAGAGAGTGAGATGCTAGTTAAGTATCCAAGGGGCCATGTATCTATGTTCAACATTAAAAAATCGTTACCTTAACTTAACCTGACTGACTCTCATAGACTTCATTTTGATGTCGACGTTGTTGAGGAACATAGGATTCGACATTAGCAGGTTGTAAAATCGGGTGACCAGACTTCTTTGGTGTGATTCTGTGTCTTCAGGATTCTCAAGTGACTCACCAAAAGGTTGTGCACATTTGCACAGGCTTAATTAATGAATAATCAAAGCCGTGCTTTAAATTAATGGGTCCATTTCCATATTAATATGTTTGCCCAGTGTATTTATTTGTATTCCAGTAAGGGAGGTAGCAATTATTCAACGTTAGCTATATCAATTATGTTGGTACTACACAGCAACTGATTACTGGGGCTTGTTCTGATCCGCATCCAGAAACATAACCCAGATGGAGAGATGCATCCCCTGGCCGTGACCTCATTCTCCAAGGATGTCTCAGGGACGGTTTGGATATGGAAAAAAAATCAAATTCACACGTGAAAACAGGACAAATAGAAGCACCCATGGCCTCTCTCTACTAGTGGAAAACCCACGACAATATTCTTTTCCAATGACCTCTGGAGCAGTTTATTCAGCACACAGACATGTAGTTCCTCACCTCATGGTGTTGGTGAGGGCAGTGTGGCCGTTCATTATTTTCCAGCACCTGACAAACCCTGTGACTTGTTTCAATGTTCAATTATCGCCAACACCAGACAAACACTGTGATTGTCTATAATGTTAATCTCATTAGTCTACTACACCAGACTAACACTGTGACTGTCTTTAATGTTAATCTCATTAGTCTATTACACCAGACAAACACTGTGATTGTCTATAATGTTAATCGCATTAGTCTACTACACCAGACTAACACTGTGACTGTCTTTAATGTTAATCTCATTAGTCTACCACACCAGACAAACACTGTGACTGTCTATAATGTTAATCTCATTAGTCTACTACACCAGACTAACACTGTGATTGTCTATAATGTTAATCTCATTAGTCTACTACACCAGACTAACACTGTGACTGTCTTTAATGTTAATCTCATTAGTCTATTACACCAGACTAACACTGTGACTGTCTATAATGTTAATCTCATTAGTCTACTACACCAGACTAACACTGTGACTGTCTTTAATGTTAATCTCATTAGTCTATTACACCAGACTAACACTGTGACTGTCTATAATGTTAATCTCATTAGTCTACTACACCAGACAAACACTGTGATTGTCTATAATGTCAATCTCATTAGTCTACTACACCAGACTAACATGGTGACTAACATACTCATTCGCGGTAGAGGAACTATAGTTCACCTATGTGGCAAGAAGGAAAGAATTCTTCCATGGAATCCAAAAGCAGGAACGCCTAGAACACCCGATTTAAAAACAAAGTTTTCAGACTAAACATTTGGAGAGGTTTTAGTTGAAGTTAGTTGAATAGCCAAGGGCAAAATCCCCTCAGTGATCATAATCTTGCTAGCTACTACTTTGTGTTCCATGTTGAGAAAGTAGTGATGATCTATTCACTGGTGAAGTTCCTCGATGCCAAAAAAGTCTGTCAGTAAAACCAGCCTATTCCCTCTGTTATCTAGGGTCTACTTTTCCAGACTTATGTCCTTGTTAACCTGGCTGGCTGAGGCACCTCTCACTAAAATAGCTCCCTGGAAGCCCAGGACCTCTTCGCTTGAGCTAAATCATTACCCACACTGCCCCTCTCTCCCACTGACAGCCCCTCATAGGACCTGTCTGTCTCTCATGCGCCCCAGACAGTTGCAATTGGCACCAACCAACAATTAACCCGGCGGAAATAAAGTCCAAACGTATCAGCTCCTCACATCTCTTCTCATCAACAGACATGCGGTGCGTAATCTAACAGCACGGCCATCTGAGTGAACAACAGCATGGATGTGCGGGTACAGAGCAACGTGTTTAATGTTGTTTTAATGTGTGGATGTGTGGAGGCAGAACACCCCACCACCACCCCACCACCCCCCACCAGCACTACTCCACAGCAGAAGCTGCAGACACCTGCTAAGGGCTGAGGCGAGGCTTCGGGTCTCCGGGATCAAATAGCTCAGCACAGGCAATCTGTCTTCCTCGACAGGCCAGGGCAGAGCGCAGAAGAGAGAGAGAGAGTGGGGGGGTGACAGCTCTTATTTTACCCCCCTGGCCCTGCTCCACTACACCCGGGCCAGCCCCGAAAAGCGCCGACACTGACAGACCCCAGCCACAGTACCCGAGCAGGGCCTCCATTACCCTCCAAATGCATAAAATATAGGCCCATGAATTAATAACCGTAGATGCCAGTGATAACCAGACACCAACTTTAGCTTCTTCTCCAGCTGAATCGGGAGACGGACAAAAAATATACTTTATTCCCCGTGATTTCACCCAGGAAATAGGCTATCATTTATTCAGCGTGTCCTCTTTGCATGTCGGTGAAAGCTAAAACACGTCGACGCGCGGGAGACTTGGGCCACATGATTGATACGGCGCCCCCTGCCAGAACCGTGAGACATTCACATGGCAACACTTAATTTAAATTCAAAACACAATATTTACAGCTGGATGCATTTTAACACATCAGAGCCAATGCGGTCATAGCAGTAATCGGACCAGCAGCCTGTTTATCTTACATTCTCACTCTGTGTAATAATCTTTGACGCACGGAGTACAGAAAGTGAACTGTTTGCGGAGGCGCTTCAAGGTCAAGAACACGGTGTCCACGCTCAGAGTCACCACCATCCATGCCAACCGGCCATCCTGAGATGTAAAGCTGTGAATTCACCGTAATGACGCTATTAGTTAATAGTCCCGTAGTTGATGCCTGCGTCTGTCTCGGGTCTGGTGTGAAGTGATTAACCCAAGAGGACATTGATCTCACCTGCCGGCTGGAACACATTCCACCCAGGAGTCTGACCTCTTGGCAAAACGCTGGCTATTCAAGTCGGGAAGCGGGGCTTAGTCCAATCTGAACACACAGCCGCGTTCCTACCATTTCAAACGGCATATTTTCCCTCTGCGCACTGCGAAAGTTTCAGAGGGTTAAGAGATAAATAAGTCCTCCCTGTCGGCTCATTTAAAATCAAATGCCACCTAATTATAGCTGTACGTGTTTTCAAATACTTTGCATAATTTATTGTTCTGCTTCTCCTAATCTACAGATTTCTATCGACGGGCTGTGTATTTTTTTGCTCCGGTCTTATAATGAAATTATAATGCTCCGTTGCTAAAGCGGCCAACAGAAGCGTGAAAGAGATAAGGTGACGGTGAAAAGGCTTTCATATTCGCCGCTCACCTTGTAGGGATTTGGTGGCCGCCGTGAGGGGCTATTGTCAGCCCGGAGAGCAAGCATGCCAATGGAGATCACCCAGGATCCGCCAAAACACTTCTTCATAGCAATCAGGCCCCAAACAAAGGAGCGCTTTGTGTTGTCTTGGCTTTCTTTCGCTTTTTTTGACAGCTATCATTTTAGCCAGTACAAGGAGCAGTAGTAATTGTCTGTTTAAGATACAAAACCCCATGATCAAAATGCATGATCCACTTAGCTATTTAACACAGTCCAGCAGCCACTGGCTGCTAAGTCTGAGGTATCTTTCTGGATTCATTACAACCAGGCGTGTTCCAGTCTTTCATCAGAAACAGAGGCTTTGGGATCTGAGTTAGGCCTCTAGCTGAGAGAGTATTTGTGGCACAGGCACGCATTCTCACTCGGGCACGCATTCTCACACACACGCGCGCGCGCGCGCGCGCACGCACAAAAACACACACACATGCATACACACACGTTGAGGGGTGCACGCGGACGACACACACACATGTACACACACAATTTAATCAATGAGCACGATTGAATGAAAGGGCCAGATGGTGTTTGCATGGCTAATGCATGTAGGAGTCTGTTAGTTGTGGCCGCGCAGCAGCGCTAGCACAGGGCTGGGAGCTAATGGATAGGAGGAGCATGCACTTGTGAATCCTCTCTGTGGGCTTTCTGTGGCAGCGAGTCGATGGGGCCGACAGGCTGGGGCTTAGTACATCAGACAGCTCCCATCCCGGGACAACACACAGGACACACACAGCTGAATAATGGGGGCTCCCCACTGAATATTCACTATTCACTCGGTCTTCCTCGGAAACAGCTGGATGCTTCGGGCTGCATTCCAATAGGAAAGGTTAGTCTCCTAGACTCAAGTGTCCCGTCCTGAATGGGATTGTTCCCACTATGTTGGTAAGGCAGCCATCCACCGAAGTGACTCTGACCCATCCAGATACTAAACCAGTCTAAAGAAGGCCAGTTTCTTTGCTTCCAATCGGCACAACAGTCTTCAGCTGTGCTAACGTAATTGCAAAATGTTTTTCTAATGATCAATTAGCCTTTATATTAATTATAAACTTGGATTAGCAAACACAACGTGCCATAGAGGAGTGATGGTGGCTGATAATGGACCTAATTATAGTATATATTATATAATGTATGTACATATTCCATTAAAAATGAGCTTTCCAGCTACAGTTGTGATTTAAAACCTTAACAATAACTATAAGAATTTCAGTTAAATTTGATGTTATTTTAACAGAGAGAATTATTTTATTTTTTAAGTGACCCCACACATTTTAAAACGGCAGTGCACACAAATACACCTATAGCATTATCATCTCACATAACTAAACATATGATATGTCCGACAGCCCATTAAAAATGCAGCAGCGTGGATGCTAAAAACAAATGTTGTTGCTTAGCATTGATCCAAATGTCAGGGCAAACGCAACGGGAACTCGCCATTACATCTCAATGATTATCGCCCTGGCGTCTGAGCGCGCTCCGTTGTAATAGGCTGTGGATGGATGGCCATAGGGGTTCATTAGTGCGTCAGCCTTCTGTCGAGGGCTCTGATTTCACCTCTGATCCACTCTAATTTGATTCTGGATCCGGGCGGGTTGAGCGAGATGAGACGCAGCTTTGGGCCATTGTAAATGTTGTCAGGCCCGACATCAATGTTGTTCTCCGTTACATCCACACATGTATCTTCTAATCTACTTCCAAGCGGTGTAATAACAGCTGGTGGGGCACTTAGGAACCCCACGTTCATGTTTGGTAGAATCAAATGCAGGGCGCCCGTCACAATGGCTCGTGGTGGTTTTTCCACGGCGCTGGTTATTGTGTTTTTTTGCACGTAGGAGAGTGCGTCCGAGATTTGTGCATGGGAAGGGGAAATCAGGCAACAACACTCGGTGACAACTGTGTTAGTGTTTTCCTCTCAATACCTCATTATTTACCCCCACCCTGCATTCTCTGTCTTTCTCTCCCTCTCTCCTCTGCCACTCTCATTAGGTCACTTTGTGGTGATTTGTCAGTGTGCCTGTGTTGATTAATTGGCCAAAGGCGCCCCTATATTTGGGTCCTGTCAGCGGGGCTCCAGCGCCAGCGCCGGCCCACTGAGCTGCAGCACCACCCAGGTGGGCCTATTTGGGCTAAATGAGCTGTGAAGGGTCTCCACTCTGCCTGCCCCTCCCGCTGAATGTTTCCATGCACGTGCACAGAAAACAACGTGCACACACACACACACTCAGAAGCTTACCCTCTGCCATGCACTCCTGCGTTCCCACATGATTTGTCACACCCCATCAATACACAATAAGTTACAGCCACTCTGGCCTGCCAATAGGCTTGTCTTTACTGTGTCCACCATCTCTGCCTGACAGCCTGAGGGGATGTGGGTCTGTGTGTGTGGGGGTGTGTGTGTGTGTGTGTGTGTCGGTGTGTGAGTGTACATCAGATGTTGATACTAATATAAAAGTCCCTGTCGATATCAGTTGCATTATTTATTCATGATTGTTATTGATATGAAATATGAATCACATACGGCTCATGTGTATTTGATATTTACAGCCCAGTTCCAGTGCTATGAAACGTTTAACATATTACTCCTCTAATCATCTACATTAGTGCTTGATGCACACATGCTCAAACAACAGAAACGAGCTAATTACTAAACAGCTAACTGGACGTAGCTAAACCTCATCTATGTTTATTTGCAAACTAAACCAGCTGAGTTTTGCACTGACAGCAACGTGCACAGATGGCAAAAAGGTACATTTGTGTCCCCAAGCAAATGGCTGAAACATAAACCGTCCTCAATTGAGGCTTAAAATTCGCTGGTTCCCTCCGTAATGCCATTCAATTGAAGACAGACTACTGCAACCTGATAGGCTGTACACAGTGTGAAACTTCCGGAAGTTGTTAAAATGTTCCCAGCTGAGGCCCAAAAAAGATTAATTTATTTATTTTTAGCTGAAGAGCAATCAAGTTAACGAGTCTTTAGAACTTTATACATCGTAATGAGTCAAAAGTATTTTTTCATGGAAAGGCAGACGACATCACCACATGCCTCACTCGTCTCAGTGTCAAATGGTATCAATATATATACATATACAACTGCTGATATGGAGGCCTACCAACAGCGTACAATTGTCCAGGCATTTGGTGTCTATAAAGCGTTCATACACAGTGGTTCTGTTTGCCATTGAGATGGTCTACCAACAGTGTATATTACAAGTGTCTATAAGGGTTCATATACAGTGGTTCTGTTTGCCATTGAGATGGTCTACCAACAGTGTATATTACAAGTGTCTATAAGGGTTCATACACAGTGGTTCTGTTTGCCATTGAGATGGTCTACCAACAGTGTATATTACAAGTGTCTATAAGGGTTCATATACAGTGGTTCTGTTTGCCATTGAGATGGTCTACCAACAGTGTATATTACAAGTGTCTATAAGGGTTCATATACAGTGGTTCTGTTTGTCATTGAGATGCACACCCTCATTTGTTAGGTTGTGCTTTAATGCCTGTGAATAGGAGGCCCTGGTTGCTGGGTACCATGTTTTGGTTCTCCTTTCACCAGGAGTGAGTCCTTGTGGAACAGGGTAGCCTCGCTCTCTATGATTTAATCTGATAACATGTATCAGAGAAGGAATGAAGGGTTAAAGGTCACCAACATACTGTACATCTGGATGGGAAAACTGTTTCCGTGACTGTGAAGAGCCAGCCATTGGTAGAAAGTAACTTTGTCCCTTTAAAAGCCAAGTTCATGATGGTATGGAGTGATGAGTACAAGAAACAAATATCATCTAAACTGAAATGATCACAAACATAGAGCTTATTGGTTGAGGTTCTCTAAGCTTTAACAGTGTCATTAGCAGGCATTTACAGTTGTGTAGAATAAAGTTGAAATTGTATTTCGAGGCTAGCTAAGCTTGTTGTCGTGGTTGTTAATTATGGATGGTTTGCTTTTCTTCTTTGTTCGAGGCAAATTAAACAAATTTCTGTCAATAAGCCGACTACATCGTTTTTTTTCTGTGCTTAGTTACAACATAGCCAATGTTTTTTGTTGTATTTTATTTATCTAAATGTCTAAAAAGAACCAGAAAATTCCCTAGACTGTGTGTGAATACCAATGCAGTCACTCACCATGTACTTTAAATGTTGGCATTGTGGGTCAAAGTGTCGATAGTGTCAAACTGCAGCAACTGGCTATTTTCTGTCAATGTATCAGCTCATTTGACCAGTAAGACACAGAGACGTGATGAAAACCCGCTGTGATGGATTGGACCGCGCTGCACATGTGTTCTCTTTCATTTACTCACATGTGTTCTTGCCACAGCTTAGACACAGCTTTTACATCAGGTGCCAATTACATCAACGTTCAACGTCAACAAAGGACTTCACAAAGAATCAATCTTCTAGTTACCGCAGCACTAATTTCAGAGTCAATATGCAGTTTTAACACTCACTTAAGAGTTAGCATGTCATTTTGGCACTCGTTACTGGGTTCAAATGTAGTTTTAGCACATGGTTATTTGGTTTATCGAAGCCATAATCATTGCTACAGTGGTCTATGTGACCGGGTTAGGCCCGAGGCAACATCAACTACTAGTCCCCACCAGGAAACAAATGTGTGTGTTAGAGCCATGGAAACCCACAGAACACCATAAATCTTACTGAGTGAGAATCGCAGCTTTTACCATGCATGTCCAATCCCATGTATTTAGTGAAATTACAAACACCTCACAGGTAATAAAAGTCTGCCTGTCATCCACCCTGACATCCTCAGAACCTTAAGTAATGGCCATTAGAACCCATAAATCCCTGTGAGAGTCATGATCTGTGTGTGTCTACGATCCAGGTGTGGGCCGCAGATGCCACACAGAAACAGGAACCTAGCACGAACCCCAAGCCTGAGTCTTTATTTGACAAGGCCGAAGCGTGAGTTATGATTGGGTGCAATCGAAGACGGACGACCGGCACACAAAGTGAAGTGTGTAGAAGCACCAGACGAGCCAACCAACCACTGTGAGGCCGGCAGGCATACCTGCAGCTCTGCCCGCTCCGCACGCCCGGTCCGTGTCACTCGCAGACAGGGAAGCCCGTCACGCCTGAGACAGGGCGGAACGCGGCGGTTCTGTGTTTTCACTTTCCAACGTCACAGCGCGTGACTCGCTAAGGAAAACACTGCGCACTCAGCGGGCACAGATTCCCGCTCGCCTTTAAGTGCAGCACACCTGAAGCTCAATATGACACTCACGGCAGAGTAAAGCCAGCACCATGGAAGAACGAGGGGAGACACGTGAAGCCAGACAGAAAGACAGAAAAATACAAAGAAAGAGAAAGAGATGTCTGGGCTTGATGAAATCAGGACTCTGCCCCCATGGTAGAATATATATCTCCACACCTTTCTGGCTAATAGAAGACGGATCCGTCATTACGCCTGCTTGCTAAACACACACACACACACACCCTGGACAGAGACCTGTTATTGTACCGGGACACTGGCTACAAACAAATGGTCTTAAAGGGCGAATCAGCAATTGATACATCCTTTGCCTTTGCCATCACATGAACTACAGAATGTCCTTTCGAGCCCACATGTTGTAATCCGGATGGATTGACCCGATTCCACAAAAGCATTTCAGGTCAGTTCAACATAAAACTGTTATAGCTTTGTTTAAACTTTTTGAGTATTGGATAGTTTCTACATACGACATGTAGTTTTCGAAAAGTTTTTGATTGGTGGTCGTTCAGTTTATGTAATTAAAGTACACTGTGATTTAAGTATACAGCCCGGCAATGATTCTCAATGCAACTTCTGGGTAATTAAAAGTTACCAAAAAAAAAAAAAGGTTACCACAATGTCCTTAAAACCAAAAGGAAATAACCGTCACAAATGTAAACCAGAATTGGTTGAATAAATGTAAAATTGTGAGACAGAAATCGGTGACATGATTTAGAATTCACCCAACTTTGCTTCAAAAAAAGTATGCAAACTCCAAATCCCAAAACCGCTGGTAGCATGTAGAAGCTATATTATGTTATGCAGAGTGAGAGTGACCGTTTCTTGTTGGTATTCTACCTTTACAGCATATCTCTACGGAATGGCATACGCCACAGGAACCTAAGTGAACAAACACACACACACAGAGACACACACACAAAGAGACATCCCGCAGACCTGACAGCGTATCACTTCACCCTTCCGACAGAGAATCAGCGGCGGCACAAAGCCACACCTGGAACTCACACACACTGGATGTCAGGCACGACTCTCACAAAGAAAACGATAATCCATCAACTTTGTAAAAGGAGTGTGTTTTCTATTACAGGGATTACTCCTCTACCAAAAACAGACGTTTAAAAAAGAAACCAAAGTGTAGAGTATGGTAAATTGATTCGTTATCTTTTAAGCCGATGGCTGTGCTGGTTTTTGGATAAGCGGTGGCTTTGTGTCACAAACAATTACTGTTCCCCATATTCAATGGTGGAATGCAAACTGTGACTGCAGTCGGAGCACCAGCTGATTGGCTCCCGCTCGTAACCTTTCAGATGCCTTGATTGACAGCTATGTGCTAGGAGGCGGGACTTTGTCTCCCTTCTCTTCGTGCTTGTTGTGATAACTGCGTACCCCAACATACCCCCCTTCCATCTTCTATATTGTCATTTTCTATTCTTTATTTTAGGATTACGCTGCTCTTCTCTGTCACATTGTCACCCTCTTCAGTCCATAAAGTGTAACAGGCTCACACTTCAAAGCTACTCCGCCACAATTGTTGTCTCAGTCGCCTATTATAAAACAGGGCATTTTTTTGAGAAAGGCCGTAATCGTGCAAAAAAGTGGTTGAAATGGCTTTGTGGCATTACGGCAGTCTTTTCTTCATTTCACCCTCTATACACCAGCCCTGAAAGGTCCCTGCAATTTAAGTTCTGCTTTCATCCGTCATAAAAGCTGCGTCTGCGAGTCGCGGGTGAGAAGAAACGCACCCCTTTCTACTCCGCACACGTGAATACATACCCACAATGCTTTAGGTACAGAGGCCAAAAGAGACTTTTTTTCTCTGGAACACAATCACTGAGTTGTGCGTCTCGGAGAGGTGTGACATTCTGACAGCACTGATGTTCCATTTGACTAATTTTGGCCTCAAAGTGGAGTTGATTCACTCTCACAGGGACACACCGCGGAAAAGGTCAAACTGGGGTTTTCTTCTTGTTTGAAAATGTCAACCTCAAAGAGGATGTGGTTTGTATCAAAAGGAAAGTGAGTGCTCACTGCCCTGGTAACCATGACCACTTCCATGCTCCGGCAGTAAGAAGAAGCACACCGAAATGGGAGTTAGAAATATGTTGGCAAGACAGACGGATATAATGTATTCACCAAAGATGAAACACATAATTGTGTCAAATGTTACAGTTGGACGGTAAAACTATAGAATTCAACTGACACTTGGGAGAGAGCTACATTCAGCGTTCAACGCCATAACATTCTGCAAGCTCATCACCAAGCTCAGGACCAATCCTCTGCAACTGGATTTTGACAGGCCGTCTTCGGGCGGCGACGGGTGGATAACAATACACCCGCCACGCTGACGGTCAACTAGGGGCCCCACAGGGCAGAGGACTTGGTCCCCTCCTGTATTCTCGTTTTACTCACGATTAAATGGCTGCTCATGACCCCAACGCCATCATCAAGTCAGACACATGGTCGGCCATGACAACCGCACACAGAAAGACGGTTAGGGACTTGGCAGCATGGTGCCATGACAACAAATATCTATCTCAACGTCAGCAAGACAAAGAAGATGTTCATTGACTACAGAATGCATTGACAAGACTGACATTGAGAAGTTAGAAAATGTCAGGTTCCTCTGTGTCAACATCACGGAGAAATGCATGTGTTCTACAAACCCCCATAACGTTGGAAAGAAGGCTAATCAGTGCTTCACTATTCTAGTAGACGAGATGCTTTAGAGGCTGGTGGGAAGGTACAAGTTCAGCACCGGGGGCCAAATCCCATGCCCTGTGTGAGAACAAGGCCCTCTCGAAACCCGGGTTATAAACTGATCTCTGTGCTACAGCATAAAAGGCAGAACAAGTGGTACCAGTACATCATGTCCAGGACAAAATTCTGTACAGCTTCCATCCCTGATCAATAAGACCGATCCAGTACAGCTTCTACCCCCAATCAATAAGACTGATCCAGTACAGCTTCTACCCCCAATCAATAAGACTGATCCAGTACAGCTTCTACCCCCAATCAATAAGACTGATCCAGTACAGCTTCTACCCCCAATCAATAAGACAGATCCAGTACAGCTTCTACCCCCAATCAATAAGACTGACCCAGTACAGCTTCTACCTCCAATCAATAAGACTGATCCAGTACAGCTTCTACCCCCAAGCTTTAAAACGGACTCAGTACAGCTTCTACCCCAATCAATAAAACTGATCTAGTACAGTTACTATTCACCTCACCCTATTGATGTGTACATATGATATGATGATAGTGCAGAAATATAACCAAATCCTCCCCATCCTGGCATCTTGTCACTGGCTTCCCTTCTAGATCTGTAAAGTATTCAAAACCCTCTTATTAACCTACCAGTGTATTCACGTCAGTCCCCGTTTATTCCTCTAAATAACTGCTATCCCTCCATAACCCCAACAACACACTCAGGTCAAGTGATAACCTGCTCCTCCACATCCACAGGACCAGGACTTACTCCTGGGGAGATCAGAATTTCAGCTTGACCACTCCTAGCCTCTGGAATGTTTTCCCAAACATCCTGAACAACAAGCACATACTCTGACCTCATTTAAAATCAGGCCTAAATAAAAAACAATATTTAAAAGGCTTTTTGTTAATAACTGGGCTTTTTGTTCTTATGCGTGTCAATTTTTTTAACTTTCATTTGTATTGATTAATTTAACGCACCTTCAGATTATCCTAAATAATCAAAAGTGCCCTACAACTGTAATACATTATTAATTATAAACATCAAGCACCTTGTGAATGACGGAAGGTCAATTCCTCTGTTATTACATTAACGATCCTGAAAGAGCAAAAAAATACAGTGATATAGTAAATTGCCAATAATACTTAACCCCTAGTAGCAATAAGTCAAATGCACTGTATGTACAATCTCAGCATCTGTGCTTGTGAAGAGTTGCTATTCAACCATGGCAATTTGCTATGCAAATGAGAGAACACATTTTAAACTCCCAGTCTGTGCCACACATCTACACACACACTCACACACGCACACACTCACACACACACACACACACACACACACACACACACACACACACACACACACACACACACACACACACACACACACACACACACACACACACACACACACACACACACACACACACACACACACACACACACACACACACACACACACACACACACACAGATAGTGGCCATTGGGAAATCAAGGAGCACTTTGTCATGCATCCTTAAATGTGTGACACAGCGTCCCGGGAGACGGCGGCTGATTGGTCTAGGAGGCGTCAGAGAGAGATGGGTGAGTGACAGGCGTGAGGAGACGGGGGAGAGGAGGGTGTCGAGGGTTAGAGACACAGGACAGGATTGTGACATCTCAGGGCGTCAACCTGTCACCGGCAGCTGGCGACGTGTCGTCATGCTGCCAAACCGGGAGATGAGGGAGAGTGACGACATCGGGAAGCAGGCGACGCCAATCACAATCCTCCGTCTCCTAGTACACTGACCACTCAGAGCGCTAGAGCTTCATGTACCGACCAATCGAAACGATTCTGCGTTGAGTACGATTCGAAATGCGGAAGGGCGAAAAACAAAATAAGTTAGATACAAATGTAGAAACAAGTGAGGCATAATTAATGTAATTACACTGATTTTGGCCTAATAGGCCTTGGGCATGGCACCAAACCGGCCAGACTACCTTACTTCACAGGCCTTGGGCATGGCACCAAACCGGCCAGACTACCTTACCTCACAGGCATGGCACCAAACCGGCCAGACTACCTTACCTCACAGGCATGGCACCAAACCGGCCAGACTACCTTACCTCACAGGCATGGCACCAAACCGGCCAGACTACCTTACCTCACAGGCATGGCACCAAACCGGCCAGACTACCTTACCTCACAGGCATGGCACCAAACCGGCCAGACTACCTTACCTCACAGGCATGGCACCAAACCGGCCAGACTACCTTACCTCACAGGCATGGCACCAAACCGGCCAGACTACCTTACCTCACAGGCATGGCACCAAACCGGCCAGACTACCTTACCTCACAGGCATGGCACCAAACCGGCCAGACTACCTTACCTCACAGGCATGGCACCAAACCGGCCAGACTACCTTACCTCACAGGCATGGCACCAAACCGGCCAGACTACCTTACCTCACAGGCATGGCACCAAACCGGCCAGACTACCTTACCTCACAGGCATGGCACCAAACCGGCCAGACTACCTTACCTCACAGGCATGGCACCAAACCGGCCAGACTACCTTACCTCACAGGCATGGCACCAAACCGGCCAGACTACCTTACCTCACAGGCATGGCACCAAACCGGCCAGACTACCTTACCTCACAGGCATGGCACCAAACCAGCCAGACTACCTTACCTCACAGGCATGGCACCAAACCGGCCAGACTACCTTACCTCACAGGCATGGCACCAAACCAGGCAGACTACCTTACCTCACAGGCATGGCACCAAACCAGGCAGACTACCTTACCTCACAGGCATGGCACCAAACAGGCCGGACTACCTTACTTCACAGGCCTTGGGCATGGCACCAAACCGGCCAGACTACCTTACCTCACAGGCATGGCACCAAACCAGGCAGACTACCTTACCTCACAGGCATGGCACCAAACAGGCCGGACTACCTTACTTCACAGGCCTTGGGCATGGCACCAAACCGGCCAGACTACCTTACCTCACAGGCATGGCACTAAACCAGCCTGACTATCTTACCTCACAGGCATGGCACCAAACAGGCCAGACTACCTTACTTCACAGGCCTTGGGCATGGCACCAAACCGGCCAGACTACCTTAGGCCTTGGGTGGCTGAGGCACGATCCAAGGCACATAGACTTCCATTGGCCGTGAGCGTCACTCCGACTATGAGCTCATTTGGCTTCAGCGCCGCGTTGGAACAACATGCTGAAGTTCTAAACTAGGTCGGACCCGGGATCCTCCCAAACACTTCAATGAATCACCAGTGAGTCTATGAAAAATAGCGTCAGTAGAAGAAACAACAGGGGGGCCACATATAATTAAGTGTGTCCTTCATATTTACTCTGTCTTAATGAGCTGCTAGGAGAAGGGGGATAGGTTGTCTGAGGTTTTCCTGTGCTTCCATCAGAAGGAGGTGGGCACAGAGCGATGGTAGGTGCTTCTACACCCCCCCCAACCCCCGCTGCTCCCCTGCACCGAGAGGAAGACGGGGATTTACGCTGGCATCGTATTTTTTGGTCCAATTAATAGATTGCCAGTGTGTTGCATATTTTGCATGACAAAGGAGGGTAATATTCAACTGCCATTCGTAATGAAAATGCACTTTGCAAATTAAAAACTGCCGAGACCCAATTTTGTCTACCTCTTTAGGAAATAAACAGTCCTTAACCAATTAGAGCGCATTGTGATAATTCCGTGATATATTGCGGGTTGTTTAACTTTCAAAACTGGGCTAACCCATATTAAGGTCACAATCCATCATGTCGCCCGTGTGGAGCCGGGAAGTAATGGCTGTTGTATTAGCTGCTTTTGATGATAGTATGAAAGAAGTATTAGCACTTGTCAACAAAACTGCTTACAACATAACATTAGCATGCATGAGCTGCGTCGCCTATTCGTTATGTTGGCAGCTACGGCACACACACGCACGGTTACAGCCTTATAAAACACTGTGTCGCCCCGTAGCGAATGTACACTGTTTGGCTTTGTGATAGAGTGGCGACGCGTAAACCTCTGTCTCCTCGGCCAGCCGTGCAAACAGACCCGGAGAGTCCACACAGACACAGGCTTGGTATTCTGGAGCAGACATGCATGTAGGCTAGCGTCACACTTATCAATTAGCTATCCCTTTGTCATAGCAGAACACACACACACGGAGAAGGGTGGAGATGAGGAAGGGATCGGGAGAGGGAAATGGAGAGAGGAAGACGGCGATGTAAGAGAGAGAGAGAGACGAAGAGAGACGAAGAGAGAGAGATGAAGAATGATAAAAAGAGAGAAAGAAAGACGAACGGGGGACACGGCGTGAGACTGAGAAGTGGAGCTGAAAAGAGCGAAGAGACGATGGTCAGAAGGGGAAGAAACAGCGAGAAAGAGAGAGATAAACAGAGAGCAACCCGGGCAGCAGTGAAAGAGGTGTAGGCTGAGAGACGCAGGGTGGTGACATTTTCTGTCACAAATAGGCTCTCTGCCCGCCGTTGTGAACGGCTCCCCCTCTGTGAGCCAAGAATGCACTTAGCTCAACGAGAATAAATGAATCGCCCTATTTTGACTTCTACCATTACACTTCAACCTGATAGCAGTGTCGGGCAAAGTGGCCCTTTGTTCAACAATCAGGCCCCCGCATGCTTAAACATCTACGGCTCCTGTTTTAATTACACTATTTAGAATAGGGGAGGAGATCATCCTGACTGGAGCCCCTACATTACAAAGGCCATGTATTCAGACTGGCCTACCCTGCCCCGTCCTTGCCCTCCCTTACCGCCTTTCCCCCCTCCCCCTAGTTCCATGTATCTGCCTACCTGTATCTGCCTGCCTGTATCTGCCTGCCTGTTTCTGCCTACCTGTATCTGCCTGCCTGTATCTGACTGCCTGCCTGCCTGTTTCTGCCAACCTGTATCTGCCTGCCTGCCTGTATCTGACTGCCTGTTTCTGCCTACCTGTATCTGCCTGTCTGTCTCCCCCTGCCTGCCTGTATCTGCCTGCCTGCATCTGCCTGCCTGTCTCCAACCTACCTGCCTGTATCTCCCTACCTGCCTCTGTGTGTATTTTGTTCGTTGGTGTTTTAAGCCCCAACGAAGCCATTAAGGCAGGTAGTGTTTTACAGTGCGTGAAACACTACGTTGGGGGCTTCAGCCCACCTGCCTGTATCTGCCTGCCTGCCTGCATGCCTGTATCTGCCTCTGGTTGTATGCCAGCCTGCCGACTAGCAACTTTATTCACGTCCTGACTCCAAAAACTAAAATCTGAAGATTAAATAGATTGAAAAAAGCATTGGTTTAGAAGACGGCTTTCTTTCATTTACATTGACCACATGTACAGTGGTGGGTGTGAACGCAAGCCCCTTGTGTGAATTTGAACCAATAAGCCAACGTAAAGCCGAGCTACACACCGATCATAATACTAACCGATGCTGTCTGTTGGAACGCTTAACACACAACTCAAACGTGTAACATATTGGGTGAGCTGTGCTGTACACAGGGTGGTTGGGAGAGCACTTCTGTGTATGTATATTGTAATTAGGAGCACAGCTGTTTTGAGTTGGGTTAATTAAGCACCGGGCATAGGTTTGTATCAGTAGGCTATTTAAGTCCCCTGGTTAGGTTCACTGGTGCTTGATATTATTTTACGTTACGTGTCGTTGTAGGTGAGTGTTGTGTATAAGTCCTATTGATACTGTTGTGTTTGTAAATGTACAAGTCGCTTTGTGTAAGCGCATTTCATTTATCGTCAGTATAGTTTTGTCCGTTCGTTGTTCTATGTTTGTTGTAGACTACAATTAAATACGACGAACGTGATTATCTGGCTCTGCATCTCGCTCCTTCTGCACTTCACCTGTACGGATCCGTGACAGAATATCAAGCCGACGAAATGAGCGAGCAGAGCCTGACGGAGGGAGGTTTCCCCGGAGATTATTGCTACACCTCCGGGGAGATTTACTCCTACCGTCACCCCACGGAGCAGTGGGACTGGTTTAAGCCGGAGACACCCCAGGAGGAGTATAGGCGTCTCCGCGCTTACTTTGGCTACGAACCACCTATGCAGCTATCAGGGCTGATTACATCGGGTCCGCGGTCCTTCCCGGAGGAAGGCAAGAGGGCACCCCGAAGGCGTCCCAAGAAGGTTTTTGGGGGGGAGCTAAGGAGGTGTTCCGGGAGGACCGCGGAGAGAACACCCACGGTCCTGGTGCTGCAGGAACGGCCACCCACTGCTCCGGGGCTGCAGACAGGGGGAGGAAAACCCCTGGAGCTACAGCCACTACCCCCGCCGTGGGAAGACCCTTTTCTGCCGCCGACGTCAGGGACAGAAAAACCCCCGGAGGGGTTGGATGACCAGCCCACTGCCATTATTAGGACGTGGTGGAGGACATGGCTGGACTTACAGGAGCCAGCGCCTGAGATGGTCGCCACCACGCCTGCGCCTGAGATGGTCGCCGTCACGCCAGCGTCCACGATGGCTCCTGCCGTCACGCCAGCACCCAAGATGGCTGTTGCCGTCGTCACGCCAGCGCCCAAGATGGCTGCCGCCGTCACGCCAGCGTCCACGATGGTCCCCGCTGTCACGCCAGCGCCCAAGATGGCTGCCACCGTCCCGCCAGCGTCCACGATGGCTCCCGCCGTTACGCCAGCGCTCAAGATGGCTGCCGTCGTCCCGCCAGCGCCCAAGATGGCTGCCGCCGTCTCGCCAGCGTCCACGATGGCTCCCGCCGTCCCGCCAGCGCTCAAGATGGCTGTTGCCGTCCCGCCAGCGCTCAAGATGGCTGCCGTCGTCCCGCCAGCGCTCAAGATGGCTGCCGTCGTCCCGCCAGCGCCCAAGATGGCTGCCACCGTCCCGCCAGCGTCCACGATGGCTCCCGCCGTTCCGCCAGCGCTCAAGATGGCTGCCGCCGTCTCGCCAGCGTCCACGATGGCTCCCGCCGTCCCGCCAGCGCTCAAGATGGCTGTTGCCGTCACGCCAGCGTCCACGATGGCTCCCGCCGTCACGCCAGCGTCCACGATGGTTCCCGCCGTCACGCCAGCGTTCAAGATGGCTGTTGCCGTCACGCCAGCGCTCAAGATGGCTGCCGCCGTCACGCCAGCGCCAAAGAAGGCTGTTGCCGTCACGCCAGCGCCCAAGATGGCTGCCGCCGTCACGCCAGCGTCCACGATGGCTCCTGCCGTCCCGCCAGCGCCCAAGATGGCTGCCGTCGTCCCGCCAGCGCCCAAGATGGCTCCGTCGTCACGCCCACGTCCACGATGGCTCCCGCCGTCACGCCCGCGCCCAAGATGGCTGTTGCCGTCACGCCAGCGCTCAAGATGGCTGCCGTCGTCGTCACGCCAGCGCCCAAGATGGCTGCCGTTGTCACGCCAGCGCCCAAGATGGCTGCCGCCGTCACGCCAGCGTCCCACGATGGCCCCCGCCGTCACGCCAGCGTCCACGATGGCCCCCGCCGTCACGCCCGCGCCCAAGATGGCTGCCGCATCGCCGCCCACAATGGCTGCCGCATCGCCGCCCACAATGGCTGCCGCATCGCCGCCCACAGTGGCTGCCGCATCGCCGCCCACAGTGGCTGCCGCATCGCCGCCCACAATGGCTGCCGCATCGCCGCCCACAATGGCTGCCGCATCGCCGCCCACAATGGCTGCCGCATCGCCGCCCACAATGGCTGCCGCATCGCCGCCCACAATGGCTGCCGCATGGCGCCGCCCACAATGGCTGCCGCATGGCGCCGCCCACAATGGCTGCCGCATCGCCGCCCACAATGGCTGCCGCATCGCCGCCCACGAAGGCCGCGCGCGCCCACGATGGCCGCCGCCACGCCCACGATGGCCGCCGCCACGACGACGCTCACGATGGCCGCCGCCACGACTCGCTCACGATGGCCGCCGCCACGACTACGCTCACGATGGCCGCCGCCACGACTACGCCACGATGGCCGCCGCCACGACGCTCACGATGGCCGCCGCCACGACGACGCTCACGATGGCCGCCGCCACGACGCCGCTCACGATGGCCGCCGCCACGACTCGCTCACGATGGCCGCCGCCACGACTACGCTCACGATGGCCGCCGCCACGACTACGCTCACGATGGCCGCCGCCACGACTACGCTCACGATGGCCGCCGCCACGACTACGCCACGATGGCCGCCGCCACTACGCTCACGATGGCCGCCGCCAGGACTACGCTCACGATGGCCGCCGCCAGGACTACGCTCACGATGGCCGCCGCCAGGACTCGCTCACGATGGCCGCCGCCAGGACTACGCTCACGATGGCCGCCGCCAGGACTACGCTCACGATGGCCGCCGCCAGGACTCGCTCACGATGGCCGCCGCCACGACGCCCACGATGGCCGCCGCCACGCGCCCACGATGGCCGCCGCCACGACGCCACGATGGCTGCCGCCCAAGATTGCTGCAGACTGTCGAACGCCCAAAGAGGGCTGGACTAACTGTCCCGGCCCGCCTCCGGGTTGAACGGACAATATATGTCTCCTCTGTTCCCCTTCCCTTTTGGTTAGGCTATCTGGAAGCCAGCCTTTTAGTGGGGGATACTGTAACATATTGGGTGAGCTGTGCTGTACACAGGGTGGTTGGGAGAGCACTTCTGTGTATGTATATTGTAATTAGGAGCACAGCTGTTTTGAGTTGGGTTAATTAAGCACCGGGCATAGGTTTGTATCAGTAGGCTATTTAAGTCCCCTGGTTAGGTTCACTGGTGCTTGATATTATTTAACGTTACGTGTCGTTGTAGGTGAGTGTTGTGTACATGTCAAATTGATACTGTTGTTTTTGTAAATGTACAAGTCGCTTTGTGTAAGCGCATTTCATTTATCATCAGTATAGTTTTGTCCGTTCGTTGTTCTATGTTGGTTTCAAACTACAATTAAACACGACGAACGTGATTACCTGGCTCTGCATCTCGCTCCTTCTGCACTTCACCTGTACGGATCCGTGACAAAACGTCCATCGATACCCTACAAGATGTGCCACCGGAGGTCCAGAACGCAGGCTGGGAGGCACATCTACACCCTCTGCAGCCTGAGGTAACACCCGCTACCGGGAATATAAGTATTCATCAACACTATATAGGATGACAGGGGGCCTGTAAAAAGGCAGAAAGACACCGTTCGGCATTACATGTTTCATCTGGGTTGTGTATGTCATGTGATTCTGCAATGGTCTGAATATATGCTGTATTTACTGTTGTGAATATATGCTGTATTTACTGTTGTGAATATATGCTGTATTTACTGTTATGAATATATGCTGTATTTACTGTTATGAATATATGCTGTATTTACTGTTGTGAATATATGCTGTATTTACTGTTGTGAATATATGCTGTATTTACTGTTGTGAATATATGCTGTATTTACTGTTGTGAATATATGCTGTATGTACTGTTTTACTGTGAATATATGCTGTATTTACTGTTATGAATATATGCTGTATTTACTGTTATGAATATATGCTGTATTTACTGTTATGAATATATGCTGTATTTACTGTTGTGAATATATGCTGTATTTACTGTTATGAATATATGCTGTATTTACTGTTGTGAATATATGCTGTATTTACTGTTATGAATATATGCTGTATTTACTGTTATGAATATATGCTGTATTTACTGTTGTGAATATATGCTGTATTTACTGTTGTGAATATATGCTGTATTTACTGTTGTGAATATATGCTGTATTTACTGTTATGAATATATGCTGTATTTACTGTTATGAATATATGCTGTATTTACTGTTATGAATATATGCTGTATTTACTGTTATGAATATATGCTGTATTTACTGTTATGAATATATGCTGTATTTACTGTTGTGAATATATGCTGTATTTACTGTTGTGAATATATGCTGTATTTACTGTTGTGAATATATGCTGTATTTACTGTTATGAATATATGCTGTATTTACTGTTGCTGTCTTAATAGCGGTAGCTTCAACTGGTGATTCTGCTAACCATCAAATCAACCTGCGTCAACTGAACCTCGTGTTAATTATGGTCGGCAGTGATATGTGAGAGAAAGAGAACACTTTTGGAAAATGTTTTTTCAAAAGGACTTGTGAGAACAATGTATACATTTTTCTGTAGCGGGGGTGTCGTATGCAGTTGTATACATTTTTCACTGAGTGGTATATTCAACACTGTTTATGCTTTACCTCGGCTATTCCTTTCCCAGGTCAGCAGGTACGTCTTCACCGTCTCCACGCTGTTTTCCTGAGCGCTGAAAGTATGTGTGTGTGTGTGTGTGTGTGTGTGTGTATCCTCCTTAAGCCTTAAACATATGGCAACGTAGCACACAAGTAAACATCTGTGCGTTTAGCAGACCGCCACGCAGTTTAATGGAGCTGACTGCATGGCTGATCCCACAGTCGTGTTCCTACACACCAGGTGCACATAGCATCAAGGTTTGGTTTCTTTAGGCCTCCATATTACTCACATTACGCCTCTGAGGGTCTCAGCAGAAATCCTCTCACAGCGTTACGGGGCAAACAGGCTGATGCCTTCCAGCCAGAACCACAAAACATAAAAAATCACCCCCAATAAACATTTCTATAGGACTCACATGCACAACACGCAGGCACAACACAAAAGCACAAGCACACAACACACAAGGACAACAAACAAACAAACATTTACACCCCAGAGAGTCAGTCTGATTACATGGACTAGGTGTAATATCCATTGATCTATTGACCGGGAGCCAGTGATGGCTAGATGCTATCACAGGGATCTATTGAAAACTGCCTCCGATTACGCTGTTTCTTTGGGAACGCAGTTGACTCTAAATTTCTCTTTCTCTATCTATGATGATTCACATGCGTTTACCTCTGAAACAGCTGTCATTAACCGTGGCATGCAGCGCTATATGTTGAGACAAATTACTGCGTTTGACACACGGCAACCGGCAGGAAGGAAGACAGGCCAACAACCAGGATAAAAGCCTCTGCTCTTTCATAAATAATGGCAGCTATATACCCATATAGAGCAATCAGCGCTTTCTCTATGACAAGGGGAGGGACTGGCTGTGTGTCTGACTGCACACACACACACACACACACACACACGCACACGCGCGCACACACACACACACACACACAAAGTAAACTGGAGGAATCCTCGGTGGTACAGTTATTTAATGCTAGGAAGATTTTGAGCCAATAGCATACAGAAAAGTCGGGAGAATTTTTTATTTTTTTTTCTACTTTGACATTTCAGACGTTTCCTTTAAAAAATGCATCACCCCCCACAACACGTCCATTAATGACAGTCCACATTATACCTCACATATCCTGTTTCATCAACTCAGATATCTGGTAACAGTGGCGTCGTTTTGCAGGGGAAGAGTTGATAGAATATTAATTCATGTTAACAAAAGGCTTATATTTCATGTGGCTGGAACCTGATAAACTCTGCTGTCCCAGCTGATCCTAATTACAGTGATCAGTGTTAAATAGTGGAGATGTGAAATAATAGGCTTTGGCGATAGCAAATGAGCCCTTAAAAACTCACTGCCTTCTCCAATCGGACAACTATTCCTGTCTCCTGCAAACGTCAAATGTTTGGAACGGCTGAACCACTTATATATGCACACTGACACATGCAATCACCACGCGCACAAACATTTATATATGCGTGTACATATATATATATATATTTATATAAATATATATAAATGTATATATAAATATATCAAAATGTATATAAATATATATAACTGTACATAAATGTATATAAATATATGTATATATAAATATATCAAAATGTATATAAATATATATAAATGTACATAAATGTTTGTGTGCATATATAAGTATACACACACACACACACACTCATTATAACAATGTGTAACTTAGCATAGTGACTCACTGGCAGCAGAAGTGAAACATTCGTGATTCAAATGATGAATGCGTTCATTTTAAGGTTCTCCTGACCATCCACATACAACTGAAATGTAAAAATGAAAATGTATCCAAAAATGTATGACATAATATAATATAATATAACTATGGCAATTGTTCTGTTGGATTTCATTAGAAATGCAGCATGAGGGAATAACTCACCACAAATAGGGCTAAGTATATTTCCATATATTTTCGACATACACTGGATGTCCCAAAGCAAAATAATGTTCTTGGATAAATCGATATGCTTTATTAGCATTGCAACAGATTCAAACCACGGGCGTGCAGAACAAATCGGACCAGACCAATGTCTCAATCATCTCTCAAACACTCTCAATACAGACATCCCAAGAAATCAACTAAATTAAAGAAATGTGTCATCGACCCAAAAAAAGGCCACAACCATACTGAGGTCTATGAAAGCGAATCAGAATCTGCCGTTTCAAATCAGAGACTATTGAAGACAAAACGTGACGGCTGACAGATCCTTAAATACAGGTCTCATTGTGATCTCACGGGCCTTATTAGAGAACACAATTAAGAGCGATTCAACATGGTGCATCAGAGGACACCTATGGTTCAAACGGAGGGGGGAAGAGGGGGACTGCCACCTCCAGTGTGTACCAGTGGCAAGACAAAACATCTTCAAGGTATATATGTCTGTGTGTGTGTGTGTGTGTGTGTGTGTGTGTGTGTGTGTGTGTAGCATGGAGCAGACATACACACACACACACACACACACAGTAGAACACAGGACATATGACACATTGTAGATGAAAAGGTGTGTGTGTGTGTGTGTGTGTGTGAGTGAGTGAAATAGTGTGAGTACAGGGCCAGCTGTTGCTGTAGCCTGTGGTCCGGTTGCAGATGGCTGTAGGAGAGGCTGCTAGTGATCTCTTTCCAATTACAGGACATCACACACAACCACCCGGACACTGTTCACAGGCGAGGACACTGCAGGCACACCTGAGTGACACACTCTCTACCACACACTCCCTCTTTCTCTCTCTCTATTCATCTCCACCTCTCTCTACCACACACTCCCTCTTTCTCTCTCTCTATTCATCTCCACCTCTCTCTACCACTCACTATATCCCTCTTTCTCTCTCTCTATTCATCTCCACCTCTCTCTACCACACACTCCCTCTTTCTCTCTCTCTATTCATCCCCACCTCTCTCTACCACACACTCCCTCTTTCTCTCTCTCTATTCATCCCCACCTCTCTCTACCACACACTCCCTCTTTCTCTCTCTCTATTCATCTCCACCTCTCTCTACCACACACTCCCTCTTTCTCTCTCTCTATTCATCTCCACCTCTCTCTACCACACACTCCCTCTTTCTCTCTCTCTATTCATCTCCACCTCTCTCTACCACACACTCCCTCTTTCTCTCTCTCTATTCATCTCCACCTCTCTCTACCACACACTCCCTCTTTCTCTCTCTCTATTCATCTCCACCTCTCTCTACCACACACTCCCTCTTTCTCTCTCTCTATTCATCTCCACCTCTCTCTACCACACACTCCCTCTTTCTCTCTCTCTATTCATCTCCACCTCTCTCTACCACTCACTATATCCCTCTTTCTCTCTCTCTATTCATCTCCACCTCTCTCTACCATTTGTTACATCCCCCTCTATTCCATCTCCCCTGAGTACTGACCAGGTACAAGCCTCCAGGGACTTGTCTTAGTGTACACTGCCATCTTGTTGTCAAAGCAGCAATGACACATCCCTGTCTGGTTCCAATAAGGACCTGGTTCTCTGGCTCCGCTGGGCTGTCACTACACAGTTCTCACACTGGGCTGCAGATTGGGCTACAGTCCTGGGCTACAGGCTGTGCTACAGTACTGGGCTACAGTACTGGGCTACAGGCTGTGCTACAGTACTGGGGTACAGTACTGAGCTACAGGCTGTGCTACAGTACTGGGCTACATGCTGTGCTACAGTACTGGGCTACATGCTGTGCAATAGTACTGGGCTACAGTACTGGGCTACATGCTGTGCTACAGTACTGGGCTACATGCTGTGAAACAGTACTGGGCTACATGCTGTGCTACAGTACTGGGCTACATGCTGTGCTACAGTACTGGGCTACATGCTGTGCTACAGTACTGGGCTACATGCTGTGCTACAGTACTGGGCTACATGCTGTGCTACAGTACTGGGCTACATGCTGTGTTACAGTACTGGGCTACATGCTGTGCTACAGTACTGGGATACAGTACTGGGCTACAGGCTGTGCTACAGTACTGGGCTACAGGCTGTGCTACAGTACTGGGCTACATGCTGTGCTACAGTACTGGGCTACATGCTGTGCTACAGTACTGGGATACAGTACTGGGCTACAGGCTGTGCTACAGTACTGGGCTACAGTACTGGGCTACAGGCTGTGCTACAGTACTGGGCTACATCCTATGCTACAGTACTGGGCTACATGCTGTGCTACAGTACTGGGCTACATGCTGTGCTACAGTACTGGGCTACATGCTGTGCTACAGTACTGGGCTACATGCTGTGCTACAGTACTGGGCTACATGCTGTGTTACAGTACTGGGCTACATGCTGTGCTACAGTACTGGGATACAGTACTGGGCTACAGGCTGTGCTACAGTACTGGGCTACAGTACTGGGCTACAGGCTGTGCTACAGTACTGGGCTACATCCTATGCTACAGTACTGGGCTACAGGCTGTGCTACAGTACTGGGCTACATGCTGTGCTACAGTACTGGGCTACATGCTGTGCTACAGTACTGGGCTACATGCTGTGCTACAGTACTGGGCTACATGCTGTGCTACAGTACTGGGCTACATGCTGTGCTACAGTACTGGGCTACATGCTGGGCTACATGCTGTGCTACAGTACTGGGCTACATGCTGTGCTACAGTACTGGGCTACATGCTGTGCTACAGTACTGGGCTACCATGCTGTGCTACAGTACTGGGCTACATGCTGTGCTACAGTACTGGGCTACATGCTGTGCTACAGTACTGGGCTACATGCTGTGTTACAGTACTGGGCTACATGCTGTGCTGGGCAGCTACAGTGGGCTACATGCTGTGCTACAGTACTGGGCTACATGCTGTGCTACAGTACTGGGCTACATGCTGTGCTACAGTACTGGGCTACATGCTGTGCTACAGTACTGGGCTACATGCTGTGTTACAGTACTGGGCTACATGCTGTGCTACAGTACTGGGCTACATGCTGTGCTACAGTACTGGGCTACATGCTGTGCTACAGTACTGGGCTTCAAACTGTCTCATTCAGATTTAGACCTCCAGACCAAGTCTATTTCTTTGTCTTCCTCTAACCAGAGACCAGATATGGGCCACTTTGAGGAGATATCAGAGAAGGTTAGAAGCCTCCAATGGCCACAAGGTCCTTGGACATTGTCATTATAAGGACTAGTCTTAATCGAAGTGCCTCTTCCCTGTGGTTAATACAGAAATGACCCCGGCATACCTGTGGAATTAGCCTAGCTAGCATCCATGGGGCATTATATCTGACCATGCTAAGCACTAGTCTCCTCATTCCAAACGTCACCTCATTCCCTACTTAGTGCACTTCCTGTCACCAGAGAACTACATGCTCTGGGCAGATGTAGCGTGCTACAGGGGTGATCTGTTGCTGTTAAACCCCCACGGGTTGTAGAGCAGTAAACTGGGGATGTGTGCAGCGTCTGACAATCAGCCGTTCCGTAACGTCAGTTAAATCACCATGCAGGGAGAGAGATATCAGCCGTACAGCTTTATAGGCCAACGGGTTAGTTAAACAGGGTACATGGAGAGATATCAGCCATACAGCTTTATAGGGCCAACGGGTTAGTTAAACGGGGTACATGGAGAGATATCAGCCATACAGCTTTATAGGGCCAACGTGTTAGTTAAACGGGGTACATGGAGAGATATCAGCCATACAGCTTTATAGGCCAATGTGTTAATTAAACGGGGTACATGGAGAGATATCAGCCATACAGCTTTATAGGCCAACATGTTGGTTAAACGGGGTACATGGAGAGATATCAGCCATACAGCTTTATAAGCCAACGGGTTAGTTAAACGGGGTACATGGAGAGATATCAGCCATACAGCTTTATAAGCCAACGGGTTAGTTAAACGGGGTACATGGAGAGATATCAGCCATACAGCTTTATAGGGCCAACGGGTTAGTTAAACGGGGTACATGGAGAGATATCAGCCACACAGCTTTATAGGGCCAACAGGTTAGTTAAACGGGGTACATGGAGAGATATTAGCCATACAGCTTTATAGGGCAACGGGTTAGTTAAACGGGGTACATGGGAGAGATATCAGCCATACAGCTTTATAAGCCAACGGGTTAGTTAAACGGGGTACATGGAGAGATATCAGCCATACAGCTTTATAGGGCAACGGGTTTGTTAAACGGGGTACATGGAGAGATATCAGCCATACAGCTTTATAGGGCAACGGGTTAGTTAAACAGGGTACATGGAGAGATATCAGCCATACAGCTTTATAAGCCAACGGGTTAGTTAAACGGGGTACATTGAGAGATATCAGCCATACAGCTTTATAGGCCAACCCCGTTAGTTAAACGGGGTACATTGAGAGATATCAGCCATACAGCTTTATAGGGCAACGGGTTAGTTAAACGGGGTACATGGAGAGATATCAGCCATACAGCTTTATAAGCCAACGGGTTAGTTTAATGGAGAGATATCGGGGTTAAACATTGAGAGATATCAGCCATACAGCTTTATAGGGCAAAACGGGGTACATTGGGATATCAGCCATTAGTTAAACGGGGTACATGGAGAGATATCAGCCATACAGCTTTATAAGCCAACGGGTTAGTTAAACGGGGTACATGGAGAGATATCAGCCATACAGCTTTATTAGCCAACGGGTTAGTTAAACGGGGTACATGGAGAGATATCAGCCATACAGCTTTATAAGCCAACGGGTTAGTTAAACGGGGTACATGGAGAGATATCAGCCATACAGCTTTATAAGCCAACGGGTTAGTTAAACGGGGTACATAGAGAGATATCAGCCATACAGCTTTATAAGCCAACGGGTTAGTTAAACGGGGTACATTGAGAGATATCAGCCATACAGCTTTATAGGGCAACGGGTTAGTTAAACGGGGTACATGGAGAGATATCAGCCATACAGCTTTATAAGCCAACGGGTTAGTTAAACGGGGTACATAGAGAGATATCAGCCATACAGCTTTATTAGCCAACGGGTTAGTTAAACGGGGTACATGGAGAGATATCAGCCATACAGCTTTATAAGCCAACGGGTTAGTTAAACGGGGTACATAGAGAGATATCAGCCATACAGCTTTATAAGCCAACGGGTTAGTTAAACGGGGTACATGGAGAGATATCAGCCATACAGCTTTATAAGCCAACGGGTTAGTTAAACGGGGTACATGGAGAGATATCAGCCATACAGCTTTATAAGCCAACGGGTTAGTTAAACGGGGTACATGGAGAGATATCAGCCATACAGCTTTATAAGCCAACGGGTTAGTTAAACGGGGTACATGGAGAGATATCAGCCATACAGCTTTATAAGCCAACGGGTTAGTTACATGGAGAGAGGCAGGGGAGGACTGAAGGGTTTAGGGGCCTAGGTAATGGGACATCTGGTTCAAGCTTTTTCCCTGTGAACACACGTAAACACACACACACACACAGGCAGGTACCTACACACTCACATGCATATGTTTCAGAATCAAAACCTCTCACCACAAAAACTGTTTCATTCCTACAGCAGTCAGGCTCAAAAACATGCCCCCTGAAACCAAACAGACTTTAGCCAACTCTCCACAACCACACACAATTTTCTCTGGACAGTTTTGCACCTTACATTATTTTTGGTCATTTATTGTAGTCTATTGCTCTTATTTGTTTTTCTGACCTGTGTATACATTGTTGCACGGGCCAGAACAAATTCCTTGATTGTTGTAAACTTACTCTGCAAAAAAAACGATTTCTGTTTCTGATGTGCAGACACACTCTGTCCTGTATTACAAACCTGCTGGGTTCCCTATACCTGACCTTCACCATCACTCTTCCTGAGTAGTACGGTGGCCTGATGACATCATCATGTTTACCCTCATGTGTGGTACAGAGGCCTGATGACATCATCATGTTTACCTTCATGTGTGGCACAGGGGCCTGATGACATCATCATGTTTACCTTCATGTGTGGTACAGAGGCCTGATGACATCATCATGTTTACCTTCATGTGTGGTACAGGGGCCTGATGACATCATCATGTTTACCTTCATGTGTGGTACAGGGGCCTGATGACATCATCATGTTTACCTTCATGTGTGGTACAGGGGCCTGATGACATCATCATGTTTACCTTCATCTGTGGTACTGAGGCCTGATGACATCATCATGTTTACCTTCATGTGTGGTACAGAGGCCTGATGACATCATCATGTTTACCTTCATGTGTGGTACAGAGGCCTGATGACATCATCATGTTTACCTTCATGTGTGGTACAGGGGCCTGATGACATCATCATGTTTACCTTCATGTGTGGTACAGGGGCCTGATGACATCATCATGTTTACCTTCATGTGTGGTACTGAGGCCTGATGACATCATCATGTTTACCTTCATGTGTGGTACAGAGGCCTGATGACATCATCATGTTTACCTTCATGTGTGGTACAGAGGCCTGATGACATCATCATGTTTACCTTCATGTGTGGTACAGAGGCCTGATGACATCATCATGTTTACCTTCAT
>CM055737.1:12231458-12238958 GCA_029465975.1 Dallia pectoralis | reverse complement strand
CCCATATCCACAGTATAGATTTACAGTACACATTTACAGTACTCAGTTCTACACTATCCATATCTAAATCACACGTATATAGTACCCATATCTATAGAACAGATCTACATTACCTATATCCACAGTACACGTCTACAGTACACTTCTATAGTACCCACATCTACAGTACACATCTACAGAACACATTTACAGTACTCAGTTCTCAGTTCTATACTACCCATATCTACAGTACACTTCTATAGTACCCACATCTGCAGCACACTTCTACAGTACCCAATTCTACAGTACACATCTACAGTACCCAATTCTACAGTACACATCTACACTACCCATATCCACAGAACACATCTACAATACCCATATCTACTACACATGTCTACCTGCGACAGAACTGGTCCACTGTCAACCAACATCTTTGGAACCCATACTCTAAACCATACACACACACACACACACACACACACACACACACACACACACACACACACACACACACACACACACACACACACACACACACACACACAGTGAAACATACACCTAGCAACTACACACACCACTGACTATAAACCAATCATTATGCTCACTCTTTGGCCAATAAGGTCAGTTTCTCAGCTCTCACTCTCCCTTCAGTCTCTGTAGCTCACCCCTGTCTCTCTCTTCCTTCTCTCTCACTTCCCCCATCCTCCCTCCTCTCTCTCTCTCTCTAGGCTGTCGTAGTGCATCAGATCAGTACTTAGATCTATGGTCCAGGCAAGCCTGTGTCTTCTGCTCCCAGGACAGACTACAAGACATCATTACAGCTGACAGAAAGCCTCTACTTTGCTCCGCTCACACACTCATAACACACACACACACACCACACACACACACACACACACACACACACACGCACGCACACGCACACACACACACACACAAAACACCCCAGACAGATCACACTGAAAATGTATTATTTTACGTTTGTCCAAATGGTTAAACAGTGTTTTGTAATAAGACTTTACCAAACCTTAGCTTTGGGGTCTTCAACCCAGCTCCTGGACTGCACTTCAACCCCAGGTATGTGCAGCCTCATCCAATCATTTTCTGTCTAATTATTAGTGTCAGGTGTGCTAAATTAACGTTGGACGGACAAAACATCAAGACCAGTGTTTCGAACCGAGCTGCTTGTTTTTAGGATTCACAAGTCTTGCCATCCCTGCTGTGTTTTTGCCTGATCCAACACAACTAGCTGTTATCTGTTATCACACCTGTTTCTGACAACGAGCCTGTAAATAAACCTGCAGTCTCCACAGATGCAGTCTCCACAGATGCAGCCACACCACCTGCCAGTCTGAGTGGTGGTCTTATAGTGTACAAAAAAGTCAGTCTGTCAAACAATATGACACTTCAAGAAATGTACTTCCATAAAATTTCTTTTTTAAGTATCTCAAAGCAGTGCATTGAGATAAGTCTCTCCAAAATTAAACCTAAATACCAGTCTACCTTTGTTATTGCATCATCAAACAAAATACATTTTGACTCTCTCACAAACTGTCTTCATATACAATAATTCTGATCTAAAAAGTGAAAGCCTAGCTGTGAGAGTAGATGTAGGTTTCTATACAATGGGCCAACTCAAGACAAGTCTTCAGGAAGAGCGACTGTAGCAATATCGCGTTACAAGTTTGATTCAATTGAGCCTTTAAGGAAGAAAAATTACGAATGTATACAATTAGTCAAAATGTATGACTTGTTTCTAGTAATAGTTGGACTGTCTTTTATTACACGCAACTCTTTCACTCATGGAGGGTAGGGTCAAGCTAACACAAAGCTAACATCCGGTCAGATCGGCGCTACCCTACTAATGTAAAGAAAATATTTTGTTCCGTGACAGCAAAAACACAACACTGGGGAACCTCAATCGATTGTGGCACATACACTACATACTGGTTAGCTGACAAATGAGATTTTCTGGTTTCACATTTGACAATTTCTAACACCTCCTGCGTAGATGTCTTTTTCTGCTCGTGCAGTGAGCACATGAGACATCTGTGGAGATGTCCGATAACTTTAAAACCCTCAACTGTATTAGCAGGCATGGGCACTTAGGATTAGAAATGTACAAAAGATTATTCTTAATCTAGTGTATATCCGTTTGTACAATTAAATTAAGCACATTTCTAAATAGTTTGTTAACAAATCAAATGCTTTAACCTCACAGCACGTTCTGGCCACATCACATACAACCATTAAGGACAATTATTCTTCTATCTCAAAAGATCTAAAGAGAACTGGAGAACGGAAATGTGTTTTTGGCCTTACAGTAGAGTTATTGCAGGCTTGATGCTATTATATTCCGCCTGTTATGCAGAATACTAATTAATCATTAAGTGATCTTGCAAATGCAAGACATTGATGACATAGCTTTGAACTAAACTTTATTAATTGAGCAGGATTCAGAGAAACCAGAACGTTGCTCCTGTTAACACAGGCTGCAATATAGGATACAGCCAATGAGGGAAACTCCATTAAACATCTAACACATATTCACATTATTTAACATGATCTGTTCACAAGCCGGAACTTCTCTCACAGTAAATAGGCTGGATGCACCCCTGCACTCACCCACTCCATCACTCCGTTATTCACACACACAATATAAAAGTGAACCAATAACTGGCAAACCAATGCACTTTCACTCATGTAACATTGTTCTCAAAGTGAAGCTCAACTTGGCGAGAAAAGCGCACATCTGAACACTGTTCTTTTTCCCCCGTTCACACATTTGCCATTGTTAAAGCAACAGTAATTGGCATGCCTTACCTAGTTTGATTCTGAACTGTGTGTGTGTGTCACACACACAGCATGTTACTGAGAGTCACAGAGATGTACGCTAAACGAGTATGTATTATTTTGGAGAGGAAAAATGTTCCTGATTGTTGGATTTGTGACAATGCAACTTCGGAAACAAAGACGTTCATGGTCAAAAATCCAATTACTAGAATCTGCTTTCTAAGACTCTGTAATTGTGTCTAGCTCAGTTTGTTATCAGAAAACAATGTTGTAATCATCTCTGGATGGTATAATGTCCTTATATACTACAATTCACATGCCCCATTTTACATTTAAATAATGTCTAATGTCAAAGATTTTAGTGAATTGCATTTCATACAAGGATATCAGTCAATTTAAATAAATCAATTAAGCCATAATATATGTCCCAGAGAATGTAGGCAAACAAAAAAGAAGCAAATCTTAACCCTAACTCCATTCATGTTCTGAAATTGAAAAAGATGCAGACAAGGACGTGCCCCTGTTTTCTTTTGCAAATTTGGCTACTTTGCATATATAATTTGTTAAGTGAAGGAAATGTTCCATATCTAATCAACTGATGTATGTTAAAATACAAGACATTTAGAAGGGCAAGTCTAACACAAGCTGCTTTTGGACATCAAGTTTGATGTACAGTGGCAAGACTACATTGCTGTCATCATATAAATAAAGCTGGATATTTATGGTTGTCATAATCTGGGTTCTTCTAATAAGAATTAGCCAATGTTTGTCAATAAAGAAACGCATACTAAAAATAGGATTTGACTTAACACTGTGAGCTTGTATTTTGCAATTTAACTGACCCAGATAGTGATTTATAATGGGACTTAATGGAGTTGTGCAAACAAGAGTAGCTTATTGTGAGCTTATGAATACTGGGTTGTGTGTCAAGCCAAACATACAATCCATTGCAGGCTAGCTTGGATAGCAAATCATAAAATCCAGTGCTCGCTAGCTAGAATAGCAAAACATAAACTCCAGTGGTTGCTAGCTAGAATATGAAAACATAAACTCCAGTGCTCGCTAGCTAGAATAGCAAAACAAAAACTCCTGTGCTCGCTAGCTAGAATATGAAAACATAAACTCCAGTGCTCGCTAGCTAGAATATGAAAACATAAACTCCAGTGGTTGCTAGCTAGAATAGCAAAACATAAACTCCAGTGCTCGCTAGCTAGAATAGCAAACCAAAAACTCCAGCGCTTGCTAGCTAGGATTAGCAACATAAACTCCAGTGCTGCCAGCTAGTATAGCAAAACATAAACTACAGTGCTCGCTAGCTAGAATAACAAAACAAAAACTCCTGTGCTCGCTAGCTAGAATATGAAAACATAAACTCCAGTGCTCGCTAGCTAGAATATGAAAACATAAACTCCAGTGGTTGCTAGCTAGAATAGCAAAACATAAACTCCAGTGCTCGCTAGCTAGAATAGCAAAACATAAACTCCAGTGGTTGCTAGCTAGAATAGCAAAACATAAACTCCAGTGCTCGCTAGCTAGAATAGCAAACCATAAACTCCAGCGCTTGCTAGCTAGGATTAGCAACATAAACTCCAGTGCTGCCAGCTAGTATAGCAAAACATAAACTACAGTGCTCGCTAGCTAGAATAACAAAACATAAACTCCAGTGGTTGCTAGCTAGAATAGCAAAACATAAACTCCAGTGGTTGCTAGCTAGAATAGCAAAACATAAACTCCAGTGGTTGCTAGCTAGAATAGCAAAACATAAACTCCAGTGCTTGCTAGCTAGCATAGCAAAACATAAACTCCAGTGGTTGCTAGCTAGAATATGAAAACATAAACTCCAGTGGTTGCTAGCTAGAATATGAAAACATAAACTCCAGTGGTTGCTAGCTAGAATATGAAAACATAAACTCTAGTGCTAGATAGCTAGAATATGAAAACATAAATTCCAGTGGTCGCTAGCTAGAATATGCAAACATAAACTCCTGTGCTAGATAGCTAGAATATGAAAACATAAACTCCAGTGCTGGATAGCTAGAATAGCAAAACAGACCAAGATTGTATAGATAAAAACTGTTTAGTCATTGAAATAAATTGAAATCACTTGTCACGTTTGAGAGGTAAGACCCCTTCGAGACACCAGTTAAACCTCTCACTCATAATATTAACTTGTTTGTGTTTATTGTCAAGGAATATATATTTTTTCGAATCTGATTGAGACAATTTCCAGAGGGTGGTCTACAAAATCAACAGCAGCATCGTATGGTGCTGGTGGGAAGAGTTAGCCTCTGTGTGGCACTTCCTCTGTTACAGCCTGCCGGGACCGAAACAGAAAATACTGTGTGTATGTTTGGCTCCACTGTAGGAATACATGCACTCACACACACACACACACACACACACACACACACACACACACACACACACACACACACACACACACACACACACACACACACACACACACACACACACACACAAACACACACAAAACACACACAAACACAAACACACACAAACACACACACAAACAAACACACACACACACAGACAGACACAGACACAGACACAGACACACACACACACACACACACACTCACACTCACACTCACACTCACACTCACACACAGACACACACACATACCCACACACAGCCCCCTGAGAATACACGCAGCATGTATAAAAACAGAAACAACAAAAATAGCAGTTGTCACACTTCAATAGGTTGCCCACAAGCAGGGGTGTGTGTGTGTGTTTGTGTGTGCGTTTGTATTCACTTGCCAGGCTGTTTGTATTGTGTGTGTTTGTGTGTGTGTGCGCACAGATTCCTTCCCTGGATGACAGGAGAAGCAAACCAGAGACAAAAGGCAGTAATGGGGCAGCTTCACAGGACGCCAGTGAGCAGCATCATTTACACCACAGACAGACTGAGTCTACACGCGGCTGCTCAATGCCTCCCTGCACCGCGCAACCTTGTTCTGGATAGAGAGATTCAGACTGTCAGTATAAACTTCTTCTGTTTTCATTTTGCATTTATTTCAATGCCAGACTCGGCGCATACATTTTTCATCACCTGCTAAGCTATGAATAAAAGATTAAAAAATAACTAAGAGGGGAGGGGGAGAGAAGTGGGGTAGAGCGGGAGGAAGCCTAACAGATGCAACGTGCAGCCGCTGTGTGCATAACCAGAAGCGCTTTCCTGTCTAACCCTCCTCTTTCTATGTCTCTCTTTGCTCTCTCTACTCTCTCTCGCCTTCTTTATTGTCTCTCTTTCTCGATCCCCTTATTTTACTCTACTATCTCCCTCTGTACGTACACCGTTCAAAAGCTTGGGGTCACTTAAAAATGTTTGTTTTCCATGAAAACAAGCGAACAACAATTTGAATAGAAAATATTTGAAATATTAGAACATTTGGTCACCAACAACGTTATAAGTAACGACTTCAAATTGTGTTTAATAGTGCTCTTCATACTTTGCTTTTGTCAAAAAAATCCATCATTTGCAGAAATTACAGTCTTGCAGACTTTTGCATTTGAGTAGTCAATACCCCTTGCTCCCTGAAGCACCTATCACAAGTTGCATTGGCTTGATGGGGACTTCCTCTGTACCGGATGGTCAAGCTGCACAACAGATCAGATAGGATTGAGGTCTGGTGACTGTTCTGGCCACTATTATAAAGAGAATATTTGCTGACTGCGTTTAGTTCTTGCATAGAACTGTGCTTAAAAGAATTGGCTTCAATCAAGCACCGTCTTGTCAAGTCTTCCTTGTTCCAAATAATTTTTTTACTTGTACAAATCTCCCACTTTAACTCCACCTAAGCACCCCCAGACCATCACTGTGCCTCCACCATGCTTGACAGCATCCTCCAGCATCATTTCATTGGGTCTGCGTCTTACAAATATTCTTCTTTGTGAAACATTAAAATGTGTCTGTCCATAACATACGTTTTCCAATCTCCCTCTGTCCAGTCTCTGTGTTCTTTTGCCCATCCTAATCTTTTCTTTTTATTGGCCAGTCTGAGATATGGCTTTTCCTTTGCAACTCTGTCTAGAACGCCATCATCCTGGAGACGCCTCTTCACCGTTGACGTTGAGACTGGTACTATTTAATGAAGCTGCCAGTTGATAACCTGAGAGGTGTCTGTTTCTCAAACTAGACACTCTAATGTATTTCTTCTCTTGATCAGTTGTGCAACAGGGCCTCACACTCTTTTTTTCTGTTTTGAGTAGAGTAGTACACAACACTGTTTCTTGGCAATTTCTGGAATGGAATAGCCTTCCTTTTTGAGAAAAAGAATAAACTAAATATAGACATACGAAAGTTATTTTTTTTCTAGACTATTTGAGGTTGAAATCAAACCACAAATGGTGATACTTCAGATACTCAAATGGTCTAAAGAAGGCATGTCAAAAGGGTTTTCTAATGATCAATTAGCCATTAAATTGATAATTCACGTAGACCTCAATTTGACATGTGCCATCTACCTAAACCAACAAGTCTGATCCACGGCGGCTCCACCTCACCTTACAGAACTTGTAGAATCTGCTGCCAATGTCTGGGTGTCAAATACAGCAGGACACCTACTGGGGTCTTGTTGGGTCCATGCCAGTTGGCATATTATGCAGGTAGTCATAATGTTTTAATAATGTAAATGCCTAATATGCTGTTGGTCTTTTAAATGCTGCCTACACAGTACCGACCTGCCATGGCATGGACTCTAC